>VXBJ01006550.1:572378-727011 GCA_013400055.1 Nycticryphes semicollaris | reverse complement strand
CTCTCTCAGCCTGTCCTCACAGCAGATGGGCTCTAGCCCTTGCAGCATCTGTGTGGCCCTCTCTGGCCCCGCTCCAAGAGGTCCATGTCCCTTCTGATGTTGGTGGCTCCAGAGCTGGAGGCAGCCCTGCAGGGGGGGTCTCCCCAGAGCAGAGCAGAGGGGCAGCTTCACCCTGTGTAGAAGGAGCTACAACAGCTGGTGCAGTTAAGCTGGACACATCTGCAGAGCTCTGATTCCCAGCTGAGATTCATTTTACACACTGAAGTTTGTCTTTGTGCATCACAGAAGAGCCACGTGAGGCTGACCCTCACTCTGTCCACAGGCAAATATAGTCATTAATGAGACCAAAACCAGCCCAAAAGACTTTTGCAGGAGTTTCAGACAAACCCAGAGTTGGAGACAGGAGGTTGGCTTGTTTTGAAGTTAAAAACCCTCTACTTCAGGGAAAGAGGCTGGTGTTCCTTGAGTGTCTAGCAAAGGAGATGGTAAGAAAGTCAACAACACACAGCAGAGATCAACTCCAAGTTTTATCAGGGGCCCCTCAAGGCCACCAAATCCAACTCCTCCACCCTCCAGAGCCAGCAGGACAGACTGCCTGTCCTGTGATGTGCAGGATCCCAAGGAGGAGGGTTTTGCAAAGAGACTCTATACTTTAGCAAGAGAATGAAGACAGGGGCGCTGCTCAGAAGCTCTCATCATAAAGGCAGTTAGAATAAAAGCCATCAGGCTTCAGAGAACCTGCTCAGACCCATCATGACTCTCATTAGAAGAGGAATAAATAGATTAAAATCTACCGTGTAGCTCTTCCAACAGGCACAGCCTGCTCTTCCCGAGCCCTCTGCTTTCTTTAACATACTATGGGGCAAAAATTCTCCTTCCTTTGCAGGTGCTTTCACAAATCAGCCACATGGTTTGACTCAAGAACCTGATGGAGCTGTGAGTCCGTAGGGTCCATGATCCCCTCCATGGGCATCTGGACGCTCTGGCACAGCCCTGGAGGCAACTTACTGAGCTCATTAATGAGAGGAAAGTTACAGAGAAAGACCTTAATTGGGATAGAAATCAGCCAACCTCCCACACAAGGGGCATGAACCTAACACCTCCCCAAAGGCCCTGCCCACTGCTGGAGCTGGTTGAGCTGGCCGTGAGGGAGATGGAAGGGCTGCACCTCTTAGCTTCGTTAACACCAATTAGCACTCAACCCGCTGAGTCCAGTCCAGCTGCTGGAGACAGAGATGGACAGGCACACTTAAATCACGTCCAGGGAGATGCCAGGATGCAACCCAGGAGCAGCAGAAGACTGTTAAACCTCAATGCACTCACACAGTGAGGGAAGCCTTTAGGGACCACAGTGTTCCTTCCTAGGAAAAGGCAACTTTGTCAGCAGGGACTGGGATTTCAAGGTTAGACACCCCTACACAGAAACTCCAAAAAAAGCCAACCCTAACTGCCGAGAGGAAGGACATACACAGAAAGGAAATTTCAGGCAAGAAAATCAAAAAAGAGGATCTGCTTTTGTGGAAAAGACTCTTTGTGACCGTTGGGACCAGCCAAGGTGAATGAAAAATCACTCAGGTCAGTTGAAATGCCAAGATTTGGGGAAAAAAAATATTCAAGAGGGCAATGTTACACCCCCACAAAAACTGCCTTAATCTTGGAAACAGTCTACAGATGTTGAGAAAACTGAGGAAAAATTGCAGAAAGTGCTCCCATACCCGAAGGACGCGGCTGGGTACGATGGGGCCACTCAAACACAACACCGGGAGCAGCTGGGGCCACCAACCTGAGTCTCCCCATCATGCTGACCCAGGAGGAGCCACCGTTATTCCACCGGAACCTGCACAAGCCAAAAAAACCCCACCAGCCCCCACCTACCTTGCCCAGGGCGATGGAGCAAGCGGCCAGGCCAATGAGTCCCCCTTTGCGGCTGTGGGGGTGCTGGGAGAGGGCAAACTCCTGTGAGAGGATCTGGATGACGTGTTTTATTTGAGACGTGTTGTTCTGAGCCACGAATTCTCGCACCAGCCTGGGGAGAGAAGAGGAAAGCACCCAGGGGGCTTTAGAATCATAGACTCGTCTGGGATTGGAAATGACCTTTCAGATCACCAACCCAACACTAACCCATATCCCTCAGCACCACATCTGCCCGGCTTTTATACGCCTCCAAGGATGGTGACTCTACCACTTCCCCAGGCAGCCTCTTACAAGGCGCAACAACCATTTTGGTGAAGACATTTTCCCTAACATCCATCCTAAACCTCCCCTGGCACAACTTGAAGCTGTTTCCTCTTGTCCCATCACTTGTTCTTTGGGAGAAGAGACTGACAACACCCACCACCCTGCCCCCTGGCTACATGCTCTTTCAGGGAGCTGTAGAGAGTGAGAAGGTCTCCCCTCAGTCTCCTTTTCTCCAGGCTGAACAGACCCAGCTCCCTCAGCTGCTCCTCACAAGACTTGTGTTCAAGATCCCTCACCAGCTTAGTTAGCCTTCTCTGGGCACGCTCCAGCCCCTCAAGGTTTTTTCCTGCAGTGAGGTGCCCACAACTGGACACAGTTTTAGATTCTGCATGATACCACAGTTCAGGGGCTCAGTTCCCTGCAGTGGTCAGAGACAGACTTTGGGCCACGATAAATTCTGGAGAAAGCAGTACTGAAACAGGAAACTCAAAAGTGAAAACAGAGCTCTTCCCCACTCATGTCCAACCGTGGTTCCCTGCCTTTAGCCTCCAACACCCTTCATAAACCCCCAGCCACTGTTTACCTCGGGCATGACAAAAGATAGCAGAAGAGACTCACTGGACACAGATCAGGAGCACTGGTGGCTTGGTGGGGAACTGCTGCCAACCAGATGCATGCCCAGCACCGTTATTTTGGACCCCTGCAGTCACCTGCATGTTGCTTCAGCTGATACTGTCCCCAGAGAAGCTGTGGCTGCCCCATCCCTGGAGGGGTTCAAGGCCAGGCTGGATGGGGTCCTGAGCAACCTTGTCTAGTGGGAGGTGTCCGTGCCCAGGGCAGGGGGTAGGACTCGATGGTCTTTAAGGTCCCTTCCAACCCAAACCATTCCATGATTGAAAAATCAGTGAAAGCTCCCACATACAATACCTGCTCCTCTGAACCTCGTAGCTCGTTACCTGGAGATATTTAAACATCAGCCACACTCTAACAAAGAGACCTGTAGCCCTGCTCCAGCCCACACAACCTCTTCAAGGTCCCACATTGCCCAACTGAGCCTTCAGCCCTGGATTTCCCTGCAGCAGGGCCACCAGCCAGCTGTGGAGGCAGCTGTGAAGGCAGCTGTTACAGCAGCTGGCGCATTGGTGGTTCAGTGGTAGAATTCTCGCCTGCCACGCGGGAGGCCCGGGTTCGATTCCCGGCCAAGGCAGCAGTGTTTTTCCCACTTCTTTCCTTGACTTCTACCCATAAGGTGGACTCAAGCATCTCCAAATCCCAGCCTTAATAAGAATCTTTACCATAGTCTTCAATGATGTTGCATAAGCTTCTGCCACCTAATTCCACGCAGTAATATTTTTTGGCACTAGACTGAATCTCAGACTGTTCTCTTCGCCACCAGCCACTCACCTATTTTATAATCCAGGAAAATCATTACTGAAGATATTTAGGAACTTTTTCTCCCAAGATGATTAATGTCAGCTCTTTTTTCACCCTGCAGCTGCTCCCTTTCTCCCTGGGGACACCCCACAGCTCCCCACTTGCTCTGCCCACTCCAAAGTCAAGTTCTCCAGCAGTTCCAGCTCAACCCAGTATCACCACCAGCTGCTTCTGGGCAAACAGCTCCATCTCCAGTCCCACCCCAGGAGGAGGAACACACCAAGCTCAAGCAGCACGGACTGCTGGGGTGATCCTTTTGCTGCCTAGATTTAACAAACAGAGCTTTTACAGACTTCCTTCAAAAGTGCAAAGGGCTCAAGATTTAACTAACGAGGGCAAAAGGCAGGGAAAAGCAATGGGCACTGTCAGAGTCTGCAGGCAGCAGGAGCTGCTCCCACATCACCGGCCAGTGTACGAGGAGGTCCCTGAGACGAGTGGCAGCAAGTCCCTCCTCACTTGATACTGTAGACACAGGAGAGACAGTGCTGGAGCCATTCTGCAGTGTGTTTAAGCTGATGTAAATCAGCATATCCTCAGAAAGGGCTGGCCCCTGCCTTTCTCCTCCTCATATTTTTTCCCAAATAGAGTTTCCAGCTTGATCGGTTCAACTGGCTGATCTCAAATCAGGCTTTGGTTGGTACAAACCAACCATGAAACCCTTCTCCTGGGGCAAGATCAGTCAGAGCAAGGCTCCTTGGACAGGAGGAGGAGTATCACGCTTCACAGCAGCAGCGAAGGGACAGTTACTGAAGCATCCCCAAGGCTGGAGCTGTGCAGTCAGTGCAGCACATCTACCACAACCCACCCTTTATGAACTATTCCCATGAGGAATACATAAAATTAGAAAAAGGTAAAATATGGACCAGAAGGAGCTGGATGTGTTGGCTTTGTACCTAAGCAAACACGCACGCCGTCCCAAAAGCCATTTTTCTCCACTGCTCACGTACCCTCCCATGTGGGACCCTCCTTTTTCAAGGCCCCAATGCTGTATCCCTTCCACATCTCTCTCACTGAACCCTCAGCAGAGCAGCTCCATCCCCATGTTCCTGGTGGCCGCTACCCTGCCAGGCTTGCTGTAACCACATCTCCCACCTTGAATTCATTCTCCAGCTCCAATGATCCTGTGCTGGACTGTCCCTCAAAGGGACACTGCACATATCTTCCATGAGTGGAACAATCAGGCAGTGTCCAGAGAGGACACAACCCTTCCCAAGCAAAACTGCAGCCTGGATCAACAGAGAGCACTCAGAGAAGGATGACAAGACATGCAGGGACAACGCCATTGGCAGGGTTGGGCACAGAGCCGGCCACCTTTACAAGCCTGGCAGAGGAGCAAGTGCTGCATTTCTAGTGAGTGCCTAAAGTGATGCTGCTCACACTGGAGACCCCAATGGCACCAGGGACCTACTATCACACCGGGTGTCCTGTGAGGGGCTTGTTGGGGACAGCACCCAGGTCTTTACTTGGGCCCAGGCACTAAAGGGCTTAGGGACAAACTCCAGTGGCACAGGGATGGGAGGCACAGAGCAGCTCTAGGGGACAGTCCCTCCTGCCCAGGCACTGTCCCCTAACAAGAGTCACCATAGCACCTGTGCCCCTTCCCTGGGCTCTGGGCCACTGGTGCCCCAGGTCCCCCATGCCCCAGGGCCGACCCCTTCCCAACAGATCCTCCAAGTTCCCAGGGGACGACACCTTCACCTGGACCCTCCACGTCCTCCGACGGTGACCCCTTCCCGTCAGAGTCTCTGCATCCCTGCAGGGTGACCCGTTCCCACCAGGCCCCCTAGATCCCCCTGAGACGATCCCTTTCTCTGGAGGTGACTCCGGACCCTCTCAGATCAGCCAGGGGTGAGCTCCTTCCCCCGAAGCCCCACCGGGGAACCGAACCGGCTCCATCCCGCCGCCGGCCCCACGGGTGCACGGGGGGACCCCCACCCACCATCCCATGCCAGCTCTCACCACCCGGTGGCTGCACGTAAGCACAGCGCTCCCCCCTCCCCGCCCCCCAGCCCTCCTCAGGGCTGCAGGCCGGTGTCCACCGGGGTAGTCCGGACCGGCACCGTCCCCGTTCCTCCTCCCAGTTCCCAGCAATCCCAATCCCCTTCCCCGCCGCCTCTCACTTCTCGATTTCCAGGGCCGCCACCTTCCTCTTCTCGTACAGTTTGTCGTTCAGCGCCCGCACCACACTGGGCGCCAGCGGCGCCAGATCCCTCTCGGCGTTCATGGCCCCACCGTCCCTTTCCCTGTCCCGTACCTTCCCCTTCCCCGCCGCCGCCACCGGCGGCCACGTGACCCTCCCGGCCCGCTCACGTGATCCCCAGACCCGCCCACGTGATCCCGCCACGCCGGACAGCGCCCCCGCGCAGCGCGGAGGCCACCTCTGCACCGCCCCCATGGGAGCCATTGAGTTTATTCCAAAGGGACCACTACGGACTTAATTACACCCCTCCTTTAAGTTAATTAACAGGGGGGCAGACAGTGGGTCACTTTTGAGGGGGGAGGCCCCGGAGGTAGTAGACCCAAGAGACGCCAGCGCCCCCAGGGCAGGACACCACCATCTTGCTGGTCACAGGGACCGGGCTGCCCCCAAAGGAGACGGTGATGAAGGTCGTCTTCTTGGGGCGCAGGCTCTCAGAGGCCTTGACGGTGAAGGCTGGGTGCTCCACCGTGTACTGGAAGGCCGTGGGCTGGAGGAAGATATTCTTGAAGGGGATGGTGGTGGTGCCACCGGCCTTGATGAGGAAGGGGCCCTGGGGCTTGGGCGGGAGGGCCAGGCCAAAGAGGGGGATGCTGTACTCCCCTCCAAGTGGAGAGGAGAGCTGCAGTGTGGCCCTGGCTTCGCCCAGCTGGCAGGGCTCGTAGGTCACTTCCACGCTCACCTCCGAGCCCCCTGGGCTGGCGGGAGCCACACTGATGGTCTTCTCTGTCTGGAAGTCAGCACAGTTGGTCTGCACAAGGGAGAGAAGAGACGGTGGCAGAGGCAAGTTACAAAAGCAGAGCCAACACCAAAGGTCCCCCCCACCATCATGTTGGCAAGGGCCCCTGTCCCTTGCCTGTCACTGCACCTTTTCGCACCCTACACCATACCCCTGGTAGGTGATCATGATTGATGGCCATAGCGGCTGCCTGGTGGGGACAACCCTGCACGCATACCCCAAGAGACCTTACTGCCAGAGATGGGGGTTAAGGTGGAAGCCCAGGCACTATGGAACTTTCAAAAGCAGCTCCAATGCAGGCAGCAGAGAGGGGTCTGCAAGCAAGGACGGTCCAGCTGAGGTCAAGCCCAGTGTTGGTGTGAAGACCCCTGGGCTCACATGGCCACCCCAGCGATGTCAGGCCAACCTAGAGGGACAGGATCCCTCAACGGAGAGGGTGATGCTGTCTGGCTGATGCTGGCCAGATGAGTTGCCTCCCAGCAAGAGCCTGGGCTCACCTGGAGGAGGTAGTCTGTCTTCTGTCGGGCGTAATTCATGATCTTGGTGGTGATGGTTTGACTGGAGCCCAGCATGGTGCAGAAGTGGAGGGGCTTCTCTGGCCTGTTCATGGTGGCTGTGAGGTGCAAGTTGTAGTAGAAAGAGCCCAAGTCACTGCTCTGGAGCACCAGGCGCCCAATGCTCTCACCCATTTTCACGGGCTGGTACTCAAAGACAAGCTCAGCCTGGAAGGAACAAAGGGAAAAGCCACTGGGTCAGGAAGGTTCTGGGATGGGGCAACTTGGTCCCTGGTGTGCTCACACAGTGCTGGAAGACAACCCAGCACCCTCCCTTGCTCTAACTCCCTCTTTGTGGGGCTAAGCCTTGCTGCATCTGAAGGACAGTTCACTTGGGGGACCATCCCCAGCAGCTGAGAGCCCTCCAGGAGATTCCCATCCTAAAATGCCCCTGTACTCCCCCAGGGCTCACAACAGCGCCTCTCCATCCAGGCTGCAAACACCCAGGGTGTTTACACAATCAGGGTTTGGTATACACTGCAGCCACTCTAAATTGAAAATACTCACACTAAATACGGAGCATGTGGCACAAGGACCTGCTATGTGTGGCCTGATGGGGTCATACTACAAGCAGACTCCACCAGCGCAGAGTCATTCCTGCTAGGGATATTCTTACACGCTGCTTTCCCCTCCAGAGCTGTCACCCCTTGGAAAGATGCCTCAGATGGTTCATGTTGGGCATCACCCTTCATTCCCAGAAAGGCTGCAGGGAGAGGACAGCACTCAGGATGAGCTTTGCACCTACCTCTGACTGCGCAGGAACAGTGAAATGTGGGGGGACATTGACGTCGGGCACTTTGCAGTCTATGGCAAATGTCACAGGGACGGGCAGAGGGTTGTCCACTTTGACAGTGGAAGATGCTCTCTGCCGAACAGCAGTGCTCATTTCAATGGTGCTGATGGGTCCTGAAGCAGTGGCCTTGAAAGTTGCCAGGTAGAACAAGTACTCCTCAGTCACCTCGTTGAGAAAAGTCACCTGAATTAGAGAAAAAGGGAAGCACTGATCCTTCTGCACATAAAAACATACCAGCTGTGCTAAGCCAGCCCAAAGCTCAGTGCCTTACCTCCAAGAATGGCCATAAGCAACCACTGAGGAAGAGTGCAAGAGCAGGGAAAAGCATGTGTGGTATTTCTAACTTGATACCCTGCCCAGTGTCCTGACCCTCCTGTGCTTTGCAACCCCTGAACAGGACCCTCACAGAGCCTGATGTGTGTGAAGAAGTGCTTGCTGTTCAGTGTTCACCTGTGACAACTCCAACCTCACCAGTGGGCACGTGGAGGTATGAAAGCAGGTGTGGAGCTTCTCTGAGCCAACAGCTCCTTGAATGACCTCCACAGCCCAGTGTCCATACTTACCATTGTGTTGAAGACTCCTTCCTTGTAGGAGAAGAAAGTGAGTTTGTAATCCTTCGTTGCAGAACCTGGCACATCAATGTAATCCAGCCCCTGCAGCACAGAGCTGCTTTCCAGGTTTTCTGGTTTGAGTATGTCTACCACCACGAGGAACCTGTAGGCAAGAAGGATGCGGTGAAGGTCAACAGGAAGGGCTCCCATAGGATACCCATGTTGTGGGGTTACAACACAGCCCCTCTCAGTGCCTCAGGCAGAGGGAGGCACTCATTCACCTTGGAGAAAAGCCCTTCAGGATGGGTCTGCATAGGCAGAATGTTAGTAGTGTGATCCCAGACACCTATGGCCAGAAATGGCCAAGGAGAGTGAAAAGCTTGCAGGAAGGAGCTTCTAGGCAATGTAATCACTGCAAGGATTGCTGGTGGAATGAGACTTCCTGGGCTGGACTCACCTCTGCGGTTTGTTCAGCCAGTTGGAGACGGGGATGATCTCGGTGTAGGAAGTCCTACATGGTACCTCCCGGAAAATGGTCCCTGAACACTTTGGGGCCTCAGCAGTCCCTTGCAGGAGGTAGTACAAGCCTGTCCCACCTGGAAATGGGAAGAAGATGGAGCCCTAGAGATGAGAAATAGGATAAGTTAGCTCTCCTGCTCTCTGTCCACACCGATTTCTGGCTTTCAAGCCCACCCAGACAGTCCTACGTTTTAAGACTGTGGGGCTCTTCATACTGGCTGTACATTAAAGGGATGCTGAACACATCCAACCCTACAGGGCACAGATCTGCTGAGCATTCTGGAGATTAAGCCCTACTTCCTCTCTGGCATGGTGTAAGGTCAGCTGGTGCAGGAGAAGGACTCCAGCACCCCAGAGCCCTTCTGAACTCACCCCGGCCCCCGCCCCACCTTGATTTAAGAGCTTGTCCCTGGTGTATCTCAGAAAATACTGCCCATGGAAACAGAGGGGACAGTCACCCCCACCTGCTCAGCCTGAGACGTGTGGGAAGGGCTCTTTCCAAAGCTCCTGCAATGCCAAAGGTGATGTAAAGAGAGATTTCTGTGTCATTTCCCACCAGACTGCTCAGGGTGAAGGTGGCACTGAGAAGTGGCAGGGCAGCTTGAGCTCCTCTTGTTCCCTGCACGCTGCAAAAGGACCCCAGCACAGCTGTGCTGGCAGAAGTGGTTGTGCCCAGGGCTTGGGGAGCCCATGGAGCCCACAGGGCTGAGCACGGGGGTCTCTGAGCCCCTACGCTGGGCTGTACAGACAGGTACCAGGAGCTGCACAGAACAAATTTCATTTCCTGGACTTTCAGCCAACCTGGCTTTTTAGGTTAGATGCTAAAATACATTTAGTGGCCAGTCCAAGACTTCCCACCTGACTTCCCTTTCCTTACACCTTGCCTCTAGCCACCAAAAACCCCAGCTTCCAACACAGGATCACGGGACAATTTCAGCTTGGAGGGGGCTTCTGAAAGTCATCTCATTCAACATTCTGCCCAAACCAGGGTGAGTTATGAGGGTCACACTGCGAGGGTCAGCATGCTGGCAGAGCTTGCACACCTGATGCTTGTTGTTCTCAGAGGTCATGGTTTGGGGTTTGTAAGTGATCTTGTAGGGCTTGTTTTGTTGATTGGCTCCTAAGTGGAAAAATTCAGGCCCCTTCCAGTGTTTCCCCTCAATGACAGGCTGCAGGGTCCAGGCCTCGTTGCTTGGGTTGGACAGGAGGATGGTCTGGCTGTGCTTCTCACGCACATCACAGGTGAAAGTCACTGTCTGCAACAGAGGAGCACAGAGAATGCTTTTGTTGTACCAAGGAACCCCTTCCACTCTCACGGACCCCGACTAGCTCTACGCCATGCTCTGCGGCACAGGGAGCAGCTTTTCCCTGTCACATGCACAATTTCCATTTGAGCCACAACTTTTGGTGTAAATCAAGTTGTTGGTTCTTTGAGAAGTGAGAGGAATGAGTCTTTTGCAGACTGGTTCACCCAACGAGGGGAGAAAGAAAACGGGGTGTCCTGGAACTATCTCTCTCCTGTGCAAGGACAAGACCCACATCCCCACAACCCCTTCATGGGCTGGCTGAAGAGCATCTCCGGGCTCGCCTTTGGGAGCAAGAGACAATACCTCCCAGCTGCAGCCTCCTGGAATGCCTGTAAGGGCCAGGAGTCCTCCATGCTCCATCCCTGTGCCCCAGGAGCTGGATGCAGATGCCTTTCCCACTCCTAGTGCTGATAGCACTTCTGTGCCCCAACAGGGAGGAAGAGTGTGGCTGTGGATGCAATACTGTGGATATAGCTGGGTGACAAACTGTGGGGAGAGTCTCAGAAGAGCCTTGCAAGGTGTCCCTATGGCCAAGGTGCTGCAGAGCAGAGCCAGGGCTGCAAATGTGCTCACTGGAGGAGCCGCACCTTTAACAGGATAGGAAGACAAAAACAGGGCTTAGATATTTTGGGAATCCTGCATGCAAGTGTTCTCCAGTCCCTGCCCTGGCAGAGAAGTGGTGCAAATGGTGGGATAATGGGAGGATCCATCGTGTCTGGGCTCCAGTTACCTCTTTGGTCACAGGGGTCTCCATGCAGCACCCTGCCAGTGTCAGCTGCAGCGGCTCACCCCCCTGGATGAAGCACTGCAGGCCCTTGTACTGGATAGAATGACTCAGCTTAGAAGGGCGGAAAGTCACAACGAAGGGGATGTCCATTCCTGGGGAGATGTAACCCTTTGCAGGGCTGATGGAGAAATCTGGCTTGAAGCTCTTGACATCCCACTCAAACCTTGCCAAGAAAAGCACAAGAACAGGAAGGAACGGTTAGCAACCTAGAGGCTATGAACCCAGTTCGCTGCTTCTAAGCCTCTTGTGGGGTTTTGCAGAAGATCTTAGGCATGATGCTGAGCCACCTGGCAACAAGGCTTCAGGTTGGGCAGGACTCAGCTGTATCCATCTCTAAACAAGCCTTTGGTTGTATCCATTGCTAACTTCCAGGGCCTGGGCTGCAGGGCCCACTCTCCACTGGGATGGAAAAGCAGAGAATAACTATCTGGGCAAGCTACAACTCCATCCAAACCTCATCCAAGCCCTCAGAGAGGTCAGAGTTTTGCATTACTTGACTCCTATGTCGCCTGTGTTCTGCATGATGATGTTCCGGGACGTGTAGCTCTGCTGCACCACTGCTCCAAAGCTTAGGTGATCCTGGTCCAAGCTCACTTGGATGCCCTGGCAGGAGCCCTGCACCATGAAGAGGGAGCGCACCAGGCCGTTGCACTCCATCATCACTTCTTCAGTGAAGGGCTGGATGCGACACTTTGGGGAGAAGTTCACCTCCACTTTACAGGTGTCTCCTTTGGGCTTCAGACTTAGTTGACTGATGGGGTTCAAGCACAGAACCTGCCCAAAGAAATGAGTGGAGACTATTTCATCTGGCAACTTTGAATCCTCCAGAGAGCCTTCCAACTCCTATCTGTCCCCATACCACTCATTCCCTAGTATGCATCCCTAGGTAACAAAGGTATTTTCCAGTGACATGTCCATGTGAGCTGGACTACATCTTCCAAAGTAATTTCACGTGAGCTCCAAGAGAGCTGTAACTCTTTAAAGATTACCTTTCCATATCTAATATAGATGGCCGCATCCTAATGTACGTGTCTAAGGTGAGAGGAATTATACTTCTCACCTCTGGCTATTAGGGGAGTCCTGACCTGTCTCTGATGAGGCATTCACAGGTATCTGCTGGTTGAGCAGTCCCAGCAGGGAGGACAGGACAGCAGACAATAGTGATTAGCCACTAGCTCCCACACAGAGTGTCTCAGCTACCTGCAGGCATTCCTGTAGGCACCCCAAAGTGCTCTCCAGTGAAGGAAGGGGCCTTACCCCAGCTTCCTGCAGCTCTGGTGTGGTGGATGTGAGACGGAGCTTAAAAGTGAGAGGGGCAGCGCTGTTGTTTGCTATCACGACAATCTTCTTCACTGTCTGTCCGATGGAGAGAGCTCCCAGCTTCACCACCTTCCCTTGTGGTTCCACAACTTCAACCTGAGGTGGGAGGGATTAATATAAAGTGAAAGGAAAGAAGGAAAAAAGGCTTTCTGTCACCCTCATAGCAGGAAACCAAAACACAGAAGGCTGGGGAAGACAATTGAGGAAAAAGAGAGAGAAAGGCATGCTGTTCTGTCTGCCACCTGGAGTTTTAAGATTTGGATTCCATCTCACCTTCATTTCTATGCCCCTTCCTCGGACCTCAACAGTCTGCTGGCAGAGACCATTGATTTCGAAAGGGATGAGCTCACGGTAAGACGCAACCTCTCTGGGATAGAAAGTGATGGGCACCTCCACAGTCTGTCCTGGGTGCAGGACGTATCCTCGGAAGTCCACCTCCAGGTGCACGGTGCCGGTGAACAAGCAGTTCAAACTGGCAGAAAGCACAGTAAAGAGGAGCAGAGATGTCACAAGACTATGCGACCTCAGATGACATCAGGGCTGCTTAGGGTTCTCCTGTCTCCTTTCCCTTCATCCCCAGGATTTCAACCCACAGGGGTCATGAGGACGTGGAGCAGGCCTGTTCTAAGCAAGGGCCAAAGAAACATGTGGAGAAAACCCACCTCACATCATTCTCTGCCGTGTTTGTAATGGTGAGGATCTGAGAGGCAGGTGGCATCCCGGCATGGTAGATGAAGCATGCTCCAAAGTTGAGTATGGTGGCAGAGAAGTGGAGACTGGGCACAACCACGGTGGCCAGGAACACGCAGGTAAATGTGGGACCCTTGCTGATCTGGTGAGGAGAAACACAGCATAAGCCAGCTGAAGAGATGGGAATTACAACTGCCAACACCAGAGGTGACTGAGGAAGAGGATGGGGGACAGCTGGCTGCAGTGACAATAAGCAAAACCAGCTCCCAAAGAACCCTGAAATAGAAACAGAAAGTGGAAGGCTTGGGCTGAGGGGAAAGGGGTTTTTGGAGAGTCATGGCCCTGCTTTGTGCAATCCTGTGCTGGCAGGACCTTTCTGGGCTGTGGAACCTGACTCAGCAGGGGCCTGGCAAGGAGAAACGGCTCCATCTCCATGCACATCTAGGACCCTCCCCAAATTAGGAGCGAGAGGGTCTGGGGGATATGTCCTGCCACAAAAGCACTTCCCAAACTTATTAAAATATTCCATTCAGAAACTGTTAGGCTCTGTGATTCTACAATTCTATGATTTATTTGGGCAGCAGGAGCCTCTTTGCTTTGATTAGGCTCTTTAGTGACGGCGCTCACCCCTAAGCTCTGGGCCCCTGCTGCGTAGGGAAGGAGAAGGTCCCGTGTTAAATGCTGGTGCCTCACCTGCAGTGTCAGTTTTACGTCCTTTAAAGAGCACATCTTGTGTGGGTGAAAAGCCAGCTGGGTCTCAGCTTTCTTCTCTGCCTGCACGGCCCCTGTCTGAGGGATGATGGTCAGGAGCTGCTTACAGGCTGCAGGGCCACTCAGTTCCCATGAGAAGGTGAAGCTGAACTTGCCGTTGTTGTGGATGATGAAGGTGTGCTTGATGTTCTCATTTATCTGTACCTGTAGGGAGAAGGTGGTGAGGATTAGGGCTTGAAGCACATGCAAAGTGCTGGCCAGCCTAGCAAGTGCTCCTTCATCTTTCATATTCACAGAACCATAGAATCATTTGGGTTGGAAGGGACCTGAAAGCCAATCCAGTCCCACTCCCTGCCCTGGGCAGGGTCACCTCCCACTAGACCAGGTTGCTCAAAGCCCCATCCAGCCTGGCCTTGAACACCTCCAGGGATGGGGCAGCCACAGCTTCTCTGGGCAACCTGGGTCAAGGCTTCACCACCCTCATGGCAAAGAATTTCTTCTGAGATCTCATCTCAATCTTGCCTCTTACAGTTTAAAACCATTCCCCCTCATCCTATCACTACTCGTCCATGTAAAAAGTCCCTCCTCATCTCTCCTTTAGGCCCCCTTCAGGTACTGGAAAGCTGCTATACAGCCTCCCTGAAGCCTTCTCCAGGCTGACTGCCCCAACTCTCTTATCCTGTTCTCACAGCAGAGGGGCTCCAGCCCTTGCAGCATCTCCATGGCCTCCTCTGGCCCCTCTCCAACCGGTCCATGTCCTCCAAGATATTCAGTTAATGGCTTGTCTGAAAGATCAATCTCCCTCCCTCTGAAGACCCATAAATCAAGAAAAATATTCCCTCTTGTTCAAACGCCTCTGCAAAGCTCCTGGTTAAGGCTCAATCTCACAGTGCTTTGTGGGGCAGATCGTTCAGTGAATCAGTGCTGCTCACCTCCTTGAAATCAATGACATTGATCTCTTGTGCACTGAGCTCAGTGATGCAGCCATCACCGTTGTCGCACCTGACAGACACGTTCATGCTATAGCCAATGGCCTTGATGTTCAAGGAGAGGGGCTGGCTCTTCCTCTTGACATCGCACTTGAGGTTGAAGACCACTTCTCCTTCTAGTGTTGGTGTAAGGAAGATTGTAATGGGAAACCTGGGGAGAAAAGATCCTTTTTGCTCTGTTCTCTGTCCCCTGTCCCTTAGCTTTCTCAGCCCTACACTGCCTGCCGCACGGGACAGCAGCTGTGCAATGGCTGTGGTGAGACCCCAGGCCCAAGACAAACCAGAAGCACCGCTCTCCCCTTCCAGGGCCTTCCACTATCAAGCAAACTCTGGTGAGCACTGTAGAGGGTATGATGACCCCAATGAATGAAATAGGAGAGGATACAAGAAGCAGCAAAACCTGAGCTAACGCTGACCTTAGTGTCCTCCCCATATGCTACAGGGCAGTGGTGGGTTGAGATCCCAGTTATGTCCCAAACACAGAGGAGGACACTCCTAGGGACACTCAGTCTCTACAATCTACATGGCAGGGGTAACATCCTCTTGGCAAAGAGGAATCATTCAGCTCTGATGACAGCAGTGCAATGTGGAGGCCACCAAACCACCTCTTTCTAATTTTTATGGGTAATTTCTACAGCAATGTAAGGAATTGTCACTTCTCAGGTGAGCTACGGTGACTGATACAGGATGCTCTTTTCTTGCACCCTGTGACATGCCAAAATTCAGCATCTTTTAAGCCACAACAAAGCTAATGCGTACTTCTTACACCCAGGTAGGCCATGGGTGGGCTACCCATGGTGGATCAACAGATGAAGTAGTGACCTGTTACACTGCTTGAACTCCTGATCATGGCTTGTGGCAAGTTGTGGCTGCAGTTTACAAGAGCATACATTTACCAACAGGAAATACTGCAAAACAGTTGGTTGTGTACAGCTATCGATGTCCCCCCCATGATGGGCTTAAATGCTGCTTGTGTGCTTTGCTGCTCTTGGTGGCTTTGCACAGACCATTTGTGGTGAGGTCTGTCACTAATGGAGCATGGGGTAGAGAGGAGACCTTGCCCACTTAAGGCTGCTGGCTCGGGGGATCACAGGGTTAAAACCCCCAAACATGCTTTTGTCATCAAAACAAGAAGATCCAAAGCCTGAATTTCTCCATGAAGGGGTCCTAGAAGACCAGGGTGACCATGATACAGCCACCTTAAGGAGAAACCTGCAGTTTCATGGTGGCCCCATTGGGAAGGAATGAAACAAGGCAGATGTATGTTACCACTGAGAGTCACCTGGTGACTATGGAGGGGAGAAAGCCTCAAAGGCAAAAAGACAAGGTGATGTTTGGCTCCCAAGAGAAGGATCTGGCCTGTGAGCCCTGTTACCTTGAAAGAGGAGCGATGGAGCCTTTCAGGGGCTCTATTTTCATGGAGGCATTGCAGGCCTCTGAGAAGAGAGAGCTTTCTCTGAAAGCAAAGCTGAAGGCTTCCTTCTCACTGTTGATTATATGGATGGTCTGGTGTACCTCGTGCCCTGGGGAGAGGACAAAGCAGCTGCTGAAAACTTTTTGTTCTTCTGGCCACCAGACCACCGTCGCCCACTGCATTTCTGCTTGCCAAGGAGCTTTGCCTGTGAGGAGCAAGGAGCTCTGCCTGCAGGCATGGCATGCTCAGGATGCCAACATGGAAACATACTTCTGACCCCCTGGGTTCCCAAATCACTCCTTGGAAACAGCCCCAACTACATGCCATGTCCCTGACTCATGTCTTCCTCCACTCCCCTTCATCTCCCTCATACACTTGTGTGACAAGAGCCCATTTCCATTTCCAGCTTCTTCACAGGAGCCTGATGGGCCCCTAGACTTTGGAGCATGTAAGATATAACCATGGTGCTCACCAATTAACAGCAAGTGGAAGTTCAGGTGGGATCTGTCCAGAGTCACTAGTGGGTCGGTGGCATTGCCCACCAGCAGGAACGGTACTGAAATGCTATGTTCGGGGACTGTAAAGACCCAGAACGATTCTGTGATGTCCAGGTGCCGGGGAATGAATTCAAACTTCACCTGGGGTAGAAAGAGGCAAATGAAGGAAGGCTGCTGCCCTTGGCAGAGTAAGGGGAGTGGGGTGCAGTCTATACCACCAAGAAACCCCAGGAACCTCCACCTTATGTAGCTGTGAGCTCAGAGATAGACTGCTGTGCCCCTTACAGCCCCAAAGCAGGATGGATGTGGGGTACACAGTGAGAATGAGGTCATCTGCCAATTCATTTACACTGCAGTCAAAGGTTTCATAGAATATTCCATGGTCTTGGCAAGCTGACAGTGAGACAGGAGGCCCAATAATTGCAGATGTAGCTGGTGTTACACTGGTATACGCGTGTGCTGGATCTACCGGTTTAATTTTTTGCACCCACCTCTGCTTTCTTCTCTGGCTGGATCTGTCCTCTCTCTGTGAGGCAGAAGAAAGCCACCTCTTCTGGTGGGGCTTTGGGGTCTTGGCAAGTCCACTGGAAGGAATACACGGCATCAGTTGGGTTCATAACCATGAAGGTCCTGGGGACACAAAGCGAAAAGGATTACTGGGGTGGTGTTGGGGTGTTAGTGACTGTCCTGCAGCATATGTCAGGCACTGCCAGTCCTGGCCGCCGCCTGGATGGAGTTCTTTGGTATGGAGGGAACAAAGCTGGGAACACAAATATTTCACCTGCTTTTTAGGGGCCTTGTTTATCTCCAAGTTGGCTAAAAATTAATGGATGTCAACAAAGAAATTAGGCAAACTCTTGCATGTTAAAATGGTAAGATCAAGTGAAAATGGTAAAATCAAGTCCAGTAAGATTCCTTTAGAAGATGGTGTTTTCTGTTGTGGTTGCAGCCTTCACCAATCTTGTCTGATTGGTATCTCAAAGGAGCGAGAATGTCCCAAGCATGCTCTTCAAAGGGACAAAAGTTGTAATGGCCTTTGGGATACATGGTCCTCCCAGACTGACCCATGCCTTATTGAAGAAAGGGATAAAGAGAACAGAACAGTTGGTCTTCAGTGACCACCTTGTTCCAGCCCCAAAACAGACTGGTGGCCAAGTGTCAGCAGCTCACAGAAAAGGCACAGATGTGCCACGGGGCTTGGAAGAGTAGCTGGAAAGGTGCCTGGTTAAGGGGGGTGACCAGGAGATCATCATCAGGAGAAGCCACGTTCACACCTACCTGCTGTTCCTGCTGCACACTCCCACTGCCGCAAACTCAATCACTCTCGTGCTGAGATCGAACGTTGTCCCCTTTGGTCCCCGCAAGTCTAGGTTGCACCTTTTTGTGGTGATGTAGTCAGAGTCTTCCAGTTCAAAGTGGCAGTCTGGCATCAGGCTTCTCCCCTTCACAAACACCTCTGGGCCCTTCTGACTTGACTCCAGGTTCGGAATACTAGGGAAAAGAAAGGGACTGGTATTAGCCAGACTAACATTTCCAGTCAGCCAACTACTCGTTTATCTCCAGTATTGCATCTTCTCCCCATGCAAGCATTGAGCAGCAAATCAGAATGAGGAGCAAATCAAACAGACCTCCATCCCCTGCCATGGAGGCAGCAGAGGTGAAAAGGCAAAACCACGAACAGTTACGTGTCTAGAGACCAACCACAGCACACAGACTTCTATGTAGATCAGGAGGCTACGCTTATCTGATAAGGAAGCACTGAGTGGCCCCCTGACAACCTTTCCAGAAAGGCTCTCCTTCCAGTTTTTGCAGCCCTCTAGGAGCTTAATGTTTCACACAATGGCTTTTTCTATTGTCTCCATACCCGTTTCTACCAAGACCAGATTACCATCTTTCTACAATCCTGTATGTTGGTTGTTTCTGCTGCCTCTCTGCAGCTGGCTGTCCCCAGGTCTCCACCCCAATGAGAGGCCATAGCATGACTGTCCATCAGTATCTAGAGTTGAAACGTGCCTGCATATTTCCTACCTGCAGAGCATGTGGCTCTCAAAATTGCCCACGCAGACTGGAGAGAACTTCATCTGGAAGACCTGCTCCTGGCCAGCGGGGATGGTACCACTGGAGGGCTCGACAGAGAACATTGAGGTGGCACTGATGGTCTTCTGAGATGAGCTCTGGGAGGACAAGACCTGCTCCAGAGCATGGCTTGGCTGGCTCGAACAACAGCTGGACTGGAGCTTTGCAGAGGCGCCAGAAGCCAAGGAGAGGAAATACCCTGCAGGGTAGGGAAGAGGTTAGAGCAGGACATCTTTCAAGGAGAAAATTCCCAGCAGCTCTGTCTCCTGGTGAAGGTGGACAGAAGGGAGCTGGGATGCACTTGACCAAGTACTGTCAGCGGGAGAACTCCCGGTGAAAAACAGGGAGTGTGGGCAGTTTGCCTTTGGTTCTCTGTTACAGCTTGCTAAATTGTAACCCGAGAAAGTTGCAGGGATGGGTGTGGAAGTGAGAACAGACAGGAGAGAGAATAGGGTGAGGAGCAGAAAACACAGTGAAAAGGCCCAGTAGCGACCCAGGGAACTACTTGAATTGAAACACACCACTGAACATCTGCTGAAGATGCTCGGATGACAGGAAAGCTATACATTAGAACATTAAATGGGCCCAGGACTGAAGGCAGACACTTCACGCCATGCTGTTAAACTCTCTCCATCTCCAGGACTGGGGAGCTAGATAGAAACTTCTCCTGCAACTGGGTTTCTGGCCAGTGTTCATTCACAGTTAGTCCAGGAACTAGTTTTCTGGGTGCTGTTTCATGCCCTAGTAGAGCCAGCCTCAGCGCTTGGCATCAAGGGTATCATGAAGTTCTGCTGCCCTGTGTCCCACAGAACTGAATTTTTCTGGTTGTGCATGGGTGGAAAAAAGGCCTTGGGGAACCAGTGCTGCTCTGTCCTTCACACTCTTTCCTTTCTTTCTCTTTGTCAGGCTTTCATAATGACCAGACAGCCCAGCAGACTGGCTTCAGCATGAGTGTCCCCTTGTGCCGGGGAAGAGCCAACAAAGGACCCAGAAGGGAGGGAGATAACCACATCAAGAGCATCAAGGATTGGGTTGGAATCACCACTCCAGTGCCTGGGTTAATTTTAGACAGTGACTTTGCATTTGCCAATAACTGAAGAATTGCAGACAGGTAGGTCAGCTAACTTACAGAATCATAGAATGGTTTGTGTTGGAAGGGAACTTAAATGCCATCCAGGGCAGGGACACCTCCCACCAGACCAACTTGCTCAAACCTGGCCTTGAACCCCTCCAGGGATGGGGCAGCCACAGCTTCTCTGGGCAACCTGGGCCAGGGTCTCACCATCCTCACAGCAAAGAATGTCATAGCCCAATGTCCCCCTGCCAGGTCCTGACCCAGCATGTGGCTCTCCCCTGAGTCAGGCCTAGCTCCTGTGCAGAGCACGAAACTCAGAGCAAGTGCAGGAAGGTCTGTAAACAGGGAAGGGGCAAGGAGAACGTCTCCAGCTGCATCTGGAGAAGCTGGGAAGATGCTGATAAAAGTGGATGACTGGATGAAAAAGCAATTCATGTTTTGGGGTGAAGTAGTGTGGTCTTCACCTCAAGCCCCCAGCTACCAGCTGAAACAACCCAGGCCCCTCCAGCTGTCACAGAGCTAGTCTTTTACCATCCAGACTGGGTGGAAGCAGCTCCCCAGTATGGTTCACTGCCTTTTTGTCCTCCACAGCCACCATCCAGGTATATTCCAGGGCCACGTTCCCTGTATTGGACAGCGGGAAACTGAAAAGCAAGAAGGAGGAATAAAAAGTGCAATAAATATAAAATAAGTAGAGAAGCAACACTGTACGGTGGGCTCCTGGCACCCCTTTCTTTTACTTGAGTAGCATGTTCTTCCCCAGACAACTCTGCCATGGTGAAATCACTGCCCTGGGCTGCCCCAAGACAAAGTATTTCTCAGTTTGGAAGTTAAAGAGGAAAGGGCAGATATGGTGCCCAGGAGACTTAATCTTATTCTGGTCTTTATGTCCTAGTTTAACATTATTTTGACTGCAAACTTGTCCTCCAGCAGATGAGGACGGGCAACATGCAAGGAGAGCAAAACCATGGCTGTTCTCAGTAGAAAGACACAGCAGAACCAAACCTCTCCTGGCAGGTCTTGGCAGGATGGCAGCCACCATCTCTGGCTTGGCTTTGTGTGCAGATACACGGGCCCCAGCACCCAGACAGGGCTTGGAAAGGATGAAACAACAAATGATTTGTAGATGAGACTGAACGTGAAGCTCTAGAAGGGACTCAGGTCCACACCTGAGAGATCTCCATGCTCTGAGATATGCCAGGTTATGTGTGGAAGCTGAAACCTCAGACATGAGCAGCACTCCCCTTCCAAGGCTGATCAGCCCATTAGAAATTAGAAGAGGTTGATTAAACAGCCAAGCAATAAGCATCTCAGCGTAACCTCTGGGAACACAGGACCATGAGCAGGTGGTCCTGCCTGGCCCCAGCACTCACCTGAATATCCTTGTCTGGAAGAGCAAGGTCTCCTTGAACTGAATGGTGTCTGTATCCAGATGGAACTTGGCATAGTCAATGACAGCGCTGAGGTGAAGCTCCACCTCACGGCTGCTCTTCTCCAGGACAGTATGAGCTGGTTCTGGGTCTGTCTCGATCACCTCCAAACGGAAGAGGGAAGAATCACTGAGCAGAGCCCAGAAAGCCAGACTGAGCAGGGAGTCTTTTGGCCTCCAAAATCGATCACGTTATAAGAGCTAGAAAGGACTGTTCCCATTTATTTCCCTGGAGAGATGACAAAATTTGACCTTTCCACTATATTATTTGTTTCTACCTACTGACCAAAGCAATCACCACCATGAACACACCCATGGGGACATCCAGGCAGAGCGTCTGACCTTTTTTCTAGCCCCCTATAGATCAAGCAGGCCTCTAAATTAGGATTATGTTCCCCTACTGTAGCTCTGTGGTGGAGAAACACCAAGAAAGGGCCTTTTCCTTCTTGTCTTAGGAGAAAGTGCTTTCCAGATGTTAAGTGTGGGGCACAAGCCACACTGGTGGGGGATGGGGACGGGCATTTTGGAATGGGAATGAACTCACTGGGAAAGTCTCTGACTGCTGATGCTCTGATGGGGAAGAAGTTTGGTTTATAGGTCTTACAATGACTCAGAAACTAGGGAAGAACCATCACCCAATATAAGTGTTTGGCAATAACGATAGCAAAAGCCAGTGTTTCTGGAGATGACTCTGGAGTCCTGCACGATTGCCAGACAGTGCATGGGCTGTCCCTTAATGAGATATCCCACACAATATAGAAACCACAACCCAAATCTCTGGTTATCAGCATAGACAGAGCTCAGAGCTCACCCACAACGTGCTGGTGGGCTGGCTAATGTACCCGGAGAAGTGCTAGTGTTGCTCTCCCCTTCAAAACAAGAGATCCAGCACACTGGATATAATCCTTTGTTGGTGAAAAGGCACTGCTTCAGATGAAGAGATTTTAAGGCCATAAAATATGTTGTCATAAATTATGGCCCCCCTTTCAACACAGGCTGTAAGACTTCAGCTTTTTGGCAGAGACTGATAATTTGTGTGTGGCTGAATGTCTCTTGTCAAGCTTAAAAAGTTCCTTGTCAAAAAGACTTCCCCATCTTGTGTGATCATATCAGGTCACCCTGCAGCCACCTCTCACTGATGGTTAATCTCACGGAGGGATTAGATGTCAGGGGGAAGCAGGAGCTGCTTAGCCAGCAGAGATAGCCGTCAGCTTTTTGTAGGGAAAAAAAAAAAGCTGCTTCTTTTTGCAGAAGCTCAGTTCACTTTTGCTATCATTCTTATTACCTTCTTCTTCACAGGCCATGTGGCTGCCAGGTCCCTTGTGGCATCCACCCACTTGACGGTGCGCAGGCGGTCGTCCCAGTCAGTGACCTGCTCTGGTGGCAACTGGAAGGCGATCTGAGCTACCTTACACCTTACAGGGTGCTTTTTGAAAGTGACTGGGTTTTCTGACTTCAAGGTCACTGTGATGTCCTTAGCACAGCCAGCATGGAGGTGTCCCACCTAGGGAGAAGTGGAGAGCCAAAACCAAACTGGAATCACTGGCAAGGGCAGGACTTGGGGCAAAGGGTAGTAGTAGTCAGGAGTATCTGTGCCAGGAATTGCGATCAGCAGCACAGAATCCAGCTGGAGGCCTGGAACTAGCAGTGTTCCCTAGGGGTCAGTACTGGGTCCCGTCTTGTTCAATATATTCATCAACGACCTGGATGAGGGGACAGAGTGTACCCTCAGCCAGACCTGGACAGGCTGGAGAGCTGGGTGGAGAGGAATATGATGAAATCCAACAAGGACAAGTGTAGGGTCCTGCACCTGGGGAGGAATAACCCCACACACGTACAGGTTTGGGCTGACCTGCTGGAATAGTGCTCTGTAGAATA
Source organism: Nycticryphes semicollaris (assembly GCA_013400055.1). Taxonomy (NCBI): domain Eukaryota; kingdom Metazoa; phylum Chordata; class Aves; order Charadriiformes; family Rostratulidae; genus Nycticryphes; species Nycticryphes semicollaris. The sequence goes on along the minus strand of VXBJ01006550.1, from coordinate 703,873 downwards.
AAAACCCCGGGAGTCCTGGTGGACAACAAGCTGTCCACCAGGCACAATGTGCCAAGAAGGTCAATGGCATCCTGGGGGACATTAAGAAGAGCATGGCCAGCAGGTCAAGGGAGGTCATCCTCCCTTTCATTCATTCATCCATTCCACCACTATTTCAGTGGTGCCTGGTGACAGGACAAGGGGCAATGAACACAAACTGGAACATGGGAAATTCCATCTCAATGTGGTGAAAAAATCTTTTTTGGAGGATGGCAGAGCCCTGGGACAGGCTGCCCAGAGAGATAGTGGAGTCTCTGTCTCTGGAGAAATTCAAAAACCCCCTGGACACATTCTTGTGCAACCTGCTCTGGGTGACCCTGCTCTGGCAGGGGGTTGGACCAGATAATCTCCAGAGGTCCCTTCCAACCTCTACAATTCTGTGATTCCATGAATCTGCATTTTACTGTGTATTTATCTGGGGTTTGATAGAGGAAAGTGCAAACAAAACCTTCTATAACATAGAGCCTTTTCTGTGGGGCTGACAGTCCTGTCCCAGCAAATCCAGGGATTGTCTCTCCTACATGGCACTGGAATGGGCTCCCACTGGTGTAGAGTGACCTCCTGCCAGTCTCCAGGAGACCTCCAGCAGGGCTGGAGCCGTGAGGAAAGGCAGAGCTGCCCAAGCTCACCTGGGGGGAGAAGTGAAAGGGGGTGTCTGTGAGCCACTCAAACCGCATGGCCTCCTCCCTGCTGCGATTGGTGATGGTGAAGGTCACAGGGTAGGCTGTCCCAACATGACAGTCCCCAAACTGGATGTGATCCACTCTGGCAGCTGTGGAGAAGAAGAGAAAGAGGTCTCAATGTGTGGTGAGGTCCATCTGCCCGCCTCATGTGCACAAGCGTCTGTGTGTCCAGCTTTTCCTCGCTCCCAGCCTTCCTCCCTCTGGGAGAGGCAGCTCCCCATCCCACTGGTTTCAGGGAAATACCCCGAGATGTCCCTAAATGCATGGCCATCTCTGTGCAGAGGGACATGAGACATGAGGAACAGCATGCACATGGCAGACATTCTCACAGACCACCAGGTCTGGTGTGTGAGACAGCACAAGCGTGGCTGTATAAAGGAAACAAATTATAATACATGGTCTTCATCGCCATAGCACACCGTGGGATGGGAGACCTCCTTTTAGAGACACTCAGGTGAATGGTGGTATCTCTGATCCTTCCTCACCAGCCTGCATGCTTCCTTATGAAACCTAATGACATCCAACAAGGGCAAGTGTAGGGTCCTGCACCTGGGGAGGAATAACCCATCACACTGGTAGATGTTGGGGCTGACCTGCTCTATGGAAAAAAACTTGGGAGTCCTGGTGGACAACAAGCTGTCCATGAGGCAGCAATATGCCCATGTGGCCAAGAACGACAGGGTGAGCAGATGTGTGTATTTTTCCTGTTCCTTGCTCCATCTTGGCAGCCTCTCTTACCCTCAATTATGTCTTCCTCCAGAATGCCCTCAGTGTTCTCTTCCATGCTCTCTGCCACTAGCCCATGGATGTTATCTAGTGTGAAGTCATCCTCGTAGCCTTCACCCACCAGCTGAATGTTAGTCTCTTCATAGGGGTTGTCCACCACTGACAGGAGTATCTTCCCTTCCACACGTTGGGCCAGGGTGGGTTTGAAAAGCACGTCAAACTCTGCTGATTCCCCATGTTGTAGGACCAGGGACGCAGTGTGAGGCTTCCTCTCTGCACAGCAATGAAAATCAGAGACAAGTGATACAGAGGAAAGATTTTCATGGGGTGTTAGAGAAGTAGGAAGTTGAAACCCAGGTGTCTCCAAACACAGGTTCTCCCACCAGTGCTGACTGGTTCCAGACCCTCTTCCTACATTCACAAGATTGACTCCCACCATGCTATCACTGCTTAAGGCTCTTGATACCAGGATAGCACCCAGCTCTGATTGAAACTGTATCCAGCCAGCTCCTGCCAGATGTAAAGCTGAGTCCGGAAGAACACAAAAACTTCCTACAACTCACTAGGAGGAAATCCTGCAGAGTCCACAGGGAAATCTAAGGGTACAGAGAATGCCAGGAAAGAAATGATGTCTAACATCTGGCTACTGATTGGCCAAGCCAAGAGCAGGGCACATATTTTCATAGAATCATAGACTGTTTAGGTTGGAAGGGATCTTAAAGACCATGCAAGTCCCACTCCCTGCCATGGTCACCTCCCACCAGACCAGCTTGCTCAAAGCTCTGTCCAACCTGGCCTTGAAGCCCTCCAGGGATGGGGCAGCCACAGCTTCTCTGGGCAACCTGGGCCAGGGTCTCTTCACCCTCACAGCAAAGAATTTCTTCCTGAGACCTCATCTCAGTCTCTCCTCTTTCAGTTTAAAACCATTCCCTCTCATCCTCTGGCTCTGCTCCCTCATCAAGAGTCCTTCCTCAACTTTTCTGGAGCCCCTTTAGGGGCTCTAAGGTCTCCCCAGAGCGTTTCTCTTCTCCAGGCTGAACACCCCCAACTCTCAGCCTGTCCTCACAGCAGAGGGGCTCCAGCCTTTGGGGCATCTTCATGGACCCCTCTGGCCTCACTCCAGACCTTCCTGTGCTCATTATTCCTGAGCGGATGCCTACACTTCATGGTTCATGAATTTACCTTCTCCAGGAGACTCCTCCTTCATGCCTGGAGCTTGGTAGATGCAGTGTGTGGTGGGCCTGGCTTTCAAGAAGAAAACTCCCCCTTCATCCAACAGGTCTATCATCAACTGGGGAAAAGGGAAGACAGAACATGACCACACTGGTGTGGGTACAGGATGGCACACAGATCGACACTGTAAAGCTGCTGGTCCAGCACAGGGAACCCAGCATGTTCCCCAGCTTCAAACACAGTTCTCAGCACAAAGTTTAAGTGAAATCAGACAGAAAAAATAAAGTGTTCAGAGGCACCGGGATATAATTAAAATATAAACTAAGAGGACAGAAAGTTCTAAAAGCAATGAACAGAATGTAATTAAACTACAACAGAGTTTAATGAAAATGTAGTAAAAAGTGAAACCACAACAAAAAGAAAGCAAGTACAATTACCATAACTGGGACATCACAAATGAGAACCAAAGAGTGAGAAGAGAGAAAAGAGGAATAAGTACCCCATCAGCTTTCTTGTGTTGTGTTGAACTGAAAAGGACAGACTAGTCAGAAAAATCACATTTCCAAGAACTACCTTCCTGGAAAGTCGAAGTCAGTCATTTGCATAAAATCAATTTCTGAGACCTGTCGCCACATCTACGATGTTTTCTGGGACCTGTCCTCCATGGCACAAGGACTTGTTCCCAGACCAGAGCATCCCCTGGGCAGGTCCTCACCTGGACAGGGATGGTGCCACCATTATGAAGGACCAGCGGGAGTTTTTCAGAGTCACCCAACAACAGCTTCTTAAAGAGCAGCAGAGGGTTTCCCCTCTTATTGTGAAGGACAGGGCGCAGGACTGTCACCCGAGGCAGATTCCCGTCTCCACTGATATCGAAGGTCAGGCTTTGTGCTTTATTTGCTGCAGGGCTACTGGAGAAGCAGAGGAAAAATCATCATGGTTGGCGCTAACTCGTTCCCCACTTGCCAAGGAATGAAGCGAGTGCCACCTGCAGTGTTTTCCCTGGCTCCTGCACTCCATGATCCCAGTCCTGTCAGGGCCATTCCCAAGCAGAAACTGCTCCAAAGAGGCAGAGCCTTCCAGAATAACAGCTAAAAATCATTTTCCTTAACCGAATCATGCAGTACAGCAGGTAATTAATGAGGCAACAGATGAGATGTGGCAAATTCACTGGCTGTGGTGATACAAGACATATGCAAAAAGCACAAGCACAGCATGAAAACAGTAGAAAAGTAAGAAGGGAGAAGTAAATAAATAACACCGTCAGGAGAGATTATTTCCAAGGACGCTAAACCAGGAATGGCTTATTAGGGCAAAAAGGTGATTTGTCTTGTCCCTGTTCAGAGTCTAAAGGACTGGGGAAGAGCAGGTTAGAGCTTTGGCATGAAGGTCCCAGGACAGAGGAACCGGGCTCCTCTTTTATAAGGGTTCCAAAATATCTTAATATACCCCAGGTAATCACATTGGATCACCTCATTTTAACATCAACAAGGAGGAAATAATGCACACTGATTCGCTGCCACAAAAACCTCCTCATCTAACCCTCTGTCCTTGGAAAGCCCCAGCTCAGCTGTTGCACATCACCCTTTCTGTCTGATTCAATAACTTCTAGTTGGTACCTAATATGAACATCTTCAGAGTTACTCATGAAGGCTAAATTCCGAAACTTATTTTTCTGCTCTGCTCTATCTAGTACTTACTGCTTCCTATATTATCTAATGCTAAATACCCTAAACTACAGAAACTGAAAGAATTAGGGTTACCGAGAGGTCTGCATCCTCCTAGAGGAGAGGCAGCTACCAGAAAGGTCACCCCCGGGATCTCCCAGGTTGACTTACCTTGCGGGGACATCCAGGGAAGCCTCAAAAGTGCACTGGTAGTTCTGCATGGTTTGTGGAGCAAAGGTGACCGTAGCGAAGGCGTGGGAACGGCTGGGCACGCACATCCGAATGGGATCCACCTCAAAAACATCGCTAGTGCGGCTGTTAAGCTTGGGGGAACCCACAGAGTGGTGTTAGGAGAAAACATCTTTCAGCATCATGCAGTCTTACTCGTATATGCACCACAGGGAACAGCCCCACACAGCGTTTTCCTCCCTGCTTCCCTGGACAGGCTCCTTCCCCGTTGGAGGTTGACTCCAAAGTGGTGATGACCTTTCACAGGGAGCGGCCATAAAGTGTGTAAAAGCCTGGTCTGAGTGCTGGGCAGCTGCTCCAGTACACATGGGATGTGGGAACTGCATGGGAAACCCTGCAAATAACCTAGAATTGGCCTTGAAAGAGAATGAAAAGACCAGAGAGCCTGAGGAAATGGTCTGCTTTGAGCCCTGGCACACCAGGCCACTAGGAAAGCTCCCTCTGAGTGTGCTTCCAAGGGATGTTTGGAATGTTTCAGGTGTCCCACTAGAGACCCAGAGTGGCCAGGAAAACCTTACTTGAAACATACTGAATTCAACCCAACTGTCACCTCAGTTCTCTCCTCTGTGGTTTGACCTGCACTACACTGGACTAGTACCATCAAGAGGAAGCAAGGGATCTGGAGAACCAGGGAGGCTGTCACACAGCCTTTGAAGAGCAAGTCACCATGGCCTCTTTCTCTTACCCTAGTGGAGGTGGGTTTGACGGAGAGAACCACATCACAGGGAATTTTGTCCACATTGCGGATCTTGAAGCGAGCTGTAGCCCGGTGCCCAACCAGAACATTGGTGAAGATAAATTTGTTCTCATCTCTGACAAACACGCCCTTGTCCTGCACCATTTGTAGGATCTGGCAGAGGTTGATGTTGTTGCAGATCCGATGCTCCTCAAAGATGGACTCTATATCGTCAACCACAAACGCTGCAAGCAAACCAGAAGGATGGAGAAATGTTCCTACTGAATTTATCTGGACCCTGTTGGCCTCTCAAAGGGCCCCTTCTGTTCAGGTGACTGCAAAATCCAGCCTGGGTGGGGGTGCTGGCTGTGAGGATGGAGCTCAGTCACCATCAGTCTTAAAGGGCATTGCTTTCCTTTTATCCCTCCATACATCCCTCCCAGTCTCTCCCCACTAGCGGACTGGAACCTCTGAGGATTTTAAGATGGGGCTTCAGGGTCAGAGTGCCTCTGTACCCAATAAGTAAGTTCATGTGCTGATCAGAAGCAGGTCAGGCTATGGGAACCTGTGGATGGGGTGTACCTGGGAGGCAGGACTCGGCCAACAGAGTGTATGGGATGCCAAGGGGATTGTCTTTGGGGTCTCTGTCACTGATATCGATGGACAAATGTTCCTTGCATGCCCCCAGTGGCTCTGCGTAGCAATCCACCGTGATCATCTGCTGGGCCCCAGGCGGGATGGAGCCAAAGCCAGGGTACACCGTGAACATGCCCATAGTGAGACGAGCCTGCAGGAAGAGTCCCAGGAGACACTTATGTCTAACAGCCCTACCTTGAACACCCCCAGCAAGGAGTAGGCTGCTCCTTGGCTTCCAGCTGGACCCAAGTCCCCAGTCCCAGGGCAGGGAGGGATGATTCTGTGGCCAGGATAACATGAACAAGCTGGGAGGAGGTGTAGACTTGTCTCAAGTAGCACAGAGAAAGGAGTTTGGGTGTAACGGGTGAAGGTAACAGATCCTTCACTCTACAGGGGTAAAACAGAAAATAACTGGGAGAAATGATGGGAGAAAAGAGAGGGGATTGGGAAGAAGAAAAAGCAAGGTCATCTCCTATCAGTGGGCTGGGAGTTCAAACAGGGACGCTTCACATATATCATATTCACAGACCCATTTGGGCCAGCAGCTGCCAAAGCCAGGAGGTGCTCCCCCTCTCTTGACCCCCCAGCTTCAGTTCTGAGCCAGAGTATGGAACTGTGCAGCTCCTGCCGCTACTTGTGGCTGGGAGATGATGGACCTCCAGCTGCCACTGCTGGGCACGCACAGACCATGTCCAATCCTGTGGAGATGTCCCCAGCCTGGACATCTGGAGTTCCCCCACTCCAGCTGCAGCAGGATGTGTTGGGGAGCAGGAGTCACCCACCTGCATGAAGGGGTTGGTGTCCTTCTGCCCCGAGAACTTGCTTTGCTTGGCTGAGGGAGTAATTTTGCTGAAGTTTTCACTGTCTTGGGAGGGGGCGGATTTCTTTCTTGGATATGCAGAGAAAGCAGAGACATTCATCATGCTGAGCTCCCCTTGCCTTTCTCCGAGGCCACTGCTGACCTTTCTCCCCATGAAGGAGGAAAGTCCTGCTCCCAGAGGGCTGTCTGCACCACCCACTGCTGTAGCTTATAGATAAATCAGCTTAACTCAGTTTTGTCCTACATATGGTAATACCAAGGCATTTTTCTGCTCCCTCCTCACAAGCCAGTAACATGGATGGACAAGAGGCCCCACCTTGAATACCGTGTCCAGTTTTGGGCCCCTCACAACAGGAAAGACCTTGAGGTGCTGGAAAGTGTCCAGAGAAGGGCAACAGAGCTGGTGAGGGCTCTGGAGCACAAGCCTTGTGAGGAGCAGCTGAGGAAGCTAGGGGTGTTCAGCCTGGAGAAAAGGAGGCTGAAGGGAGACCTTCTTGCTCTCTACAACTCTCTGAAAGGAGGGTGTAGTCAGGGAGGGACAGTCTCTTCTCCCAGGGAACAGGTGATGGGACAAGAGGAAACTGCCTCAAGTTGTGCCAGGAGGGGAGGTTAGGATGGATATTGGGGAAAATTTCTTCACTGAAAGGATTATCAAGCATTGGAAGAGGTTGCCCAGGCAAGTGGTGGAGTTACCAGCCCTGGAGGTATTTAAAAGCCGGGCAGACGTGGTGCTGAGGGAAATGGATTAGTGATGGTTTTGTCAGTGTTGGCTTAATGGCTGGACTTGATGATCTGAAAGGTCTCTTTCAACTCAGACAATTCTATGATTCTAAGAACCCAGGTGTCCTGTCACACACCAGCCATGCTGTGGTGCCTCCTCAGGCAGGAAGGGTGGTGCAGGTCTCCTCTTACCTTTTCTTTGCCAATACAGGTGAATCCTGGTCTGCTAGGTAGATGAAGAACTTAAAGTCAAGGATGCCTTTGTTCTCCAGCGTGAAAGCACAGGTTTTCCTGGTGCCGTTCATCATGGCACCAAAGTTGATGAGTGAGGCAGGGGCAATGCTGTACTTGCTGAACACAGCTTGGGCCGACACCTTCACTGGAATGATGGCAATGGTCTCACCTCCTTCACGGATGTTGGGCTCAATCACCTGCAAACAGAGGAAGGCTTAGGTACATACAACAGAGACAAGCCTCTACCTCTGTCCCTTGACCCAAGCCCCCATTAGGTCACCTTCCCTCTTTAAATATCTCCTCCAGAGCCAGATTTTCAGCTCCTTTTAGAAAGCATCACAAATGTTTTCTGAAATACTTTATTGTATGAGCATGAGGGGATTTCCCTGGTTAAATCCTGCCTTCCAGAAGACAGGTGTACTGCTTACACTTCCAAGCTATGGTGTTATACCACCTGGGCCAACCAGCTCACCTGGCAGTGCAGGATGGGTTTGTCCTCAATGTTCATTTCCATCTTGGGGTGGAAGAAGAGCTGGACCTGCACAGGGCGCTCGGAGACGCTCAGCACGCCCTTCTGCGGCTGGAGACTGAAGTGGGGTTCCAAGTCAGGGATGTTGGTATCTGCAGTTTCCAGCCTGAAACTGGGGAGAAAGGGAAGGAGTGAAGAGCTCTGCAGTTAAAAGCACCGGCGCCACCGGCACAGCCAGGACTTTTCATAGGGCCAGAAGAAAAACAAAAGGGAAAACAATCCAACATCTTGACACAGAGTACAGACAATTGGGAGTGTTGTAACCTTACTTTGATGCCAAATTTTTTCATTCCCTCCTTTAAGGAATCTCATAAAGAGACCCTTAAAGGAAGGCAATGAATCTCAGCATCAAGAGATTTAAATTTCACAGTCTGTCCTGGTTCCTGCTCAGTTGTGAAGAACTAATGGTGTGTGGCTGGATTCTCTATTAAAAATCTGAGATTGGAGAGCCCAGATTTTGTATTTACTCAAACTGTGAGTTTCTAGCCATGGCCAGATGGAGAACGCAGGGCTGGGCAGATGGTGGCACCATGCATTCACAGATCATGGCTGGACCCACCTGTATGCAATCTCATACTTCCCTTTGTTCTTCAGAGTCAGCACTTGCTTCGCATCATCCAGGACCTTCAGGATTCCAAAATCCACACCGCCGTCTGTGGCTGCAGAAAACCCACGGAGCCAAGTAAGAAATGCTGAATATTTGTGAGCTGCTGTAGACTACACCAAGCAACAAGATATATATTTGGGTGGCACAAAACGCTTCTCAGCAATTTTCCCTTGGTGGAAGTTTTCTCTAGCTGCTTTGCAGCCCTTTCCCTTACTCGGGGAATATCTGCAGGGTTTATCAGCTAAGGGGCTCGATTTCCATCTCCTTGCTGCCAAGAACAGATCCTACAGCTTTATGTGCCGTGCCGAGCCGAGCCTTTGGGGGCTGCCAACTGCTTGTTCACACCACTGTCATTCCAAAGCCCCCAAAATCAACCTGCACGGGAGGTTGTGCACTTCAGACTTCAGAGGTGAGAGACTCAAGGCTCTCTCTGTGCCCTGATATAGAGAAGGAGCCCCTTTGATCCTTGCAGCTTGTGGGATATGTGTGCTAGCTATCCAAGTACGATCCCATCCCATCCCTTCTCAAGTGCTTTGGTGGCCCACCTGTGAAGGGCAATGCACTACACCTGGGATGCCTTTGAGGTCATCCACTGACCTTTAGAAATGCTGATGTTCAGAGCAACATCGTAGGCCTCCGCGTGGATTTGGATATTTTCAATCTGAACAATCCCCAGGATGTTTTCTGCATCCGAAACCTGAGGTGGGAAGAAAAAAAACACTGTTCAGACCATTCTCCTGAATTCTTTTGGCAGACAACATATAAGACATTGTCTCTGCTTGGTGCTCCCGCCATGGCTTCCCCTGCTTGACAAGCATTTGTGACTCTCAAGCTTTCCCAACCTGTTTCATGGGCTGACTCAGCAGGATTCTGCTGGAGTAAGAAGCCCTGTCAGCCCAACTCTGCTCTTCTAAGTAGGGAACACTGCTGCTAAAGCACCTTGGGAGCCATGGTTATGTGAAAAAAACCACAAGAAGCGTGAGGTGTCATAGAGCAGGTGGCGCTGACAAACAACCCTCTCCTCTTCCCTCATCCAGCATCCTCTAAACCACAGGGAAACAAAATCCCAGGGCAAGAGTTTGTTGTTCTATGTTAAGAGCCCTGGACAGGCTCCAGGATGGGTTCAGGAAGCACACCAAAGCTTGGGCAACCAAAAAACAGCATTCAACCAGCAAAGTGGTGGTTGTCTCAGCTCAGGACACAGTGCCTGGTTATTGGGGGTGACGTGGATGCTCAGGGATACATTGCAGCAAACCCAGCTCGAGGCAGCAGAAGTTGGGATCGCAGCACCCTTGTGTCCATCAGGTGCATCTCCTCCTGACTCCACAGCCTACTTGCCCCATGAAGCTCAGCTACAGGAGCACCCTAGTAGTCACTTCCTTTCCATTATCTTTCAGTGAATACCCCTTGCTGCTTCGCAACAATGCAGGTAGAAAGGAATCTCATGAAGGCTCATGCCTTTGCAGGGTTCCCTTCCAGTCTCCACTCCTAAGAGGACAGGGCTGATCACAGAAAGCCCCCCTCACCTCTAGTCGGATCATCTTCTTAATATTGAGAGTTCTTGTGGCCTTGAAATCCAGATGGACCCCAAACTCCATGCGGGGACCAACCACACCCTCATCTTGGGACACGGAGAAGTCCTCGCCAAGGTTTTCCAGCCCACTGAGCCGCCAGGCCATGGGCAGCGGGGTGCGGTTTTGCAGCAACAGGGTCTTGCTGTCCCTCCTGCAGAGACGGGAGGACACTCAGCCCTGACTGCTTGATAGCCATGCAGCTTGGGGCAGCCCTATCCATGCATCTGGAACCACAGTTACATGTTTTCTCTGTGTCACAGGTCTCAGAGGTGAGGTCCTGGGGTGCTGAAAGTGTATTTGACAGAAGGGAGATAAGGAGGAAGTTGTCCTGAACCAGCAGATAAGATGCAAATATTGTTCAGGTTGGAGAAAAGGAGGCTGAGGGGAGACCTTCTTGCTCTCTACAGTTCCCTGAAAGGAGGGTGTAGCCAGGGTGGGTGGGTCTTTTCTCCCACGGAACAGGCGACGGAACAAGAGGAAACAGCCTGAAGTTGCACCAGGGGAGGTTTAGCGTGGATATTGGGGAAAAAATTCTTCTCCAAAAGGGTTATTAAGCATTGGAATGGACTTCCCAGGGAAGTGCTGGAGTCGCCATCCCTGGAGGTATTTAAAAGCTAGACAGACATGTGTTAGTGGTGTTTGGGGCAGCTTTAGGCTGATAGCCATCAACTTTGATGATCTGAAAGGTCTCTTCCAACCCAGATGACTCTATAAAATGCAACACGATGCCCATTGCACAGCATTGCTCGGGGCTACAGAGCTTGTGACTGTCACGGGACATCCAAGACAACACAGAATGGTAAGCAAGAGGCTGGAAACTTCTGGGAGAAAGTGGGATGTTAGCCCAGCATCCGACCTGAGTGGCCACCCAGCCAGGAAAAGAAGCCAAAGGGGAGCTTGCTGACAGCTCTTGTCCCTGACAGAGCTGCCATGGGATTACTGACCTGTGCAGAAGCAGCCTGTCAAAATGCACTTGCTTGGGGCTGACCCCCAGCTCCACCTGCACCCCCTGGCAGCAGAGATGGAAAACCACCGGCTCTGGGTTCTCCTTGATGCAGCAGATGAGGTTGTCCTCCATGAGGCCAGCTGAAGTTGGGTAGGCCCAAATGCTCAGCTCCTGGCCCCGACCCCACAAAAAGAAACACGGAAGAGCACTCAATGAACATGAGGAATGGCACCTGGGCATTTCCACTGGTGCCTGTCCCATCTGCTCATCTCCTACCTGCTTCTCGTTAGGTTTCAGTCTCATGGTGGGAGGGTCTAAAAAGAATGTCTCTGCTTTGAGATCATGCTCGAAGTAGAAATTCACCTCCATGTGCAAAGGGGTGATGTTGAGGATGGTGATCTTCTCGCCATTGCTAGGATAGTGTTGCGCCTTGTACCTGTCCACAAAAAGGGGAAAAGGCTGCAGAGGAGACTCCGAGACTGTTGTCCTTTGTCACATGTGGAGTAAAGCGCTGGAAGACCATAGTCTAACAAGCAGGCTAAGAAAAAGAAGAGCTTCCAGGGGCACATTACATGGCATGTGTGCTCATCCTGGCATTACTTTGATGTCTGTCCCTGTTCCTGGTGCATCCATCTCCAAAGCCTGACAATGTACAGGCTGCTTAAACAAAAAATCTAAGTTCAAAGGTGCCTGGAAAAATAAAAGTATGTCAGGCACATATGGGTTCTTCCCCCTTCTTTGTTGGGTTTCCTTCCCTGCAGGGCATAAAGAAATGCTTTTGAAAAGAGGTTTTAAAAATAGTTTAGCTTATCTATTTCAAAAAAAATCATGAGATTGCTTTGTATTTCATGGGTTAGTTCCAAGTCTTAGGGAAGGAAATAGCAAGGATTAATTCTTGAGAGGAATGCTAAATTTAACAAATGTCCCTTCTTTCATGTGTGGAACAGAATTTAAAGGGTTAAAAAAGCAAATAAAAACCCAGACTATTCATCAGCCTGGTTAAAGATCCTCTTTTCGTTTTAAAACTGTTTTTATTTACAATGACAACTTTTTTTTTTCCTTTAGGCAGACTTCATCCAGCAATGAGGATCAGCATAATTCCAATTTTTATTCCTCTGCAGATTCCCTCCCAACACATTGGCAGGACAAATCATAAAGTCTTACTAATATTATAGATTAATGAATGGTTTACAAAGCCATCAGCAGAATAATTGCTCGCTCAATCTACCCACAGAGCTCAAAGCACTTTAAAAAAAGTTTATAGGTGGTGAAGCTGAGATATGGAGGAGGGACACAAGTTGCCAGAAGTCACCTTAAGGCTGGAAGCAGCATGTGGCTCTGGACACCAAGACACCCACCGGGTAGGAAGACCATCTCCATGTCTCCCCATCTCCTCAAAAGACTCCTGTGCCTGTTTTCTGCTCAAGCTTACACCTCTGTTGTCCTTCGACCCCATCTGTCTCTCAAGGTCTCTGCCTGGGCCTGCCCTGAATTGTGCCACTGGTACAGCACGTCTCCAAAAGCGTCCATGAAAGCACAATACACTGGAGATCCCATCCCAACATTTCACTCCACAGAGGCAGTACATCAGGATGCTCACTTGGGGCGGGGAGCACATACCAGTCTCTTGACTTCCCACACAGCAGTGGTCCAAAGTGGAATACACCTGTGTTCATGACATACTGCTTGAAGATTATGTCATCCTCCGCCTTGCTCTTCCTCCGGTGAGGAAACACCACCCTGGGGAGAGAGAAAATGGGGAATGAGGATGCTCTAAGTAGAAAATCCGGTCACAAAGCCATAACTCTTACTGGTGACTAAGGTGCCAGCACTGGTTCCCAGCTCCAATCATGGGAAAAGGTGCTGGGCTGCTCAGGCAGCAGCCTCTGCCCAAGACAGAAGTTCACAGGGGCACAGGGGACAGCCTGTTCAGGGGGGACAGAGTGAGGGGCTCCCATGTGCCAGCCTTACCGCGGGTCCTGGCTGATGGTGGGATACAGGCAGGTGCCCCTGCAGTGCAGCTGGTACAGACGCTTTGTCCCCAAGATCTCAAAGTGCAGTATCTGCTCAAACTGGCCCAGCACCATGGAGCTGAAGAGGACCTTCAGTTCCACTTTGCCACCAGCAGGCACTATCCACCGGCAGTTGCTCAGCCTGGTAATTAAAGACGAGGCTTCAGACATTGCTAATGAGCAAATGGGACAGAAGGGTTGTGGATTTGCCATCCCATGGAGGCACCAGCAGAGGGTCCCTAAGGAGCTGGGGATGATGTTGGCAGGATGGCCATGAAGCAGAGGGACCACCTCCTCCCTCTGACCTCACCTGACAGGTCTCCGTAGGGATGGCTCTGTGTCTATGCAGCTTTGGTCCACCTCAGAGGGACGTGTGGGTGTTCCTGGGCCCAGTACTTGGAGACTTCTCCTGCCCCGGCCCAAGCTCCGCTTCTCCTTCACAGACTCCCGGCTGCCTGCACCTTTTTCCTTCCTCGACCGACCCCTGGTTGGGGTGAGCTGCTCCTCTGATGCCTTCCCACCAAGGGGAGAGAAGAAAGGGAGAGAGAGGTGAGACCTGCCCTGAGACAACCTCATCCTGGAAAGAAAGATGTGGGTTTGCCAACAACCATGAAAGAGAATAAATAAACCACCACATTTGCCCATGGACTTGGTCTTATTGGACTTGGTTTTGCCTATGACACTCTCCTCACCCATGACCCTCCCCTTTAAGGGAAGTTGAGGGTTTTGGGTGATGTTTTTCTCTTCTCTTACAGAATGACAGAATCATAGAATAGTCCGGGCCAGAAGGAACCTCCAAAGGTTATCTAGTCCGACCTCCCCACAGTCAGCAGGGACACCCCCAACTAGACCAGGCTGCCCAGGGCCTCCTTGAGCCTCACCTTGAATATCTCCAGGGCAGGCGCCTCAACCACCTCCCTGGGCAACTTGTTCCAGTGTTCCACAACCCTCATAGTAAAGAACCTGTTCCTAATATCCAATATAAATCTGTTCTTCCCCAGCATAAAGCCATTGCCCCTCATCATGTCACTGCAGGCCTTTGTAAACAGACTCTCCCCAGCCTTCCTGTAGGCCCCCTTCAGGTACTGGAAGGCTGCTATTAGGTCTCCCCAGAGTCTTCTCTTTTCCAGGCTGAACAACCTCAGCTCCCTGAGCCTGTTCTTATAGCAAAGGTGCTCCAACCCCCTGATCATTTTAGTAGCCCTTCTCTGGACCCACTCTATCAGGTCCATGACCTTCCTATATTGAAGGCTCGAGCCCTGCACACAGTACTCCAGGTGAGGTCTCACCAGAGCAAAGTGGCATAATCACCCCTCTGGATCTGCTAGCAACACATCTTTTGATGCAGCCCAGGATGTGATTATCCTTCTAGGCTGCAAGTGCACACTGTCTACTCATGTCAAGCTTTTCATTCATCAGCACCCCCAAGTCTCTTTCCTCACGGCTGCTTTCTATTTCTCATCCCCTAGTCTGTATTGATAGTGAGGATTGTTCTGGCCCAGGTGCAGAACCCTGCACTTGCTCTTGTAGAACCATTGGTTGTTGATAGAATGGTTCAAGATGGAAAAGACCTTAAAGACCATCCAGTCCACCCACCTGCCATTGGTAGGGACACCTCCCAACAAACCAGGTTGCTCAAAGGCCCATCCAACCTAGCCATGAACACCTCCAGGGATGGAGAGGTTTCAATCTTCCCTCTTTCAGTGTCAAACCCTTCCCCTGCATCCTATGGCTCCCTTCCCTGATCAAGAGTCCCTCCCCAGCTTTCCTGAAGCCCCTTTAGGGACTGGAAGGGGCTCTAAGATCTCCCCAGAGCCTTCTCTTCTCCAGGCTGAACTCCCTGACTCTCTCAGCCTGTCCTCACAGCAGAGGGACTCCAGCCCTTACAGCATCTCTGTGAAAACCTGTGTCTCATGCAGAGCTCTCTCTTTTGTAGAGAAAGAATGGGTGTCTGCAAACACAGGGCCCCATCATATCTTCACTGCCCTTCCAGAGTGATCCTTTTCCATCCCACCTCTCCCCCGTGCCCCCATCGAGCCCTGGAACCTTCACTGTGGACACAATGGGCACATCCAAGAGACTTTCCATATCCTTCTTTTCTTCTTCCGCAGCAGCACCTTCTGGCACAATGAAGATGAAGTGCTTGAGGGCTTCTCCTGCAGGGGCCACCCGCTTATCCGGGTAGTGGATCACAGAGTAAAAAGCGGTGGGGGGAATGGGAGGCCCTGAGGGACCCAGACCCAGCTCATCCAGGATCTAAAGGATAAGAAACAACCCTATTTATAGAATCATAGAATGGTTTGGGTTGGAAAGGACTTCAAAGCCCATCCAGTCCCTGGACAGGGACACCTCCCACCAGACCAGGTTGCTCAAAGCAGCCTGGCCTTGGGCCCCTCCAGGGATGGGGCAGCCACAGCTTCTCTGGGCAACCTGGGCCAGGGTCTCAACACCATCACAGCAAAGAATTTATTCCTGAGATCTCATCTCAATCTCCCCTCTTCCAGGTCTCCTTGGAGCCTTCTCTTCTCCAGGCTGAACCTCCCCAACTCTCTCAACCTGGAGTGACTCCCATCACCTTCATCCTCACACTTCTTCCCTGAAGGCACTGAGCTTTTGAAAATAGTTTTTGTTGTTGTTGTTGGGTTTTTTAAATTTTTATGGAGGATGGTGCTTTTTTATGGCCAGTGGGGTGTGCAGGCTCCTGTAGTGCCAGGCCGTACAAGTGGGACCTAGAGAGAAATCTCTTATCTGAGTGACTCAGCTGAAGAGAACAATGACCATGAGTTGCTCTGGGACCATTTTTAATGATTTCCAGACTGGAAAATTCTCTGAACAGACAGGATGCTTGAACGGAGAGCACGCCCTCCTTCCACCCATCTGAGGGGTGGTGAGGACCTCCCCAGCCAGGTGGCTGCTGCAAAACACCAGTGACCTGGACAAAGCTCTGTGCTATTCTCTCCTGGTGGGACACAACACACCAGGGCCCACACTGTAGCAGTATCAGTGTCTGATCCTCGCGGGGCTTTACCTGCTCTGCTGCTGGCATCTTCCCACTCTCCAGGATCTTCCCAATCACATCTTTTGGGCTAAGCACCTGGATGTCCAAGCAGGGCACCCCGACATCCTGACCTCTGGATGAAACTTCTGCTCCTTCCTGTTCCAGCTGAGATAACTTGGAGTCCTCAAGAGCCTTCAGTTTTTCCAGCCTCTCTTTGTCTGTGCGCTCCTTCTCCAGCCTCTCATGACGCTCCTTCTCTCTGTCCTTTTGGCTCTTGCGGCTAGATAAATGCTGGCGCTGGTCTGCTGCTTGATGCTGCACCTCTTCCTGGTTCAAAGGGGACAGCAGGATACCCTGAGCCCTGTCCCAGGCTGACAAAATATGCACAATGTCCTTCTGTGATGCCTCGTAGACCTTAAACCTCTGGACCAAGTTCTTCTCGCTGTCACTCAGGTCCTTGGTTTTGGTTTCCTCCTGTTCTGGGTCTGCAGGTGGCACAGCCATCACTGGGCAAGCATCTGTTGGGGGAACCTTGTTCCGCTTCTTCTTATCTGCCTTGTCACTTGCAATAGACTCTGGGCATTCCTTTAGAGATCCCTTCTTGTCCACCCCTTCGGTGACATCTGACCGGTTGCTAGTGGATGCGTTGGTGTTGCTGGTGGATGTGTTTGTATTCTGGGCAGGAGGAGAAGGAAGAAGCAGTGAGCATTTCAAAGCACCAACTCGAATGCTGTAGGACAGTCAGGATCTTTGCAATAGCACCCTGGGCCTCGTCTGAGACCCATGTTAGGTGCTCTACAGATCCCAGTTGAGCTCAACTGAAACCAAACTCCCTGGTGCCAGAACAATGAGGAGTCCTGCACACCAGCCAAGAAACAGAACAGGTTTCCACACCCAAAGAGTGAATTTAAGGCACCTCCAATGCAATCCTCTGGGCTGGTTTCTGGCATGCTGAGCATCCCTGAGGCTGGCTGACTCTTTGGGAAGTCTGGTTGCTCATGAATACCCAAGACCTGGCGGTATATCCTGCCAGACATGCAGGAAAAGACACCACATCCCAGATGGATCATGTCTCAGAGGTACAAGTTACATGCAAAGTGTGGGAGAAATGCTGGATTGAAACTATCTGGGTCTTCCCAGTGCATGTATGAGTCATGTGTGAAGCCATGACTCAAAGGCAGCATGATTCTAGAAGAGCAGCTCTCCAACAAGCCCATGGGACAGCTCAGGGGAAGGTTCCCAGGGCTTTCACTCATCTCTGTAAATAAAACCACCACCTACCTGCCTGGCTCCAGGGTGGCTTCTCTTTGCCAAAGCAATGTCTTTGTCTTTTCCAAGCTCTCTCTTGCCCCGCTTAGACTTCTTCTTCATCTCTTCTTCCTCCTTCAAGCGTTCTAGCTCCCGCTGGTGCTTTTCCTCAAGCTCTCGAGCCAGCCGCTCCATCTCCCTTCAGCAACCCAAACAGAAAATATCCCCCAGTCACCACCAGATTATCTGGCCTTGCTGCAATCCCAGCTGGTCCTGTACTGCATTCCTTGACCGTGAGGCCAGGCAGAACCATTGGACCATCTCCATGGATGTCCCCCAACCTGGGGGAGGGTTGAGAACATCCAAACTGAGAAGAGGTGGGAGGAGACCTAAGCCTTGCTGTCAAAAGGTCTCAATTGTGCAACTTCTCTGATGAGGTCTACCTGGACACCTCCAATACATAGTCAAAAACTGATCCACAATCTATCTGCACTGGTGCCTGAAGCCCTTCCTTGATTTCTCACTCTAAACCAGCTTCCAAATCACTAACACCTACTTATTCATGAACCGATACTTGTCTTTTCCAGCCCCTTCTCTCCCTGGGCATAGCCTGCTCCTTAGAGAAAATAATCATATTGGTCAGAAAGTAAAGGCTACAATAACTCCTCTGCCGCAAAACAGCCTCTGAACAACCAGGTGTCCTACTGGAACCAAGCTGTGACCATGTGAAACTTATGCTGTCGTGGAAATCATGGTTTGAAGCAGCCCTAGCGATCTCCTCCCAGGGAAACAAGCTTCAGCCTGGGCTTTAAGCAGGTCTCTCTCCCAGTTTCACACTTAATCCCGTGCATCCTCCTGAACTGGGCTTCTCCCAGGCTCACCTGCTGCTGCAGCTAGAGATGAGCCTAAGGAACACCAGCTTTTATGGCTGGGGTCACTCAGTAAGGAAAACCCTGAGAAACCAGCATGTAAGGACTTCACCTGTAGCAGGACCAGTATCTAAACCAAGCCATCACAGCTGCACCACACCCCAACCTCTCTGTTTGCTGAAGGAAGGGTTGCAGAAGATGCCAATTAACGTAATTAACTTTAGAGATGCTTAAAAGTGCGGTGGCAAGGCAAGCACAGAGTCCATCTCTCTCCAGCCAGGGTCTAAACCAGTGGGCTCACCGCTAAAACTGTGAGATGTTCTCATCCCACCAGAGGAAGCTCCTTCCTCTGCTGGGAACCAGAGAGGTAGAACTGGCTATCTCTGTGCCACTTGTAATAGACACTTTTGGAAACCCTTCCAGGGACACAGTCCTGGGGAGTTACCCATGGAAAGCTTACAGACCTCTTCTTCCTCTCACGCTGGACTTCTCGTATATTGTTATCAAGTTGAGTTTTCTGCTCCTCAGTAAGGGCATCATACTCATCCTCATCCAGCTCCCAGAGACTTGCTTTCTCCCTCCTGGCAGCTTCTTCCTGCTCCCGTTCTTCAGCACAGACCAGAGGAAGAAACCATTAGTGTCTACAAGTGGGGCTTGCTGTTCTGGGTGAATCTGTGTGAATCCTCACAGCTCTGTCCTGACCCAGCCTATCATCCTGCCAGGAGACACCGAGGAACCTGTATCCCTGCAGGTAATGCCCCCAAACTCTTGGTGGTCAGCAAGTTCTCATGCTTCATGTGCACCAGCATGGTGGACAGCTGGCTGGTGACTAGTTATTGAGCCACAACAGCTTGTACTTGTGCCCAAATTTTAACGTTTGAGAATAAGGTAAGACTTACAGCCTCAGCTCTGCTGTATTTTAAGCTGCTGTGAGCTGAACAGTGGCTACATTGAAGCGGAGGGTGGAAGGATTAATAAAAACATTTCTTAAAAGCCCTGCTGGTAACCCAGATACACATGGATAAGGTTGGGGGCTTGAAAGAAAGGATTTGAGAGTGATGGAGATGAAGAGTCTCACCTTCCTGCTCCTTTGCAGCTGCCTCTCTGGCTTTCAAAGATGCATAATCCTGGGACAGGTTCACAAAATAAATATAAGGCCGATTTCTGACAGCTTTGAGCAGGCAGAGGAGAGCAGACGCCATGTTGCGTGCAAAGAGGGTCTCCAGGCCATCAAACACCACTCCCTGGTAGCAGTCACTCAACTGTGAGTAAGGTTGAAGAGGAGAAGTCAACTGTTGCCCACAGTGAGCTCTGAGTGAGTCAACAAACGCAAATGTCAACAAACACCAGCCTTTGCTGGCCCAAGTGCATCAACTCTGATCTTTCCCCACAGCCTGCCAAGCTGTAGCACCTGCAGCTTCACCCAAGGGTCCCTGCAGGCAGCCCAGGGCTGCTCCAACAGCAGATACAGATATCCTCCTCTCTAAATCATACCGCTGTGTCATTGCTGCAGCAGTGATGTATTGTTTGTCCCCACCCCAGCTACCTGCAGCCTTTCAGAGAGGATGGCCACCAGCAGGTCCTCGGGCAGCACGCAGCTCATGAAGCCCATCTCTCCCACCGTGCTGCCTGCGATGCTCAGCCGTTGCTGCTCAGGACCCAAAGGAAAGGGAGAGACGAGATGACAACTGGATGAGCCCTGCAGTGTCAAACACCACAAGAAAAAGAAAACACTTTGGAAACCATGGAGCAATTCCAATTGCTGGGCTTAGAGCTGGGGTCTTTCACTACCAGAAGACTAGGACAAATCCGCAGGCCAACAGCTCCAGAGGACAACCCTGGGGGTCACCCCCTTGGTCAGCAGAGACGCAAGCTTGCAAGCCACCAGTGGAACACCCACAGTTTTCCCCACTACTCCTGCACTTTGCCAACAAACCATTGAGACCCAGTAGATTCTTTTCTGCCAGAGCAAAGGGTTCTGTTCCCATCTCGAGCCATGCCAGCCCTCTGAACTTTATACCCCCACACCAGGTTCTGGGTGACATAGAGCCTCCATTCTAAGCAGCCCCTTCACTTGTCAAAGGTAACAGAAAGGTCCAAGGCATTAACTGGAAGTTAACATTTACAAGGAAGGGGAGCCACAGGACAAAGGGGAACAGTTTTACACTGAAAGAGGGGACATTAAGATGAGATCCCAGGAGGAAATTCATTGCTGTGAGACCCTGGCCCAGGTTGCCCAGAGAAGCTCTGGCTGCCCCATCCCTGGAGGGGTTCAAGGCCAGGTTGGATGGGGCTTTTAGCAAGTCTGTTTTGAGGTGTCCCTGCGCATGGCAGGGGGTGGGACTGGGTGGTCTTTAAGGTTCCTTCCAACCCAAACCATTCTATGATTCTATGATTAACCAGTGTGGATCATTCTTCACCTGGGAGCCTATTGATTCTGTTACATGATGTTTCTGGGACTGTGATGCGTGGCTATCCGTCTTCTTCTTGCCTGCTGTGGTGCTCCCCAAGCCTCGGGAGCTGATGGACTGCAGGCTGCCTTTGTCCCCAGAGCTGGTCTGGCTTGTGTCTGGGCTGTGCTTGCCTTCTGTGCTGAGCTGCAGGCTGACGGAGATGTCTGCATTTTGCCCTGCAGAGGAGACAGAGGGTTCAGCGGGGCTGGGGACATCCCTGTGCTTTGCAGAGCAAGCAGGGACCTTCCACTGCAATGGGCACAGCCCTGCACCCTGGCAGGGCCACATGTGCTCCAGCCTGCCTTTCAGAAGCAGCTCCTTCTCTGATTAGCATGATAAACCCCACCATTTGATACTGAGTTTTAAAGCTAGAGACATTTTAATGCACAGCCCTGTGCCCCAGTTGAGAGACAGGCCAGCGTGCAGGCAGGTGACACCATTTGCACAGTAGCTTCCCTGTGGATCAAGCCAGATCCTCCAGGACAGAATCAAAAAATGGCAGGGGCTGGAAGGGACCTCTGGAGATCATCTGGTCCAACCCCCTGCCAGAGCAGGGTCACCCAGAGCAGGTTGGACAGGAATGTTTCCAGGGGGGTTTGGCATGTCTCCAGAGACAGAGACTCCACACTCTCTCTGGGCAGCCTGTTCCAGGGCTCTGCCACACTCAAAGGAAAGAAGTTCCTCCTCATGTTTAGATGGAACTTCCTATTTTTATTAAACTTCCAGCTTGTGCCTGTTACCTCTTGTCCTGTCACTGGGCACCACTGAAAAGAGACTGACCCCACCCTCCTGACACCCATCCTTTAAGTATTTATAAGCATTGATGAGATCCCCCCTCAGTCTTCTCTTCTCCAAAGTCCCTCAGCCTTTCCTTATCAGAGATGTTCCTCAGCCTTTCCTTATCAGATATATTCTAGTCCCTCATCATCTTTGTAGCTCTTTGCTGTACCCTCTCCAGCAGTTCCCTGTTCTTCTGGAACTGGGGAGCCCAAAACTGGACCCAGTGCTCCTCATGTGGCCTCACCAGGGCAGAGTAGTGGGGAAATATAACCTCCCTCAACTTGCTGGCCACACTCTTCTTGATGCGCTCCCAGAGACCATTGGCCTTCTTGGCCACAAGGGCACATTGCTGGCTCATGGTAATCCTGTTCACCAGGACCATGGTTTCCATACCTTGCACCCATCCTGCATTCTCACATGGAACCTGTAACACACAGCCTTGCCCTGCAGCTAAATCCTCTGTGCGGGATGACTTCACCTGGGACCCAGGACCTTCTTCCCTCCATGAGCTCCCAACCCAACCAGGTTCAAAGTTGAGTGATGCAAAGCTTTCCCACCACCACCAGAGCTACTGTCTGGCCTCACCCTGCAGAGCTTGGGGCACCTACTGCCCAATAAAGTTTCCTAAAAGTCTCTTGTCTCACGTGGAAAATAGCACAACACACATGAGCAGCAAGACCTGAGAGAGCTTGTAAGAAAATCTCTGGAGAAAAGAGCTCATTTGCGGTGTGTCTCATCTGAAACTCCCCCGGGAGGTTATTCTTCCTTTACTCTCATATTTGTGAAGTCACACTCAAAGGCAGTCATGTCTAGTGCTTAATGAGCCACTTCAGAGGGCTTTTCCCTTGTTAAAGTGGGCAGCTCTGCCTGACGGCCACAAGGAGCAAACTGGATTAGCTTTGAGGAAATATAAAAAATCCTGAGAAAGATACAAGTGTGCTTCACCACTCCTAGGAAAGGGAAGATGTGCTGAGAAGTCCAGGGGCAGTACAATTGCCCCTGTCTGAGCCCTTGAAATAGATATATATCTGTTTTTAATCATCAGAGATGCTTTATGAAATGGTTTCGCAGTTCTACATGCTGTACCCATGTTTCCCAAGAGACTCAAAGGACTGCCAAACAACTTCTCTGGAGAAAGAAGTGGATGGTCAAGGTGGATTTCTGAAGCTCTGCTCTGGGGGTCCAGTGTTTCTCCTTACCGGTGTCCTCCGACTCCCTGTGGCTCTGCTCGATGGCAGCTCTGATGCATAGCTCCCGGGCACGGAGCCCTGCTGAGCTGCTCCTGTCCGAGATGGCATCTGTCACCACAGCATCCATGGACAAGCAGGCAGCACTATAGTATTTGGAGAGGGCCACCGCTGACGACGTCTTGCCTTGAGGGAGAGGAAGACCTGATTGGTGACACTTGCGTGGGAGGCATTTTCAGGGACAAGCTCTGGGAAACCCCCAAACAGGATTTCAAAGTTTCAAGGATAGTCAGAGAGTAAAGTGCCACTTTAGGGAAAACCAAAAAGGCAGCAGCTCAAGCACAGTTGTCCTCTAGAGGCAGCATTGTCCTCTAGAGGCAGGTGAATCAACTCCACCTCATCTTCAGCTGAAGACTTTGTCCCCTTTGGTGACCTCAGTCCTGGGCCCAGGATGCCGTTTTGAGCCCTGTCCCACCACCATTCAGACCACTGGCCTGTCTGTGCTGGTCAGCGTTGCCTCAGGCAGTGTCTGGGCATGGTCTGGGCATCAGTATGGGCAAGGCACTTGGGACATGGCCACCCTGTTTGGGTAAACAAGAGTCTAAGCTATATGGACACAGGATGAGTCACATCTGTTACACCATGCTAGGTGAAGGCCTGAGAATATCTCATGTACCAGCAGAGTTGTGGCTTACCTTGCTCCACTTCAACTGGTCAACCAAGCATCATGGTCCATCAGGATGTCTCTCTCCCACTTCCCTGCTTCCCTGCAGCCCACCTACCTGTCAGGGGTGCCCCGTGGACGATGATGACAATCCCTCTGCGGTTTTGGGCTGCACGTCCTTCCGCAGAGATATCAATGCCAAGGTAGCGGGCAATAGCCCTACGGACAGGGCTGTCCTCCAGCTCTCCTGTGGCCTCCTTGCTGCTGGCAGTGCTTTGCTGACGCTCTGCTGTGCAGGATCAGGTAGAAAATTCAGCCTCCTGCCTGCCTGGGACCCTGATTTTCCTCCCCATCCCCTCAGTTCCTGGGAGAAGAGACTGTGCCAAAACCAATGTCACACCCAGGGTCTCACCATGCCCTTCCTTTACGCTTGTGCAGATTAGGGTCTGCCCTAGATGCTGGTGGAGATGTCTGTTCAGAGTATAATAAAAGGGGTGGCAAAAAGAGGAAAGAATGAACATCTGGCAACACCTAATCTCCTTCTGTGAACTCTCAGCATGGTCCTCATAGGAGTTTGCTCCTGGGTCCTGCTGAGTTGGAGAGGGAACAGGAAGAACTGGCCATTTTAGAGTCCCAAGGGAGAGGCTCCATTTGGGGACCGAGTGATTATCCAAAAGCTGAATTCTTTAGGAATGTTACACCAGAACTCTCTATTCACCAGAGCAGCATTTGCAAAAAGCTCCCAGCTCTGTCCTTAGGAGGTCACTGAAAGCCACCTCAGCTTGCAGTGTCACAGAGGACAGACAGCACAGTGTCCTGCCTTGGAAAGCGATCAGCACCATCCTGCTCCCAGCAGCTCCTGAAGTGTAATGGTACTCATTTGGCAAAGCTGGGGAAAGCCTCCCTTGCTTCTCCCTCAGACTCAGGATCCTACAGACTACCGTATGGAAGTGCAGAATCGGGGCCTACCGGAGCAAAGATGGCAACATGCTACAGTGAAGCAATGGAGGCAACACTGAAGTCCTCCACTGGAGGCCCTTTTGCCACAATGGACCTAAAGTAGGTGGGGAGCTTAGGGTTATTACCTGTCCCACGTCTTTTCTCAACACCTTCCTCCTCGTCGTCTCCATATTCAGATTTAGAATCCACCTTGTTGGACTGGCTTTCGTCAAAAATGGAGGAGGGAACGATTAAGCTAAGGGATGAGACGGCATGAACAATCCCAGCAGAGTGCTTTCCTGCTTGATCTGGCAGAAACTGGGTATCATGAAAGTTTGCTAAGGAGGAAGAACAAAGGGAGAGAAGGTGGTGGTGAACATGGCCAGGCAATCTCCTTGTTGCCATTTGCCACTCTGCACAGCCATGTACAAAAGATGGAAAATTTCCCCAAAAGAAGCCTGTCCAGGCTGTCTCTACCCTTGGGTGGATTTTGAGTGTTTGGGTTTGTTGCTGGGAAGGAGCAAATATAAAATAACTAGTGATATTAGACCTGGTCCTACTGGCTGAAGAAAACCTCATCCAATCCCACTCTTGGTGGCTGAGGGACACAAGGGGACATCCCAATTATTTCCCCAGTCCACGGCAGGCAGATATGAGCTTGCTTTGGCTGCACCCAGGCCTAGTAAAGGATGTGCATTACAAGCCACAGACTTTTCACCCAGGAATTCCTCCACTAAGCTAGGGAATGGGCTTTTCCATAGAGAATGAGGTCATGGAGAGCTCAGGGTAGGTGGGCTGGACTCCCCACTGTGTCCACATGCAGGACAGCCAATACCAAACCCTCACCACTGTCCTGGCCTGCTGGTTCGCCAGTCCTGGGCTTTCCCTGCCCATTCTGCAGCCTCTTCTGGTCCTGATAGTACTCCAGCACCTCTTGGGGCAGCTTCTCACCCGGGGCACGTGGAGGCAGCAACAAGGTGTTGCGGCCATCATAGTCCTTCAGCATGCGCAAGATCTGTGTGCACAGGGAAGAGAAACCATATACAGGCTACATATTTTGGCCTTCATCACGTGAACAGACTCCCAGACAGTCTATCTTCTCCTCTGTTCCTTCCTCCCAACAACCTGGATTATCTAAGCCCCTCCACAGCTGGCTGACTCCAAAACACCAGCCTCTGCCTTGGAGATACCTCCATCGCCTTGTCAGGAGCCTGGAAACACTGGAATGCTGTGAAGCTACGGGAGGATGCACAGGGGACCAGACCTTCCCTCTCACCTGCTCCTCAGCGAGGTACTGCTGGTCGAACTCCAGTGAGTAAAACTCGATGGGGAACTCACAGGGGTTCCTCACCACTACTGTTCCCTCTGCTCCAGGGCTGTATGGCAGCAACGGTCCCAGCTCAAGCACTGAAGGACTGAACTGCAGCTGTGGCTCCAGTCCCTGCCCTGAGACCTGCACATGGAGGTGTTGGGTGCTCTGGCAAACCTTAATCTTCAGCTCGCTTCTGTAGAACTTCTGAAAAGAGAGAAGTACAGAAAGCTCCTCCATGAAGTCCCAGGTGACAGGGCCTCAAATTCAACCTTCACCCTAATATCAGGGGCATTATCAGTACCTCTAAACTGATGGAAAACAGGTATTTAATTATAGCAGAGGCTACAGCATCTGCATGCTGGCTCTGAGTAACTGGGACAAATCCTGGCGGGAAGTGTAAATGGTCTATGGACTAGGTTTTCATCTAGTCATGAGGGAGCACAATAGTCATGAGGACAGTCCTTGGGGTTACAGAATAACAGAATTGTACAGGTTGGAAAGAACCTTTGAGACCATCCAGTCCAACCATCCAGTCCAACACTGACAAATCCACCACTAACCTGTGTCCCTTAGCACCACACCTGCCAAGCTTTTAAATACCTCCAGGTATGGTGACTCCACCACTTCCCTGGGCAGCCTGTTCCAATACTTGACAACCCTTTCAGTGAATAATTTTTTCCTAATATCCATCCTAAACCTCAAGTTATGTTGTCCAGAGACAGGCCTGGCATTGCTGCATCAGGCAAACATCAGCTACAGGAAAGAGGCAAACGAGCTCTCATTGGTTAGAAACAAGGGTCATCTTCTCTGCTCAATGTTTGTTCAAAGCCAGAATGGTTACGTCTCTACTAGCAATTAAAACCTCCCTGAGACTGTTCCCAGGCATGGAAGCACTTGTGTCCCTACTGCCAGATTCTAAGTCATGGTGGTCACATGCAAACTGTCTCTGGGAATGCTTCACCATTTAAGATGACTCCCAAACTGCCTGGCAATGTGCAGGCAGGCTGGGCCAGAGCCACAGAGACTGCTAGCATTAGCCACTACAGGTGACTCTTGTGAGACCCCACCTGAAGTACTCTGTCCAGTTCTGGAGACCTCAGCACAGGAAGGACATGGACCTGTAGGAGTGGGGCCGGAGAAGGCCACAGAGATGCTGCGAAGGCTGGAAAGAAGACTCTGGGGAAACCTTAGAGCCCCTGCCAGACCCTCAGGGAAAAGCTGGGGAGGGACTCTTGATCAGCAAGGGGAGCCACAGGATGCAGGGGAAGGGTTTTACACTGAAAGAGGGGAGATTGAGATGAGATCTCATGAAGATATTCTTTGCTGTGAGCGGTGAGACCCTGGCCCAGGTTGCCCAGAGAAGCTGTGGCTGCCCCATCCCTGGGGGGTTTAAAGGCCAGGCTGGACAGGGCTTTGAGCAACCAGGTCTGTTGGGAGGTTTCCCTGCCCAGGGCAGGGTGTGGGATTGGATGGTTGGTCTTTAAGGTCTCTTCCAACTCTAACCATTCTATGACTGTCCTTGCCATGCCCAGAAGGGTGGCTGGTGGCTGGTTTGTCTGCTGGTACCAGCAGGATTAGCCTAGATGGGCCCTTCCAGAGTGAGTTATCTGCTGTGAGCATGGCAGTTGCTCTGCTCCAGGATGCTGCAGCCTGCAAACACACCCATGCGAAGAGAAGATGAGGAGAAAGAGGCAGATTTTCCCCCATGCACTGAGACGTAGCCCCACTGCAGTGCCCTGATGCTCTTAGTGCATGGTCCCCATGGGGATTTCAAAGCACTGCACAGAAGAGGGTGCTGCCAAGGAAACTGAGCCACAGCACGCACAGGGCTTACAGAAGGCTTCACAGGGAATGACCTGTGAGACCTCATCTCCTGCTCCCTGACACACTGTCCTGCCTGACCTGCTTTGGGGGGGGGACGGGACACCTGCCAATCTCACCTCTTCCATGGGTGAAAACCTGACTCCCACATTGCATCGCTGTCCTGGAGCGAGGGCTCCAGATGCGGGCAGCACCTCGAAGACACAGGGCTTGGCCTTCAACTCCTGGAGCATCTTCCGACGCGTGCTCACTGGCAGATGTTTGTCCACCTGAGCAAAAAACACAATTGTGTGAGGACTCCTTGGTCTGTGAGACCAGACCCTCGGTTCCTGCTGTGCTCTGAGATACTATCATGGTGTCAAGAACACCCACATCAAACCTTCCATGACCACCACTGGCCTAGAAATGGAGGGAAAACATGCAGGAAGGGCAAGCAGATAGGGAAGCACTGTCCTCAGAAGCAGTGGGGGATAAGAAGCTCAACATGAGCCTGCAACGTGAACTGACGGCCCAGAAAGCTAACTACACCCTGGACTGCATCTCCAGCAGTGTGGCCAACAGAGTGAGGAGGGCTTGGGGGATTCTGCCCCTCTGCTCCACTCTGGGGAGACCCCCCTGCAGGGCTGCCTCAGACTCTGGGGCCACCAACATCAGAAGGACACAGACCTGTGGGAGCTAGGCCAGAGGCAGCCACAGAGATGCTGTGAGGGCTGGAGTCCCTGTGCTGTGAGGACCGGAGTCCCTGTGCTGTGAGGACCGGCTGAGAGAGTTAAGAGGGTTCAGCCTGGAGAAGAGAAGGCTCCAGGGAGACCTCAGAGCCCCTATCAGTCCCTAAAGGCGCTCCAGGAAAGCTGAGGAAGGACTCTTGGTCAGGGAGGGGAACCATAGGATGCAGGGGAATGGTTTTAAACTGGAACAGGGGGGATTGATATGAGATCCCAGGAAGACATTCTTTGCTGTGAGGCTGGTGAGACCCTGGCCCAAATTGCCCAGAGAAGCTGTGGCTGCTCCGTCCCTGGAGGTGTTCAAGGCCAGGCTGGACAGGGCTTTGAGCAACGTGGTCTGGTGGGTGGTGTCCCTGGCCATGGCAGGGGGTGGGACTGGGTGGTCTTTAAGGTCCCTTCCAACCCAAACCATTCTGTGATTCTATAAGAGCAGGAATGGGTGAAGGTAGCAGAGAAGTGAAGCACCAGTCAGATGAACCAGTCTTGTACTGTATCCTCAAGAGCTTCCTCAAATGAGCTGTAGCCCAAGTGCTCAAGCAGCCACAGGGGCAGAAAAGGTGAGAGAGGCAGAGGAAACCCATCCAGGAAGTTATATGTTACATGTGGTCTGTGCTTTACCTTCTTAACAGGCCCAATCACTGTGATGAACCATTTACAGGGGAGCTGGAGCTTATTGTGAAGCTGGATGGTTTCTTCTTGGCACTGCCCACACTGGACAGCGGAGAACTCCAGCCTGTCCCTGGAGAGGCAGAGGGACGGCATGGCCACAGTGGCACAGAGGCGAAGGCGAAACGTGGGACCTCCTGCTACCTAGTGAACGACAGAGCATCCTCAGCTGAAAGCCCAGGTGACATCTACTACTATCCACAACCTGCCACCTGCCCCCAAAGGTGGTGTAGGCACAGGGAGGTAAGGAATCATGCGGTACCTTGATGGACAGGAGCCTGTCCACCTCTCCCAGTGGCAGGTTAGCGCTCTGTGGGTCAAAGCGCACTTCAAAGGTCTCTGTCTCA
This sequence comes from Nycticryphes semicollaris, assembly GCA_013400055.1. Taxonomy (NCBI): domain Eukaryota; kingdom Metazoa; phylum Chordata; class Aves; order Charadriiformes; family Rostratulidae; genus Nycticryphes; species Nycticryphes semicollaris. The sequence continues at coordinate 674,573 of VXBJ01006550.1, read as the reverse complement.
CAGTAGGGAAGGTGCTTCACACGGTCCAGCTCCACACTGAAACCTGGAACAGATGGAAATAAAGCAGCTGAGACACAAAACTGTGTGTGAAATGTGTCACGGGCACATTAAGGCCACACAGGTACCCTGGCTGGCAGTTCTGTGAAGGAGCTCTTTGCATCTCTAGAGAAGTCTGTTGCTTCTTCTCCCTTGTCACCACTCAAGGAGAAAGAAAATTTCACAGCCCGAATCCAATGCCAACATGGTAAAAAGGAAGTATGAGTTGGAGAGCACCAGCAATTTCTTCATCAGGCAGCCCAAGGAAGGATGCACAGACCTCTCCAAAAGAGAATTTGCAACTAAGATTCCCCTATACCATGGTGTTTCCTGGGCAAGACTTCAAGGATACACCTGATCACCCCTCAGAGACAGTGAGTCACTGTTTGATGGCACTGCAGCCTCACCTCAAGGCCTGCTTGGGAAGCCTGTTTTGATACCCCAGAGGACCTCACAAGGTTGTTTTCTCAGTAAAGGCTGAATGGAAGCACTAAAACATCATAAACTTTAAACAAAGCACTTCTCAAACCACAAAGGGCCTATGTGTTTTTGCAACACAAACCCAAAGAGGGCACAAAGAAACTCAGATGATGCTTGTGGTTGCCAAGAGCAGAACATGCTGAGAGGAGAGCAACTTCTCCACATCCAGTGGTTTAAACTAATCTGGTAGAGCTCCTTCAAGGCCATGTGAAATCTCTCCAGTGTTGGTTACCTGTGTCACGCAGGATGTGTCCATCAGTGTGGAAGGACACAGGGAAGTGCCCGGTGTTGGTGATCTTCACAATATGTGTGTGGATATCACCAAGAACGATGTAGCCAAAATCCAGGACATACTCAGGCAGCTCAGCTCTGAAAGGAGGACAAAGGACAGTCCTTAACCACAGCCTGTCTGTGTTTTCAGGTGGATGGAAGATGCAAAAAAAGCAGATATTTCTGTATTAACTGCTGTTAAAAGTCAACTCAAGCCCATGAAACCCAAGGCCTGACCACCTGGTAACAAGACTTTGGTAAGTTCATCAGCCTGAGCAGGGATGGTGTCTGTGCTGTCTGGAAGATCTTGATGGTCTGCACTGGACCTCTTCAGCTCTAGGAACAGAACCCAGTGGCCATGGGGAGCTGAGCAGCTCCAAAGCTCAGGGTAGCACTGTGGAAGTGAGGACACTCAGCTGTGCTCAGGGAGCATGACAAAGCTATCAGGATCATAGAATCATTATGGTTAGAAGGGACCTTTAAGATCATCAAGTCCAACCGTTAACCCTGCCCTACCAAGTTACTACTTGTAACCACGTCTGCCTGGCTTTTAAATACCTCCAGGGATGGCAACTCCACCACTTCCCTGGGCAGCCTCTTCCAATGCTTGATAATCCTTTTGGTAAAGAATTTTTCCCCAGTATCCATCCTAAACCTTCCCTGGTGCAACTTGAGGCCATTTCTTCTTGTCCCATCACCTGTTCCTTGGGAGAAGAGACTGCCTGCCCCCCTGGCTACACCCTCCTTTCAGGGAGCTGTAGAGAGCAAGAAGAAGCTTTTGTCCCAGCTGCTTTGACACTAATGGGAATCAGCCAAATAATTGGAGCTCTGGAAGGTTTCTAGCTCGTCTGTCTCCCCTCAGCCTGCTTTTTTCCAGCCTGAACACCCCCAGCTCCCTCAGCCCCTCCTCACAAGACTTGTGCTCCAGACCCCTCACCAGCTTTGTTGCCTTCTCTGGATGCTCTCCAGTACCTCAAGGTCTTTCCTGTTGTGAGGGAACCAAAATTGGATACAGCACTCGAGGTGGGGCCTCACCAGTGCCCAGTACAGGGGGCTGATCACTGCCCCAGTCCTGCTGACCACACTGTTTCTGACACAGGCCAGGATGTTGTTGGCCTCCTTGGCCATCTGGGCATGCTGCTGGCTCATGTTCAACCGGTTGTCAACCAACACCCCCAGGTTCTTTTCCCCAGGCAGCTCCACCCACTCTTCCCCCAGTCTGAAGCGTTCATCGGGTTGGTGTTACTCAAGTGCAGGACCCAGCACTTGGCAGCATTGAACCTCACACCATTGGCCTTAGCCCATCAATCCAGCCTGTCTAGATCCCTCTGTAGAGCCTTCCCGCCCTCAAGGAGCTCCATACTCCAGACCAACTTGATGTTGTCTGTGAACTTACTGAGAGTACAAGACCCTTCAGATCCCTTTCTGAAGTCCCCAGCTATTCCCAGCTCAGCAGACACGAGGAGCTCTCAGGAGCAGGGGTACTCTGCTGGGTGTTACCCTTGGGGCACCTGGAGATACAGTAGGGGAGTCCCCACTAACTTGGGAAGCCTCCGACGAGCACGGTGGTCAAAGACGCTGTCCTCTGGGGAACCAGAGACAAAAGCTTTCTGCAGCTCCAGGGCGTGTTCCTCTATCAGCATCTGCTCCATCTGCATCTGCAGCCGAGTGTCCAGCTGAGGAAAGGAAAGATAGTGGCTGGTTTGCAAAGGTCTTTTCAAAAGGGAAAGGTCCCTCTGAAAGAGGATCCCACCCTGCTCTTTTTGAGAGGGCTGATGGCGTCCTCCTGTTTTGCTGCGCAGTGTCTGTGACACCTCCTGCTCTCTTAGCCAGGACCTTATCCCGAGGGAAATGAACTCCAGCATCTTTGCCTGCCCAGTCACTGTTACTAAAGCTGAGCTGGCCAGACAAACAGACAGACGAGCCAGAAACCTTCCAGAGCTCCAATTATTTGGCTGATTCCCATTAGTGTCAAAGCAGCTGGGACAAAAGCTCTCTTGTAAAGGGAACCACGATGAAGCTGGTGCCTCTTGGAGACCAATACTGACAGCAGAGTCCCAGGTACAGCCAGTCTGCTCCTCTTAAGCTCTGTAAACCCGTCAGGGCTCAGGCTGTGAGCAACAAACACCCCAGCGATGACCTGGTGCTCTTCAACTGATGCTTCCTTTTTACCATGTAGGTATTGGATTCGGGCTGGAGCGTGGGCCATCGGGACCCTTCCCTGGTATAGTCAGGAAGCTCACACATCTATGAGAGGGACAGCTATGAGAGGTGGGCAGCTCCTGGGTCAATGCTGAGCTGATGCAGCATCACAGCCAGGTCCCAAGTGCCAGCAGGGCACCGGGAAGCCAACTGCAGGGTGCAAGGGGACAAAATGACACAAGGGGAGGGTAGCATATGCCAAATGAGGCAGCAACCATTCTCACCATGGTGTCCAGGTCATCTGTGGGTGGCTCCATGGCTGCAGCCTCCCCAGGAGCAACTGTTTCATCTCTCTCGCTGTGTTGTTCTATCTTTTCTTTCACCTCCTTGAGCACCTTCTCGTATTTTTCGTTTCCTGAAGGAAGAAAACATTCACAAACTGAAGTGTGGGCACAGCACCATTGAAGCTGGGAAGCCCCACACCCCCGATGCTGACCTCTCACGGAAACACACTCCTTGAGCAATAGATGCTGCTTTTCTTCTATGAATCCTGAAGTTAACACCCACCCATCCTCCTCCCCACACGGGAACATCTCATCCCCTGCAATGTGATGCAAATCCAACCCTGCCAGCTTGTATTATGGCTTTCCCCAGCATTTTTGTGTAGCCATCATCTTCCCAGGTCTCTGGCAGGTTTTCTGGCAAGCTCTGCAGGACAGCTGCTGGGGCAAGAAGCTCACATGGGCTTCTAGAGACTTGGGAAGCAACCAGAGAGCTGAGTGTTGGTCTGACAGTCCTGAAGCCTCCCAGCTTGGTGGAGGTAGGTGTGAGCTGACTTATGGGCATATGGTGGGGGTGGGGGGGAAGGGGGTGGAGCGGGCAAACACCAGAGGACCTTCCTGGGGTGCAGACAGGCAGTTCTCACCTTTGATATTCCTGGGCAGGTCCAAGCAGATCCTGTGAAAGATTCCCTCTCCTTTCAGGGAAATTTCTTCTGGCTGCAGGTGACCCACTTGGATCTGGAAAGTCCTGCAGAAGATTCCAGGCACTCCTGGCAGGTAATAGACTTTCAGCACTTGCTCCTTGCCAGGTCCAATGAAACCCTACAGGGCATAAGAGAAGGGGGAGGGAATGCACCAAAGAGGGTTTGGTGGACAGAGAGTTCAGATGACTGACACACTGAGAAAAGAGGGCAGGTTCTCATATATAAGAAAATATCCAATGACATCGCTTTCTGGTATCTAAAAGCTGAAGTGTCCTACCCCAGGATGCAGTATGTCCTTCAGACGGCTCACAGGACAGACCTACAGACTGCCCTTTGCTCAACTCTTCAGCTAACAGTGTTCACCCTCAGCTAGCAAGAGCCAGGTAAAAAAATGAAAGCTCTTTTGCCAGCTGCTGTGGAAAAGGAGTGAAGTGCCTGTACTCCCAGTGGGGTCAGCAGCTCCTATCACAGCACAGCAGTGGTTACCAGGTTGGTGTCCAGGGACCTGACCCCTTATTAACGCCCCCAAGCCAACACCTCCTGCCTGTGGGGTTACATCATGGTGAGTTGCAAACATACATCTCTGGAGATGCAGGAGCAGAGACTAGAAAGAGATCTAGGGAAGAAGGTGTTGCCAGGGAGGACACCTCCTCTCCAGGCTTCCAGAAGGGCTGGTCCAAGCCCTGGGCTGGGCTCATGCCAGCCAGATCAAGTGTAAATACAAGCCATGCTGCTCTGGGCTCTGGGTGATGGAGGCCACAAGCCACAGCTTTCCTCCACTCACCCTGGGCATGTGGGGCTGGAGGCTCAGCTCCCCTCCACACTGCAGGGAGAAGGTGCTGAACAGGATGGATCCTGCTACTCAGTCCCCTGAGCCTTTATCCAGTGCACAACACAGCCCTGCTGAGCTGCCAGCATTGGAGAAAGTGAGGAAACACGAGGGTTGAAATATAAACAGATTTAACAGGATAAGAGTAAATAATTAATAACAATACTCAAGAACCAGTTTTAATCCCCTTACATAATAAAATAAAATACACAAGGACTATCCACAGCCCATTCCATCACAGGGAGCCGTGCACTCCCTGCAGGGACAGCCAATGTGGGACACTGCGAGCGCTGCAGCTTTGGGAGGAAGGGCTCAGGGCTCTAGCATCTGGGCAAGCCATTCTTGGGGTGGCAGCCATCAAGGCTTTCTAATTGATATGGAATGTGGCATTCAGGGTATGAAATAAGCTTGTTGGCAGCTTGGGACAAGTATCCAGGCCTTGCTCCTCCTCACCCTGGCACCTAGCACGGCTCGAAAACACCAAGATCTCGAACTCCACATAGCCTAGGCTATAGAGTAAGCATTTTCAAAAATTCAGATGCTAGAGTCTTCTACAAGTGGAGTTTTCCCCAGTATTAGCAGCAAAGTCAGTCCTGTGTCACTGAACCCAGGACAGTAGGAGACAGGCATGAGGAGATGCGAAAGCCATTTGGGTTCCTCTTCCCATTGCCAAAAGGGACATAGATGGGAACACTGCTCCAGCATGAAGACATCTGCGCAGCATGGACGAGTGAGATGCTCCTAGACCAGCCTGCTCCCACGNTATAAACATGAATGAGGTCACCCCTCAGTCTCCTCTTCTCCAAGCTAAAGAGACCCAGCTCCCTCAGTCTTTCCTCGTATGGGAGATGCTCCACTCCCTTAATCATCTTTGTGGCTCTGGCCTGGACTCTCTCCAGCATTTCCCTGTCCTTCTGGAACTGAGGGGCCCAGAATTGGACACAATATTCCAGATGCGGTCTCACCAGGGCAGAGTAGAGTGGGGGAGAACTTCCCTCGACCTACTAACCACCCCTCTTCTAATACACCCCAGGATGCCATTGGCCTTCTTGGCCACAAGGGCACAGTGCTGGCTCATGGTCATCCTACTGTCCACCAGGACCCCCGGGGTTCTTTCTTCTACACTGCTCTCCAACAGGTCATTTCAGGAGCCAGGGATCAGTACTGGGGATGTTATGATTTCTGGCAAAGAAGCTTCATGCCCAATCAAGACAGTATTTAATTCTCACCTGGTTTGTGCTCTCAGGGTTTGTTACAGGCAGGGCCAAGGAATAAGCCCAGTCTGATGACACATAAACTGGTTAAGGTGACCCCCAGGGAAGCCTGCACTGTCCAGTGCCGGTGGATGCTGTATAACAGAGGAGACACCCACCAGCAAAGGCCATTAAGGGAATTTATTAGGACTGCATTTGCGTGACCTTCTCTGCCCTCCAGCACCAATTCCTTACAGCCCTGTCTCTCCTGCCTGCCATTTTCTCCCTTTTTTTTTTTTTTTTTCTTTTCAATTTTTTCCCCTATAGCCCCCATCCTGGGCAGCCTGATGCAGGGCTTGGGGTCATTCACTTGTATCACCTCGGTACTCACTGTGGTGGGCACAACCAGGGGCACTCCGGGCCAAGGGTTCTCTGCAGTGGCCACGCTGGGGTTTAGCACCAGGTAGGTGAATCCCACCTTCCCGCTGTTCTGCAGGGTGATCTCCGCTTGGGTGACTTCATTAAACAGCTGAAGAGAGGACAGAGAGGTAAGAAGTTACAGGCACATGTCTCCTGCTGGGAACCTCCTGTCTTTTTCATGGGGTTGAAAGCAAACAAAGGCAAGGCAGAAGCAGGGACTTTGAGATACGGGTACTTGACTCTCCTAGATTAACTTGGGGAACACACAGCCTTCCTTAGGCTTGCAAAGGAACAGGTATTTACAGCAGCACAAAGAGGTACAACGACCACCATGTAAGAGTCAGCAATAGGTAAACCATGGAATACAGGCCCTCTGCACTTTAAGGTGTCATCGAGCAGCTGAAACAAAGGAGGAGGCATCAAGGTATCTCAGAAGAAAAGGCATCTGCATGCAAGTGTTCGCAATCAAAATACGAGTAAAATGGGAGAAATACAGTGTAATACATACATACAGGGCCAACAGCTGGAACCATCTGTGAAGTTTTTAACTAAAAAGAAGTGCAGATTATTCTGGGACATTCTCTCCAGATACAGACCAAGTTAACCTCCTCCCTGGCTTATTTTGTTGATTAATCAAGAGTATTAAAAAAGAGCAGCTCCTTAGGCCTCAGGCTCTCAGAACAGATCAGCGATGGATGTCTCAGGGACACATCTCTCTGGATATCTGGATATCACTGCTTGCATCCTGCCTGACACAGGAGGCAACATTAGTTACCTTGAGAGAAGGAACTGCCAGCTTTGTTGCAGGGGCAGTGGGGGTGGGGGTGGAGATGGCTGTCAAAAACCACCTTGGATGCAGTGCACATCACTCAAAGGTTGTACTGCCAAGTCTTAGAGCCAACAAAGGACCTGGGAAAGGGGGAGAGTCCTCGACCTCAGTGGGCAGGAACCCTCGGGTGATGGTTTCAAGACAAGGACCTCTGCAAAAAGGTACCTGCAGGCCACAGTTGATCTCTGTGATGTTTAGGAGGTAGCTGATGAGTGAAGCCTCCCCATTCAGCATGACCTCATAGGTTGGGCCTCCTTCCACCCTGCATAGTGCCATGACACGGGCAACGATGTTTGCATGGCCAAAGAAGGTCAAGGTGACCCGCTGGCTCTCGCCCGGCTGCAGCACACCATACAGTGGTAGGATGTCAAAAACCTGGAAGAAGAAGAGGAGAAACTGAGATGTCAAGCATCGAAATCTGTGCAGAAGAGCAGCCATGATTGTAGCAAAGAATAGACACGGCTGGAGAGGCCACTTCCTCAAATATGGGCAAAATAATCCTAAGAAGTTGTGGATGGTCCATCCCTGGAGGTGTTCAAGGCCAGGCTGGATGGGGCTTTGAGCAACCGGTCTGGTGGGAGGTGTCTCTGTACAGGGCAGGGGGTGGAATGGGATGGGATTTTAGGTCCCTTCCAACCCAAACCATTCTGTGATTCTATGATATCTTGTCCTGCATCCAGTTCACCTACCAGTAGAGGCACCATGGAAAATCTTCTCCTGTACTCACTAATTAAGGCATTTATTTGTACACTACATTAAATTAACATGAAGTCTCCTGGCAGCAAGAAATCCTCTCTGCTGCAGAACTTGCCTTTAAAAACCACCTTTTACTGCCTTCAGAAAAACACAAGCCCTGGTAGCTGGGGGTGGACTCCAGCCCAGCCCATCTTGCTCCTCATGCTTCTCCCTCTCTCCCCATTTTGCACACTGCTCTCTCTCAAGATGCTACAGCAAAATCTCCTACAGAAATTTCCAATCAACCTTGTTACTTGATTAGTAACAAGACGGATAATGCCTTCCTTCCTTGGGTGCTGTACACATAACACCCTCGGTCAGCCCTACAGCATGTCCCACCTGGCCTCTCTGATGACAGGTGCTGTGGAATGTGCTTGGAGTGGTGTGAGGCCACTCCACGAGCAGCGCTGAGGGCCACCAGCAAGAATGGGGGCCACGTAACTGCTTACCATGCTGGAAATACAGAAATAAGACCGATTCCCACTTTACCTCCTCTACTCCCAAGGCCAGGGGTTCTGCTTCCACGAACTGCATCAGTTCCTTGATCATCACCAGGCTGTGAGTCTCCACAGCACCTTCCATCTCTGCAGCAGTAGATGGCAGCAGCTGGAAAACAAGTACCATGGGCTGCAGTAAGTAGTTGGCTGGTCTGGGTGAGACCACTTTGTTGCAGGCTCCACCACCTTAAGCCAGGAGCAGATGAGATGGGACCTGGTGCACATAAAGCATGGGTATATCCATGCCATCACTTGAGTGTGGGTCCAAGTCCACCTGCAGATGAGAGAGGGGCTCCATCTGCACTTCCTACACTCATGAGGAAGCTGAATGAACACAGCACTCAGTCCTGGCAGAGATCTCAAGGGCGTTCTGCTTGCTCCTGCCCAAGGAACATACTGAGAATCCCCTGCCTGGACAGGTTAGGTTCTCTGTGACAAAAATAGGAACACAGCTGCAAGTGAGGAGTAGCAAGAACAGGAAAATAAGAACTTAAAAAGCGCTTGGCACAGCTATCCAATTTCATCTCGTGAGAACTGAGGATCTCTGCTGGGGTGTTCTCTTCAGTGGCACCTTCCTGAAGAAGGGAGCTGAGATGTTTTATAGTCTTGCAGCATCTGGGAGCTGGTGTTTAACATCAAAAGTGCCATCTTCTGAAAGGAACCTCATTCCTGGGCTTCTGACCACAATTTATAAATGAGGACTTTTGTGATTGCTCTTGAAGGTTAAGAATGCTTTGTGTTGTGGCCTTGACTTAAGCAAGGATATTTATGGGACATCTTCACACCTAATCAAGAGGTTACATCTCCCCAGGATGGGGAGGGCAGAGTTTTCTCCTGTTTCTGTCATCGACACATTTTCAAATCCAACAAAATTTTGCCAAGCACATATTCCCAAAGGTCCTAACACCACCTTTCCTAAGCCTGCAGTCTCCCACCTCCCCAGGGAGGTTATGTAGATATTGCTTCCATACAGTGACACAAGCAAAAGATGAAACTGTGATTCAGATGCATCCTTTGAAGCAATTTTAGATCCTATTTAGACACGTCTAATTGTATCTCCCTGGTTTACTTGTGCAAATGTGCCAACAAAGCAGGAAATAAAGATGATTTCATGCTTCTACCCGAAAACATTCAGCCTTGCTATTCTTTATGTCTACAATGTATCATTTCTCCTGATTCAGAAAAAAAAATACAGTAATAACATTAAAAGTGTCAGTATTTGGATGTGAGCAGGTGCAACACCTTTCCTTGAACTTAGTGCCAGTGCTGGCATTTTCAGAACCTCTCATGCTTTCTTCCATCCTGTTTTTATTTCCACGGGAGCAGTCTCTGTCCCACACGATGCAGAACAAGGTACCAGCTCCCACTAGTGCCAAGGTAAAGCTCCAACCCAACGGGGTTGACCAGGAAAGGCAGCCGATGAGAGGCCATTTTCAAATCCAGGAGGAAGACAGAGTGACTTTCCCTGCAAAGCCTTGTTCTATAAAAGACAGCTTTGTGGCCATTGCTGCAATACCAGGTCTCAGCACAGGAAAGACATGGACCTGTTAGAGTGGGGCCAGAAGAGGCCACAGAAATGCTGAAAGGGCTGGAGCCCCTCTGACATGATGACAGGCTGAGAGAGTTGGGGGGGTTCAACCTGGAGAAGAGAAGGCTCCGGGGAGAACTTAAGAGCCCCTTCTAGTCCCTCAAGGGGCTCCAGGAAAGCTGGAGAGGGACTCTTGATCACGGAGGGGAGATATAAAACAAGGGATAAGGGTTTTATAGTGAAAGAAGGGAGATGGAGATGAGATCTCAGGAAGAAATTCTTTGCTGTGAGTGGTGAGACTGTGACCCGGGTTGCCCAGAGAAGCTGTGACTGCCCCATACCTGGAGGTGTTCAAGGCCAGGCTGTACAGGCCATTGAGAAACCTGGTTTGCTGGGAGGTGTCCCTGCCCATGGCATGGGATGGGACTGGATGGGCTTTAACGTCCCTTCCAACTCAAACCATTCTGTAATTTTATGATTCTTGGGGGAGGGTAGAAGTGTGAAGATAGGTGGCTCTGGCTGGGGCTGAGACGGTGATATGTGGAGACCAGTACTTTGGTAGGGCTTGATACAGGAAGGAAACTGGAAGCCTTCACACCATGATGCAGATACACACCTCATTTGATGTTGTAAAAACCCCCAAAACCAAAACAAACCACAAAAATCCAAACCCAGCATAGGTCAGAAGTATCTGAGTGGGCTTCTTCAAGCAGAACTACCCTATTTCTTCCTCTTTGTGTCCACCCACTGGCCCTGCTGCCCAGCCTGCTCTCAGGTTAGCAAAAAGGGACAGTGGCAAGGGCACGGTGTTTTGATGGCAAGTTGCAGAAGGCAAACCAAGTAGTAGGTGTAGGAGAAAAATCTACCTTTGTCTCTAAGGAGTCATCTGCATCTGGTGGCTCTTGAGCAGGATCCCTCATTGTTCCCAAGGCTTCACCTGGCTCCTCTGCACCTCCATCCCTGTCCCTGCTCTCTGCAGACACAGAGTGCTCCGACTGGGCTCCCTCCTCCTTTGCTGGTTGGGGTTTGACGAAAAATTTAGGTGCTGGAGGGCTGAACCTGGAAAAGAACATAACTTTGGTCATGGACCTGCAGCTGAAGGGAGGGAAGCCTGCACAAACTGCTTCTTGGCCGGATGCAGCCCCTGGTGTGAGCTCAGTGATGGGGGAGCTACTGGAGAGATGGGGAGGGACTCTTGATCAGCGAGGAGAGACATAAAACAAGGGGTAAGGGTTTTGCACTGAAAGAGGGGAGATGGAGATGAGATCTCAGGAAGAAATTCTTTGCTGTGAGGGTGAAGAGACCCTGGCCCAGGTTGCCCAGAGAAGCTGTGGCTGCCCCATCCCTGGAGGTGTTCAAGGCCAGGTTGGATGGGGCTTTGAGCAACCTGGTGTGGTGGGAGGTGTCCCTGTGCATGGCAGGGGGTGGGACTGGATGGTCTCTAAGGTCCCTTCCAACCCAAACTGTTCTATGAGTATCACCCAGCAGCTCTGAAACCAGGATGGAGCAGGTCAACCATTCGGGCTGCCCAGGGATGACGCTGCTGGTAGAACAGTGGTGCTGGCAACTGGGAGTAAGGAGAAATGGAAGAGAACAAAGACAAAAAATGCAGTTGGAAAGGAAAAGATTAACTGTGCAAAAAGGTGTTGCCAAGCTGCAAAGGGGCAGATACAAAGAGTGATGAGTCAGTACAGACCCATCAGTGTCATCCTAGAAGCATCTACCCCAAGGGTTAAAGTGAGAAGTTTTGCAGCTCCACTAGATATTATCTCAAATACTACCAGCAGGTGTAGGCCAGTACAAGCACACAGCTTGTGGCTTTCTCTGATTGTGATGAGGAGGAGCAGGGCTGGAGCTCAGGGATGGCTGTGCCCTCACCCCCCCGAGGCACTTACAAAGCCCATGGTGGGACATCCTCACATGCACAAGGACATGGAAAGACATGACAAAAAATTCCAGGCGGAGACTTGCAATTTAACAACCCATTGATCCCTGATGAGCGTCAAATCAGCAGCCATAAGGACTCTGGGGAAGGAAGCTTTAGTCATTTTTAATCGATATACCGATGAGGAGACACAGCTCCCTGGTGTGCCATGGGTATTCCCTGATCCCAAAGCTCTGGTTCCGACTGCTAAAAGAGTAGCAGCTCTGCTGAAACAAGGCAGTAACCAGCAGCGCAGTTACCTCCCCGGCAGTTTCTAAACTCAAACTGTTTGAAGACCAATTTGGCAAAGGATTCAGCAAAGTGTTTTAATGGCCCATTTTACGAACAGAGCTGAGTTTATAGTTTGACCAACGTCTGTCAGTAAAAAGTATATGGTTTAATGTTCTCCATCATTCCCAGGTGACTCAGGTCACATTTCCTGTTTCAAATCACAGTAGGTGCCCACAGTAACTGGTCTCATGTTTCTGATCCCACTTGGAGGAACACACTCCAGCTGTGCCTGCCTGTCACCTTTCCCCATTTCCAAGTGTCGCCCATAGGCAAATGAGGCAGATCTTCACAGCAACCTGGATGCTTCATTCCCGGCAGGAAATTCAGTACCTTTAACGATGTGCTCCCAAGTGAATATTTGTCTTTAGGTTTGCGGCTTATTAGCTAAGGCTGGTTTTAATTTTTGGATTAAAGTCCCTGCTCTGCATAACCCCCAAGGCATCCCACCTGATTTGTCTTCTCTACTACCATTTGCAAGAACAAGACTTGGCCCAGCTAAGCCCCTTTGCAGCCCCCTTTCAGCCTGCTGCTCTTACCCCCAGCAAGACTCCAGCAAGACTCTTCCTCATGGAAGAACAAACTGGGACTAGAGGGGATGAAGGTGTTAGCTGGTCCTTGCAGAGCATCATCCATCTCCAGTCCCATCTGTGCAACATTCTCTCCTCCCAGCTGAGGCACCTCAAGATATGTTGGCATCTACCTGCTGCAACAACGGTGCCTCTGGTGCGAGTGCTACCTCTCCCTGGTGATGAGGGGACATGCCTGCAGCACAAGGGGACAAACACCCAGGACCAGGAGCACCTCAAAGCCCTCCAGCTATGCACCAGCCCACTAACCAGTTCAGGCCACGAGTCTGGCCATCATCGCAGCAGCTGCAATCCATCCTAGTGAGAAAATGAAATTGTGGCTCTCTGAGCTGCTCATGATAAATATTGTGGGTTAGTAACAGCTCCTGAAGGAGAGGTAAACCCCTGAGACGGAAAAATCCATAATCATTTATTAAATTACCTTTAGCTTTATAGAATGGTTGGAGGCAACTTCACGGGACGGTGGTGCCAAGACAACAACAATATTTTTCACTCTGAAGTAGAAGCCCTCTGGGACCCAGTGCTGGGAGATGATGTGATTAGCAAGTCCTGCTGTGGAGAAGCACGGAGCACAGCCAGCGACTTTTTTCCAGTGGGGAAAATCAGAATTAATAACATGGAGCATGACGTGAAAAGGAAGAGGGCACGGAACCCAAGGTGCTCATAGAAAGCTGACCCCTAGGACAAGAAATCTTTCTGGCATTGAGAAGAAGGGGGTTGTCTTTGAAAAGGAGAAGGAAGGGGAAGATAACAAGATATTCAGCATCATCCTGGGCTTCAGGAAGCTCTTTTCCTGATGTGAATTGGAGCTTTCTGGCGATCCTCCAGCACCTTTAGGCCAAGGCTGTGTATGCAGGGAGAAAGATAAGGAGCAGAAAGCAGCTCCTCCACCTGCATAGAGGATCCATCCCAAACCAGAGGTCCCAAAAGGCTGTGGAATTGCCTCCACCAGCACCATGGAGTTGAGACAAGGAGCGCATCAATGTAAGCAGGTCTGCCTGGACCTGGAGGGAACAAAACCAAGGTCTTTTCCCTCTCTGGGTCTGTCTCGCCCAACCTGGCCATCCCTCAGATGAGAGAAAAGTCATCTAGGAATTAACAGTGGGGATTTAATAGCAGTACAGGAGGATTGACAGCAGTGAGAAGAACTTCCTGGTAGGGCCAGGACAACCTTGTTCCACCCACTGTCCCCAACCTCTGAGACATTAGGAAAAGAAATAAAAATATAAATCTATCTATCTATTTATCTATCTCAGCCTGTCTCTTGGTTTCTGAGCCTGCCAGGGCCACAGCTTCACACCGCTTCCCACACCCACCTCCCAAAATAGAGGAGTTAGAAATCACACCACTTCTGCAAGCTACGTGTGAAGATTCACGCAGGATGATGTGACCCTCCCTCCAGCTCAGGCTGTGCCAGAACCAGCAGCAGCAGGTTGATCACCTCAAAACCACAATGGGAACACCCCCCAGCAAGACTCCAGCAAGACTCTCCAGGGACACATGCCAGAAGCTGCCACCACCCCGTGGTACCCATGTGGAGCGTCCTTGCCCAGCTCTGCACCCAGTGAAAAACAAGCCTGCCAACAAAGCACCAGCTATTTTTAGGATCTCCCAGGGCTGAGCACTAGAGACCACATGCCCATGTGGCATCTAAACAGGCTTACAGGCCTCTATGATGCCCTTTTATTTCTTCTTCAGGCCACCAGATGCACATTAAAAAGGCACTTTGGAGCAAAACACAGACAGCTCAAGGCTGTTTGCAATTGAAAGTAAAATAATACAATACAAGAATAAACCGAGAGCCTTCCCAGTGCACTGTGTGGGAACACTGGGCTGGAGTTGGGCCACATGGCCAGCAGCTGAGAAAGGTGGTGGTGATGGCTTGTCCTCATCAATAGTGACTATTAAACTGTATTTTCTCCAAATGGCCCTGAAGCCTATATCTTTCCTAGAATAAATTCCTCTGCTAGTCTAAGGTTTGTGTATTTACTGAACCCTCCAGTGAAATTCAGACCAGGCAGAGGAATAGATAGAGAAGAAAAGCAACAATGAGATCCAACACCTCCAAATTTGTCTTGCACACGCTGGAAATGGCTAAGCTGGGTTTGGTGCCCATCTGAATGCAGTGAGCGGTCCTGGGACAGACGTCCCACTGTGACTAAGTATTAATTAGCTTGAAGTCAATGTGCCATTTTAAGAGCCACTTACTTATTCAAGCCACAAAAAACCCCCAACAACAACAACAACAACAACAAAACCCAGTCAGTTTTGAGAGATGAGGGAGAATTTTGATTTCTTGTTTGAAAGTAGGAGTTGCATAGGGATGGATTCATGGATATTACTACTGAAAAGAGGCAAAGACAAGTTACAGCTCTGGAAAAAGTCTCCACTGCCTTTACTGGAGTTTTTCTGACTTGCACTGACTTTCCAGACAGCAAAACATTACCCCTCAGGTGCTTTGCCCATCAGTCAGATGATCTACAAGCGCCAGGTGAGTTGGTAGGAAGCTCCTGATTCACCATCAGACAGAAAAGTATTTCTCAACCAGACTCAACCAGACTCTGACCAAAGGTCTCTCTGAACAAATCAGTAGCTCTAACGACAAATACAATTTGTAGTCTTTGTTCA
Source organism: Nycticryphes semicollaris (assembly GCA_013400055.1). Classification (NCBI taxonomy): domain Eukaryota; kingdom Metazoa; phylum Chordata; class Aves; order Charadriiformes; family Rostratulidae; genus Nycticryphes; species Nycticryphes semicollaris. The sequence continues at coordinate 659,199 of VXBJ01006550.1, read as the reverse complement.
AAATTAAACAAGCCCTGACAGCTATAATTTGGAGATGCTATTTAAAGTAATCAGCATCAATTACAATCTTATCAGCGACTTCAAAAATTGGTTCTACAAACAGAGGCCTGTCTTGACTCCCATAACTGATGGCAAAGAAGGAGAGACGAGCTCCAGCTGTCTTTGTGGCAGAGATCTAGATTCACCGCTTTAAGATGGCTGCACGAGGGCAAGCCTGAGAGCTTGGCAAACAAGAAATGGTCTTGCTGAAAAGGTTAAAAGCAGGAGGAAGCAGGGGCAGATCCAGAGAACTGATTGAGCATCAACAGCTGAGAGCAGCAGGCTGGTCCTGGGCAGGGGTGTTAGACAAACAGAAGGCTCCTAGCCACAGCAAGAGAGATGTTCTTGATCTATCCTCTCCTAAGGGTAAAGGCTACAGGAGATTAAAGTTGTGTCTCAACATGCTTATGAAAGGGATGAACGGGACACAGCATGTGATGGTAGGCACCAGGCTAGGTAGGCTTAGTAGGCCGGCTTCACCCTCCAAGCAGCCAAAAAGCAGCTCAAGCCTCAGCCGAAGCATCCTGGAGGTTGAGGACCAGAGTGTACCTGGGGTCTTCTGCCCACCCCACTGTCCCTCCACAGTGCCAAGAGCAGAGCGAGGAAAAGGAGGGAGATCAAATGATGGAGTACATCTTAAGGACATACGTCCTCATGTCCTTGCTCATCTTGACCGCTTCTGCTGAACCCCAGAAGGTGTCTCCACTGCCCTGCGCTGATGAAGGCTCCCGGACATGTCTCGGGTGGGTAGTGGTGCCACAGCCCAGCGTATCACCGCAGGGAAAGGCAGAAAAAGGTAAAGCAGCAACCATAACAGATGCAGAAGGAAAAAAAAAACCAACATACCAAAAAAAGTCCCAGTTTAATATACTTCCCAGGGTTGCATCCCAAAATAGATCAGATGGATGCAGAAGCTCCACCCATTGCCATCCATCCCCTGCCCAGAAGGAGCATGGCTCATCACAGCAGCAGAAATAACAGATTTAAAGCTGTGTGTGGCTTTTACCCTGATTTATATGGTGGGTATAAGCATCTGGTTAACAATGCTCCTGAGTTATTATTAAAGGTCACTCATGGAGTACAACATAATTACCCCCTGCTTTGCTGACAGCAAGTCAGAGGTGCTCCTAGGTACGCACTCACCGTCCAACAGTTCCTCTGAGCTCCTGGGGATGTGGCAAAGGACAATCAGCCAGGACTGGCCTGGTCCAGGCTACACCAGGGTTAGCTGAGGACAAGTGAGGGAGAGGGGACAGCTCACCGAAGAAGCAGCAAGCTCATTTTGAAAGGTTTCCCATGAATGAGAAAGATGACTTTCTTGAGGGCAGAGCAGCTGAAAAGGTAGCATTGAGTCAGGTGCTCTCAAAAATGCATGGGACACCAGCTGGCCCAGAAGGACCCTTGGGGTGTCCAACCCCCCAGAGACTCCTGCCTCCCCGCCTCTGCTACATGAAGTGGACAGTGAGAAATAAATCAATCCTTCTCACACCAATACTGCTAACTGGGAGCTGGACATCTTGTTGGGCTGCCCCACTCTTGGAAGAGGCCCATCGAATCTCCTGGGCAGCTGAAGTCTTTTCCAAGCTGCTGTGGTGTAGAGGGCTAAAGGTTTCCCTGCTCTTTGCCCCTGGCTGCCTCCCTCACTGAGCCAGGAGATGGAGATTTATGGTGATATGCCCCTAATATCCCCAAATCCTCAGCTGGGCTGTTTGAACACAGCCTCCATACTCTCTTAACCCAATTGCTACTTGTTCTCAGGGTTGACAAAAACAACCCACCTGCTTCTGCGAGCAGCATGACCATCCATGCTCCTGCACAGCTACAAGGGCAGTGGTAATGGCACTTCTTCACACTGCAGCTATTTATTTTTTTTTTAAATAGGGTCATTTAACAGAGTCTGTCCCAGGGCAGCTCCTCACCTAGAGCACATAGAGCTGGTGGCTATGAAAGTGCTCCACTCCAGTAAAGGGGGATCTCAGCACAGCTCTTGCATGACAAGTATTCCTCCTGGAATCTCTGCTAAGGTATGTGGAAAATAAGGAGGTGATTGGTGACAGACAACATGGCTTCACCAAGGGCCAATCATGCCTGACAAATTTGGTGGCCTTTTACAATATTGCCACAACCTTGGTAGACATGGGCAGGGCAACAGATGTCATGTACCCAGACTTATGCAAAGCATTCAACACTGTCCCACACGACATCCTGGTCTCAAAATTGGAAAGTCTTGGATTTGACAGATGGACCACTCAGTGGATCAGGAAAAGGGTTGTGGTCAACGGCTCAATGTCTAAGTGGCAACCAGTGATGAATGGTGTTCCTCAGGGGTCAGCACTGGGACCAGTGCTGTTTAATGTCTTTGTTGAAGACATGGACAGTGCGATAAAATGCATCCTCAGCAAGTTTTCTGACAACACCAAGCTGTGTGGTGTGATCAACATGCTGGAGGGAAGGGGTGCCATCCAGAGGGACCTGGACAGGTTTGAGAGTTGGGCTTGTGCAAAACTCATGAAGTTAATCAAGTCAAGTGGAGGGCCCTGCACCTGGGACATGGCAATCTCAAGCACAAATACAGTTTGGGCAGAAAATGGCTAGAGAACAGCCCTGAGGAGAAGGACCTGTGAGTGATGGTGGATGAGAAGCTCAATATGAGCCAGCACTAGCAGCCCAGAAAGCCAATCGCATCCTGGGCTGCATCACAAGAAGCGTGACCAGCAGGTTGCAGGAGGTGATTCTACTCCTCTGCTCTCATGAGACCCCACTTGGAGCACTGTGTCCAGCTTTGGAATCCTCAACACAGGAAGGACATGGACCTGTTGGAATGAGTCCAGAGGAGGGCCATGAAGATGATCAGAGGGAGCACCACCTCTCCTATGAAGACAACCTGAGAGTTTGGCTTGTTCAGCCTGGAGAAGAGAAGGCTCCAGGGAGACCTTATTACAACCTTCCAGTATCTGAAGGGGGCCTACAGGAGAGCTGGAAAAAGACTCTTTTTCAGGGAGTGTAGTGATAGGACAGGGGGTAATGGTCTTAACTTGAAAGTGGGGATTTTTAGATTAGATACTACATAGAAATTCTCTACTGTGAGGGTGGTGAGACATTGGAACAGGTTGCCCAAAGAGGTTGTGGAAGCACCATCCCTGGGAGTGTTCAAGGCCAGACTGGATGGGGCTTTGAGCAACCTGGCCTAGTGGGAGGTGTCCCTGCCCATGGCAGGGGGGTGGAACTTAATGGTCCCTTCCAACTCTAACCATTCTATGATTCTATGCCCTGTAAGCATCATCAGCAAAGAAACCATTGGGCAACCAAAACATCTGCTTTGACCAGTTGGCTTTTAGAGGAACAGCAAGCACTGCTTCTGCTCCCCTCTGGGACCACCTCCTGCCTCCCCTGTGGTACAACAGGGAAGCAGTACTGGCACTTGTGGTGCAGATCCCACCCTCTCTGAAAAAGAAATATGTGATGTCATAGGAAACAATCTCCATGACTGGTACTCTCCTCCTCTGCCTTGAACCAGCCAATAATCGGCAAGGGATCCAAAACCCGGCCAAAACTCATACTGTCCATCCACCATCCCAGTATCAGCCTTTCGAGGGGTAAGAACGATGGTACAAAAGGATGAGCATCAATTTCACTGGCATGTGAGTGTCCAGCCTCGCACAGGACAAAAATTTCCATTCTCCAGAAAGGGTTTCTGCAGCAGATCCCTGTCTCGGCAGCAGACAGCTCAGGGCTGAAGGTGAGACAGGCAGGAAAGCTGGGCTCTCCATCATCTCCACACGGGGCAGCACCTTGAGCTAGAAGCAATCAGCACAAAAAAACCCAAACCCAATTCAGATTTACACCTGAAAACACATGAAGGTTTGACACCTGGATTCAAATTTGGTTTGAGCCTCTTCTCCTAAGAGTTACAGGTTTCTCAGCTACCTTGGAAAGATTAGCAGAGTGATACCAGAAATGACACCCATAGGCAGAGTGATGCCAATGGGTTCAGAGGGATTCTCCCTTCACAGAATCACAGAACATCAGGGATTGGAAGCTGTTAGATGCACAGCTTGCAGGACGCAGGAAAAGAGTGAAGGGTGAGAAACTGCTGGAGAAATTAAGAGAAATGAGGTCTGGAAAATTATGTCACCTTATTCATCGTTGCCATACATGGTGACAGCAGCAAATAAAGAGAGGTAAATAGCCTGTCCTGCCACCCAGATTTCATTTGATGGCTTTTCTACTCAGTACTCTGCCAGAGAGATGAAGTGGAAGCGACAGCAGTGGTTCCCAAATTGATGCTCTCACTTTCCCTCAGCCAGGCTGTACCCGTGGTCCAAAAAAAAAAAGAAAAAAAATAATCAACACTTTGTTACATAAACAGTCAAGTTCTGCAGAGACAAGCCTTGAGCAGCAGCCCAGAGGGAATTAAAGCTCAAGCCACCCCAGCAGCAGAGGCGTGATGGTATTTACGGGGAGAAGGACACTGTTTGCAGTACAAACGTACCCACTGTGTGCCCTGGCTAATTGTGATGGTTGGATGTCCTGAAAGCAAAGAGAGGAGCTGGCTGATCTAAGGATTTGCTGGCCAAACATTGCTGGTAGTGCAAGAAGTCACCTTCCAGCTAGTGTTTGCTGACTGACCACTCAGTTCCAGGCTCCCCAGTTCCAGAAGGACAGGGAACTGCTGGAGAGGGTACAGCAAAGAGCTACAAAAACGATGAGGGACTAGGACATCTCCTTAATAAGGAAAGGCTGAGGGACTTGGGTATTTTTAGTCGGAGAAGAGAAGACTGAGGGGGGATCTCATCAATGCTTATAAATACTTAAAGGGTGAGTGTCAGGAGGGTGGGGTCAGTCTCTTTTCAGTGGTGCCCAGTGACAGGACAAGAGGTAACAGGCACAAACTGGAACACAGGAAGTTCCATCTAAACATGAGGAGGAACTTCTTTCCTTTGAATGTGGCAGAGCCCTGGAAGTGGCTGCCCAGAGAGGTGGAGTCTGTGTCTCTGGAGATATTCCAAAACCACCTGGACATATTACTGTCCAACCTGCTCTGGGTGACCCTGCTATGGCAGGTGGTTGGATTAGATGAACTCCAGAGGTCTTCCAGGGATCTTCCAACCCCATACCATTCTGTGATAAAAACAGAAGGTACCTCTTATCCAATTGCAGCCTGGTCTGGGTGTCGATGACCCATGGACATCTCCCTGATGGCAAGGACAAATCCAAGGAGACAGTTGGCTGCCTGAGACCATCTTGGGTGGTTTGTGTGCAGCACTTCTCACCCCAGCAAGACTTTCTCCTTCGCCTGCCCTGCCCTCAGTCCACTCCAACATCCTGAAGCTGCTTTCTAGCCCACCAAGGCCAATGAAAGCTCTCACCCTTGTGCAAACGAGGAGGCCGAGTCTCAGAAAACCCAAGTATAATAGATAGAACAATTCCTACACAGCCATTCTGGGATCTAACGATAGCCCAGGTAAAAGTCGTCCAGGTGTGTGACAGCATAACCTGTGGTCAGAAGCCCCGGGGCAGCAGAAGCTATCTCAAACCTGCAACTTTCCAGCAAATAGCGCTGGGAAAAAGGGGTGTTGCGCTGGAAGGCAGAGAGGTGGAGGGTACATAGTGTGGGTCACCGTCCTGAAGGTGAAGACAGAGATGAGAAGCTTCCAGACATGCTGCAAATGGAAAATCATTGCTCCCTGCAACCTTAGGCCTGCTAAAGTAACACTGCACTAGTTTATGCCTACAATATAGATTCAAATATAGGTAACAACATACACTTACTTACTCCTGGCTCAGAATTCCTCCTTGGCACTCACTGTCTTTACTTTTCATCCTTTTTGGGGGGAAGAGGTTGCAGATTTCCCCAAGTCTCCCTTGCTTCAGTTCCCCAGTGTCTGTGTCCATGAGTACAGAGCCTATCCATAAGCCAGACTGCCACCCCCAGAGGTGACACTGGCCCAAGCTCTTGGCTCTCAGAGGCTCTATCTCCCAGAAATAAGAGGCCACTTCTCTGTTACACTGAGCAAATGGCTCCTCTGCAGCTGAAGGACACCTTCAGCAGCACATTTCCATCACGACTAAACCCTCCTTCTCCAAATTACCCACCTCATTTAAGCAGGAGAACTAGCACCCGCAGGGCTACCAAAGCCCCCACTGTAATGTCCCAAGGAGCTGAAAGCATCGTGAGGGTGAGAAGCCTCATCTGAAGCTTCCCAGCACCAGGGATATGGTGGATATACACATTTCTGATGTATATTCTCACTGCTCAAGTTGCTGCCTCTCCCTTCTCTTCTGGTGGCTGACAGAGCACTGCTGTCAGATTTTTGCCTTACCCTGTTTTTCACTGTCTGCAATTTCCATTTCTCCCTTGTTATAAAAACAAAACCCAAACCCCATCAAATATAACACAGAGCTGGTGGGGTTGGGGGTTGTTTTTGTTTGGTTTTTGGGGTTTTTTTGTCAATAACAAAGCTGGGGTCTGGCTTTCAGGGTCCCTGCAGAGCAGCCTGCCAGGGGACATGGGAGAAGAGGGCAGGGGCATGAGAAATTTTTAGTGCCAGAGAAAGACCCACTTGGGAAGAGAAAGGTTCCTAGTTTGTTCAGAACAAATTGGTGGAGAAAATCATGGATGGAAGGAAAGTGTCACTTTCTGTACATTTAGCTCACCAAACCCCTTCCCCAAAGAATCTAGTGACAATTCATTACCCTGGACTCATAGCCCTAAGTTCCCGCTTTCCAGAGATGTGGGATCAATGTGTGGAGGGGGTCTGACACATGCCATGAAGATGCAGAGCTCCCTGATAATCCATCCTGACACAGGGACCACTCTGTTCCAGGGAGGGAACATATCTCGCATGAAGGAGACAAAGAGGTGACGCAGGAAGAGCAGTGCTCAAAGTAAATGACAAGACATGGACCGCTAATAAAGGACAAAAACTCTACAGAACAGCTCAGTTTGGGGATGAGCCTTCAGCAGCCTTTGTCACAGGTCTCTATGAAACAAAGCTGAGGAGCTGGATACTGCACTCAGAAAGGGGGACAAATTACTCTTTCAAGAAGAAACCTTTAAGGAAAGAAGTATGATGAAATGCTTGAACCTGGCTACATATCTACTGTCTCCTGCTGGGCGGATTGTGGAGATCCATTCCAATGCCGCAGAAATTGCTCTGCGCTCCTCAGCACTGGAAGGACACGAACCTGTTCAAGTGTGGCCAGAGGAGGCCATGGAGATGCTCAGAGGGCTGGAACCCCTCTGCTGTGAGGACAGGCTGAGAGAGTTGTGAGGGTTCAGCCTGGGGAAAAGAAAGCTCCAGGGAGACCTTAGAGCTCCTTCCAGTCCCTCAAGGGCCTCCAGAAAAGCTGGGGAGGGACTCTTGATCATAGAGGGGAGCCATAGGATGAGGGAGAATGGTTTTACACATAAAAAAGTCAGATTGAGATGAGATCTCATGAAGATATTTTTTGCTGTGAGCGGTGAGACCCTGGCCCAGGTTGCCCAGAGAAGCTGTGGCTGCCCCATCCCTGGGGGGTTTAAAGGCCAGCCTGGAGGGGGCTTTGAGTAACCTGGTCTGTTGGGAGGAGTCCCTGTGCATGGCAGGGGGTGGGACTGTATGTTCTTTTTAGGTCCCTTCCAACCCAAACCATTCTATGAAATCATCATCTTGGTGCAAAGGTTGAACTTAGCTTTGAACTGCCAAAGGTCCAAGGGGCGAGGAGAGCCTGTTCTCAGACAGTCTCTAACCGTGTAGGTCTAGAAGAGGAGTAACCACGATGGGTTTATGGCTCAGCAGTTGTGAGCCTTAAACACTGGAGAGCTGGTGTGGGATGGGCATATCCAACCACACAGCAAAGGTTGGACTGTGTTGCGTATATGATTGCTGTGCTCAAAAGAGCAGCAGTGATTAAAGAGTAAGGAGAGGAAAATGGGTTTAACAATTAGAAGGAAAAAAAAAGTGAAAATTTACATACACAGAGTCCTGTCCAGGCAGAGAAACAACATTTTTCTCTCCTGGTCAAAACAAATGTGTGTTTGATAGATGCTGGGAGTCTCTGATACTCCAAGCAAAGTTAGATGTATGGATGGTTAAATTCTATTGATCTCACCTTCATGAGACCTGATGTTTGATTCCTGCAATGTCAGACTGAGTTAGTTTGATCTGATAATTTAGAATCCCAACAGCGCTTAATGTGGACCAGAAATAATATCTGACATGCTGCCCTTCTGCTGGGCTCTTAATGAGCAATTTGAGGTGTTAATAGCTTGGAGACCATCTTCATCTCCAGCTCTGCCACAGAGGATCACGTGGTGTCTGCTGAGGGACCCAGAGAGAGCACATTGCCGCTTAATTAACATGCAGAGCAGGAAAGGGAGCTGTTATAATGGCCACAGTGCTAACGAGCCAACAAAGGGGCTCTGCCAACCCCTTTGGAGCAGAGGCTGAGATCCTGCCAAGTGCTCAGGACCCTCAGCTGCCACTGACTCCGCAGGGTTGGGGGATGCAACATGCACTGGAAGAACCGGCATCTGCAGGCTCAGGTCCAGCAAAGCCAATCGAGGGGGTGACAGGATAATTAGAAGCTGCAAACTGATTCAGCATTCACATTTCCAAAACACCTGAATTGGATCTAAAAAAAAAAAAAAAAAAAAAAAAGTAAAGATAAATAGGCAACTGGCCAACAAGTGGCCCCAGAGGAAATTAATTCCACACAGGCTTCGCTGTAATGTGCTTGTTTCTCTGTTATTATCAAATATATGTATTGTTCTATCATCAAAATTAATTTTTTTCCCTTTAACTTGTAATTAAACCTTAATCTAATTTACCAGGAGGTGACAGGGGCCTCCAAGCAGAGCTTTCAGCCTCACTCCCCTTGCCCTGCCCACCTCCCTCCCCCTGCTTTTACAGACTTTCCTCTGCATTTTATGTACTGTTCTTGGAAGTTCCATGCATATGGAAGGACCACATTAAAGGGCTATTGTTACTTGCTAAGCCCCAGCTGTGAACAGGCTCTCCCAGCACCCAGCTCTTCTCCCCCAATCCCTCCCCACAGCAACAGCTCATTTCCAGTCCCTAGTAGGTCATGTCCTCTGAGCCAGCTCCCTGTTCCCCAAACAAAACAGTTTATTGATGATTTCTATTACTTCTAACAAGCAGCACTTCCAGGCACAGTGGTTAACTTTGCTCAGTTTCCTAGGGCATTATGGAAAAACCATTTGGTACTGTAATTAAAGCTGCCCAGACTAGACTTTTGTACTATGCAGTGAGGCCACAGCAGGAAGAATGGCTAGAAACGTGTTTGTAGACATGCTCCAGCATGCCTGCAAGATTGCTCTTGGGCTTGGAAGCCACAGGCCAGCGCTAGGTAGCCCTGGTCCCCAGGGATGCCTGGACAAGTGCTCCCACCAATGTCTACATCTGGACCCTAAGGCACAGCAGAACCTGCTGTTTTGCTGTAAAACCCTTAAAAACTGTTTTGTGAATGTGATGGGCAGTTTAACAGATGAAAACTCACTTCTCCAAAGCAGTGAGAAACCACAGTCTGAGAAAGCAGGTGTCCACACCAACTTTCCTTCCCAGGGGAACCAGTATGGGGGCTACAGCAAAGCGTCAGCCAGAGACAGGGAGACTGGTGGCAGTGCCTGTGAAGGTTCTTCACATGAAGTGACAACAAATGGGGTTGGCAGAGAAGCAAAAGAGGTCATGTCTATACCTGCTTGTCCCAGTGGCCAAGCATGGTGTTTGTAGCTCCAGAAGTAAAGCAGGACTGTAGGTTACAGGCTATAGAGAAAGTGTTGGTCTTATCTTACAGCCCAAGCTTTGCTGAAGAACAGATGACCACAAGCCAGCAATATGCCCTGTAGGCAAAGGCAGCCAGTGGTCTCCTGGGGTACATTAAAAAGTGTGCCACCAGTAGGCTGAGGGAGGTCATCTTCCCCCTCTGCTCTGCCCTGGTGAGGCCACATTTGGAGCACTGGGTCCAGTTCTAGGGTCCCCAGTTCCAGAAGGACAGGAACTACTACAGGGGGTACAGCAAAGAGGTACAAAGATGATGAGGGGACTGGAGCATCTCTCTTATGAGGAAAAGTTGAGGGACTTGAGACTTTTTAGTCTGGAGAAGAGTGAGGGGGGATCTCATCAATGCTTATAAATACTTAAAGGGTGGGAGTCAGGATGATGGGACCGGTCTCTTTTCAGTGGTGCCAAATAACAGGACAAGAGGCAATGGGCACAAAGTTGAACATGGGAAGTTCCATCTCAACATGAGGAGGAACTTCTTTCCTTTGAGGGTGGCAGAGCCCTGGAAGAGGCTGTCTAGAGAGGTGGTGGAGTCTGTGTCTCTGGAGATATTCCAAACCCGCCTGGACACGTTACTGTCCAACCTGCTCTGGGTGACCCTGCTGTTGCAGGGGGTTGGACTTGATCACCAGAGGTCCCCTCCAACCCCTGACAATCTGTGATTCTGTGAGAATGTTGTCTCCTTCCCAGTGTCACATTGGTTGAGATCACCCATTCCCTCAGCATCCACCCCCCAACCATGGCTGGTAGCTGCCAATTCCACACGGGAAAGTTGAAAACAATTTGTCAGATACCAGGGAAACAAGCCATGGTCTTTGAAAAGGACAGACAAGACACCAGGAAAAAGAGGAGAGGACAAAGGTGCATGTACCTCATCTGGCTCACTTGGCTGTCTGTCAGGAAGGACCAGTGATACTGGACGAGAATTGGGCTGCAGTTGGTCATCTCGATGTAACGCACATCTTCTGTGTCATTCAAGATGCAGCCAAAGTCCACAGCCGTGGTCTGGATATGGAGATTTGGAAAGTAGACTTCTCCCTGAATGGTGACCTGCTCCACATGAGGATGCTCAAGAAACCGTATCTTCAGAGCCTTTTTTACCACCCGGATACTCAAATCCTCTTCATAAGCAGGATTAAACCTGATGGAGAGATGAAGTTCCTCCCCTGTCTCCAGCTTTATGGGCTGCAAGGAGATGAAGAGCATTAATCACCAGTGGCATGAAGTCCCAAGGTCTGACAGCATGAAACATGTAAATGTGTGACCCCAACATAGGCTTCTCAGTTCATCATTCTCTTCCCAACGTGTGCCTGACTGCAAGTACCACAACACTCCTGTCTGAGACCATCTCAGGCTCATCTCTGTCCTCGGCGCCAATACAAGAGAGAAATAAATATTGTTCTACTGAATTCTGGACCCACAAAGGCTATTATGCTAAATATACAACCAAATCAGTGCCCTGGCACACCCAGGCCTTTTGCCTTGACTTTAGAGGGACTCCTTTATCCTCACAGCAGCCTCATCCTTGCACTGGCATGGCACAGAAGTGGTGACTATGCCTACAACAACGTGTTTAGCAAAGTCCACATCCAACACCTTCCACTGACAATGGGACAGGTGCCAGGCAGAGGCTGGAGAAGCATCATAAGACTTCTTGAAAGCAGGACCACCCTTGAGGTTATCTGAGAAAGGCTGCTGAGAGCTGGGGTGGCTTCCAAGAGACACCTTTACTACAAGGCTTGCTCCAACCTAGCTGCCTGGTCCTCTCTCCTCATGTCTCAAAGCCAGGATGTATTTCCCCAGTTCAGACGATACTTCGTTTCCTTCAGCAGCTCATTTTGAATCTTTCCCCAGTTTCTTCGCCCTTTCCTCCCCCTTTATCCCGTACTCCCATCCTCTGTCTGCCCTCTCCCCTTTCTTCTCCCCTATCATCTTCCACTCCTCACTTCCCCCCTGTACCCTTTATTCCTGTTCCCCGTCTGTTCTTTCCCTTTTCTTGTCCCTCCTTTTTGTCCTCCCTCCTACCCCTCTCGTTTCCCCCCTTTCCCTTTTGCTCACTCCCAGTTCCCGATTTTCCCCTTTCTCACCCCCATCTCCTATCCACCATTTTGCCTTTCTTTTCTCTCCTGTTCCCTGTCTGCCCTTCCTGCCTTTCTTTCCTACCTGATCCCCGTTTCCCCCTGTGTCCCTCTACCCCTTTCTTTCCCACATCCCTTCTTTCCCCCTTTCTCCCCTTCATGTTGCCTGTTCCCCATTTTCCCTTTTCTTCCTCCACGTTGTCCCCCATCCCCCTGATTTAGTTCAGGCCAGTCTACTGCTGAGTCTAAAGACTAAACTTCCCTATTGAGGACCTCCCAACAGACAGGTCTCGCCACACTCCTCCCTCTTCAGACCCCATCAGCAGGGGGGTCCATGGCCACTCACCTGAACAGGGAGGGGCTGCTGGTCTGCACTGCATATTAAGAAGGGTTGCTCCAAGGCCAGGACAACGCTGAGCGGCAGGGAGGAGATATTTTTTAAAGAAAGAGGCTTGTACTGAAGAGTTAGGACATCGCTGGGTTGCTACAGAAACAGGAGGTAAGGAAAAAAAACAACAAAACTTGAAGTGGCCACAGACCTCCTTCCCTTTCTGATGCGTTTCATATTTTTCAACCCCAAAGGTGCACACACTTCTATCTACTATTTTTATTAGTTTCTAAAAAACCTTCTAGTTTTTTCCTCTATGTATATCAGATGCTTTTCATGTTTAGAAGCCACAGCATCCCCTGGGGGACAGGGAAACAGTGTCACATACAGATGAGGGAATAGGATCCTGAGAGGAGGCAGCTGCTTGAACAAGACCAAAACCAGAAAGTTTGTCTCCGGTTCTGTACCCTCTCTTGGACAGAACAGCCCAAGGCATTATTTGCTCACATACAGTAATTTCATATAGCCATATGGGCTCTAGTAGCATCCATAAAAGTAGTGAGGTGAGTCAGAAGAGGAAAGCAAGCATGGTTTGGCCTGTAGTGAGAGCCTTACTAAGGTTGACTTTGAGTATTATTTGCACATCAAGCCAGCCAGAAACCTCAACAGCTCATTTGTAACGTGGCTCCTGCTGCCTCTGCTATGATGATAAGGTGACTCTAACCCCAAAGCTAAGCTATTTCTTCCTGTTTCTGCATTTCTCTGAGCTTCCTGCACGGTTTACATAAACATGTGTTGACATCAAACAAGCTGCAGCATGGTAGCATGTGGCATCAAGCAGACCACAGGCAGACATCAGGGAGAGCTGAAAAGCTTCTAATTAAATCTGAACTGCCTGCTCACAGGATTTTGTTCTTCTCTGGAAGCCTGGGAACCAGCGGAGAGACCTGAAAACACAGAAACTAATGAAATAGCTTCTCTTTTTCAGATGCCTCACGGGAGAGGGGAAGATGATGCAGGAGTCAGGATCCAGAGACTAAAGGGCACCTGCAGCTGAAGGATGTCTGTGAGTCCTTTGAATGAGGTAGGGCTTGGGAAATGCACAGAGCTGGCATCCATACCAACAGCAGGGAAGGCAAAGAGGGATAAGAGATGACGCTTTTTCCTCATCAGCCTGAGGAACTGACAGCAATCTCAGTTTCTCCCAGCTTCCTTACAGAATTGGTGTTCAGACTTCACTGTGCCTTGGAGGATCCTCAAAAACTTCCCTTTATACTGAGTACAGGAACTGGTGTCTCTCTAGAAGTGGCCATGATCCCAGCTCAGTGGAGCAGCTGTAATCTCAGTTTAACTTCAGTGAACTTAAAAACCAGTCCCATCTCTAAAAACATCTTCACTTCCTTTCCAAAGCACATCAAGGGTGAGGAGGGGGTTTAGCATCACCCAGCTGCAGCTATCTGCTCTCCCACCTCCAGCCCCAGCATATGAGGTGGCTGTCCCAAGCCCATGCTGTCCTCCTGGGTGCCACACATCTCACTCTGTGCCCTTGGCTCAGCAGCTGAATTCCATCTCCACATCAAGAGGGCAGAATAGAGCTGGTGAGACTGTCCCTAACTCCAGAGGAACAGAATAATAATCTCCATGTTAATGGCAAAATTAAGCATACACACCACAAAGGCCTTCACTCATCAATGATGTTATTAAACACCAGGATGAAATCCAGAGACTTACCTTCTCCACCCGGAAAGTGATTTCTCTGGAGGACATTTGCAGAACAGGAGCCACAAACTCGCAGGTGACATCCACCTGCATGATTTGCACCTTCCCTGCCTTGCTCCCCACAATGGCATGGCACAGCAGCCGTTCCTTCACCACCTGCGCACAGGAGTCATTCATCACCCAGTGGATGCCAGCAGGGTGTCCAGAAAACACACATTTGCTAGCCCTGGTCCAAGGAGTCCGAGAGCCTGGATGAAAAGCATGCCATGGGATCTTGGCCATCAACAGTCAACAGGTATTACTGCAAGAGTGCTGCCTCCAGCTCTGGGGCCACCAGCAGCAGAAGGACTTGGACCTGTTGGAGTGGGGCCAGAGGAGGCCATGGAGATGCTGAAAGGGCTGGAACCCCTCTGCTGTGAGGACAAGCTGAGAGTTGCAGGGGTTCAGCCTGGAGAAGACAAGGCTTTGGGGAGACCTTAGAGCCCCTTCCAGTCTCTAAAGGAAAAGCTGGGGAGGGACACTTGAACAGCGAGGGGAGCCATGGATGAGGAGTAAGGGTTTTACACTGAAAGACAGGAGATGCAGATGAGATCTCAAGAAGTTATTGTTTGTGGTGAGGGTGGTGAGACCCTGGCCCAGGTTGCCCAGAGAATCTGTGGCTGCCCCATCCCTGGAGGGGTTCTCCAAATTCTTCCCTTCATTATCTCACTCTTCCCCTCATACATCACTACCCAACTCCTCCTTGGAGCAGGGAGTTGGGCTCCTGACCAACCTGAAGAGTATGAAGTTCTCGAGACCCAAGGAAGGTGGGAAGCCCACTCTCCCCCAGGGTCTTGGTTTTGACTTCAGGAGCCAGGTAACCACAGATGCCCTTTCAGCTTTCCAGGTGAGACATCCTCTCCAGTGCCCTGAGCATTTTATTTCCTTTCTGGTACCTTTTTCTCCTCTTCAGCAAAGCCTTTGGCCTCAGAACTGCACAGTGACAGTCCCATTGTAGTCAACTGTATGGGTGATCAAGTCTTTTTCAAGCTACCACTGAGGCAACCCTTTAAAACACCTTTCAAAACACCAGTAGCAGCAAGAGCTTAATGCAGATGTATTCCATGTTTGCTTAAATATCTGGCCCCAATGGTCCTGGAGCCAGAGAACATACACAAGGACTAGCTACACCTTCTCTGCAGGGTTGGATTTCCCATGGAAAGAAGGGGCTGGGGAGGAGAGCACCTAGTGATCCTGCTGAAATTCCCCCTCTGAGCTGCCATCCAGGGTGCTGCAAGACCTGGCTGCCCTTGGGACACCAGGGCCAGCTGAGAAACCAGGGCAAGCTGTTATGGAATATTGACAAAAGTCAAGCTGTCAATTATAATGATCCCTGGGAGCAGTTTCCCACACAGAGAATGTCACTCCGATCATTAGTGCTGACACATTACATTCATTTTTTTCTCCTTCAGGACTTGGTGCTAGACAAGCCCTCTGCCCATGTTTGTCTGCAGAGGAAGAACGATGCTGCTCGCAGACACTCCCCCCCTCCACAGCTTTACTCACTGCTTTCTCTGGATATATTGCTTGGCATTTTTTTATTTATTCACTTTCTGCCTGTGCTCCTAGTCTAAGCATAACTTGTTTTCCCTGTCCTTCCTTTCTGCCCTGCCATGAAACACCTTGTAACCCACCGTTTGACCCTGAAGTCGCAATGCTTCCTTCAGCCTGTATTTTGGTACCAGTAAGTCGGGTTTACGGTAACTATAGAAACACAAAAAAAACCCTTAGCAACTGATGGTGGCCAGCAAGGAAAGCAACTGGTGCTGCCATGGTAACTTGTGGCATTAAAACACTTTCTTGAAAGCTTGTTTTCTCAGGCGAATGTCAAGGGGCTGCAGAAGGAGTCCCAGTGGAGGTGACCTGATGGGGAAGGGTCAGCACTCATGGGGGATCTCACCTGGGGAGTGCTGGAGGAGCCTTCCAGTATCATCTCCATAGTCTTGCCAGGCATCAGCTCCATCCTCAGTGGTCGAAGCTTAAATACGGGGCAGGCAGGCTTGGAGCTCCAAGAAGAACCTTTGCCCCTGGTGTGGCTGATGGCAGGGAGACGATCCCGCTGGCGAAAGGGGGCAAAACCTTCTGTTGTCCAATAGAGCTGATGGATGCGTCGTCCTTTGTTAGTTATCTTGAAGTGGTAACAGCAGGGATCCAGGCTAGAAGAGAAACAAAGGTGGAAAATGTCATGGGAGCTCCCACTTCCCAGAACTCCCCCAGATTCAGCACCCCAATGGCCTTGTGACCCCACACTCAGCAATAAAGCCTCCTTTAAGGCTGACCAAGCTCAAAGCTTCAGCAAGAGCCAGACCTTGGTTGCCCTTAAGTTTAACACCATCCAGCAGCTGCACTGTTTGAGTACAGCAAGCTAAAGCTTCATGATCTCAGCAGCTTCAGGCAGAGCATCATCAGCCTTTGTTTCTTAATCCTCAGAGACTTGTTCCAAGGTTCTTCCTGCAAGTCTTGCTCTGTCCGATGCAAAGCTGACCTGTCCTGGCTGCAAATGGATGGAAGACAAGGTTCTCTGCCATTTCACCTCCCCTCAGGTAGCTTCCTCTGAAGATGCTACTTGGGAGCTGCAGGGTACATAGACTCTACTGGTGATCTGGGCACCCACCCCTCTCACTGGTGCAGTCCCTACCCACAGTCCCCCATCCCTTGGGGAGCATCCACCTCTCACCACCCCTTTGCTTGAACAGCACAGCTGGTTTGTGTTTTAGGAAGATAAATCAACAGGATCAACAGAAGTTTCAAACACAGCGGCAGGACCAGGTCTGGCTGCTGAGGGAATGGAGCAACAACAAGAAATGAAAAATGGCAGCTAGATATAAACCAAAATGAATATTCAATGGAAATTGATTCCTTCATGTAAAGAAACACTAACTGCAGGCTAGTCTGGAGTAATTATTTTACCCTCTATAAATCTGAGCAGGAGCAGCAAATGAATTGTTCCTGGAACAGTTATTGTCTTTTTGAAAGGCACAGAGTATGTGGCTTACAGACTTCACGGCTGCCTTAAGCAACTAAACACAAACACAGGAGTGACAGTATAGACCAAACCAGTCTTTGAAACAGACGGGCAAAGTTCTGCATACAAGTTTAACGAGCATGAACGTAACCAGAATGATGTATGGAGTTCAACCAGGCCAAGTGCAAGGTTCTGCACAAGGGTCACGGCAATCCTGAGCACAAATCCAAGCTGGGCAGAGAATGGATAGAAAAGAGTCCTGAGGAGAAGGACTTGGGGGTGTTGCTGGATGAGAAGCTCCACACACCCCAGCAATGTGTGTTGGCAGCCTAGAAAGCCCACTGCATCCTGGGCTGCATCCCCATCAGTGTGGCCAGCAGGACGAGGCAGAGGGATTCTGCCCCTCTGCTCTGCTCTGGGGAGATCCCCCTGCAGGGCTGCCTCCAGCTCTGGGGCCACCAACAGCAGAAGAACATGGACATGTTGGAGTGGGGCCAGAAGAGGTTGTGGAGATGCTGCAAGGGCTGGAGCCCTTCTGCTGTGAGGACAGGCTGAGAGAATTGCAGGGGGTTCAGCCTGGAGAAAAGAAGGCTCCAGGGAGACTTAGAGCCCCTTCCAGTTCCTAAAGGGGCTTCAGGAAAGCTGGGGAGGGACTCTTGATCAGGGAAGGGAGAGCCATAGGATATGGGGGAATGGTTTTAAACTGGAGGAGGGGAGATGGAGATGAGATCTCAGGAAGAAATTCTTTGCTGTGAAGGTGGTGAGACCATGGCTTAAGGTTACCCAGAGAAGCTGTGGCTGCCCCATCCCTGGAGGTGTTCAAAGCCAGGTTGGACAGGGCTTTGAGCAACCTGGTCTGATGGGAGGTGTCCTTGCTCAGGGCAGGGCGGTGGAAGTGGAGGTCCCTTGCAACCTAAACCATTCTATGATTATAAGTTTAGCATGACATGGTTTATCTGTGGAGAGCAACAGCCAAAAATTTGAAGCAGCTCTGGGTAGATGCAGAATTTGTGGCTCTGTAAATTGTTCCTGGGTTCCACTCCAGCTCATCTGGTGGCGGCTCTGCAATAGCAGCAACTCCAAACTGAGCCTGAAAGCAAAGATGTGAAGGGGGGCAGAGGACAAGGACATGAACCATGCCAACATTGTCCCCTGCATTGTGTAGCCCATTTGTGGCTGCACAGAGCACAGGAAACAGTGGACAAGCACCAACGTCCCTGCTTGGGTGGATGACTTGTGGGTGCATATTTAAATGCCCAAAATCTATCCTAAATGCTTAAGCTAGGATTAACATGCTCTTTCAACCTCAAAATTTACATCCTCTTTGCAGCCAGGGAAAGGAACAGGCACCTCAAGAAAACCATTCTTCTCCTCCCAAGAGGCCTCCAACACAAGGCAGATGGCACTCTGAAAAGGCTTATTTTCCTCCCATTTATAAGGCCTGTGTGTCCAAAACCAGGCACATTCTTAAGATCAGTGAGTCCCCTCCCCCCAGCTGAGCTTTTTCAATTAATGCTCTCAATTTATCCTGCCCAGCCTCAGTGGGCTTCTCCACCTCTCCTGTTCAGAGCTGGTCCCACAGCCACCTTCACTTGCTCGTGCCCTGGCCTGCTGTAGATGGAGGAAACAGTGAGGAAAAAAGGCAGGAGAAGACAGGAAAGAAGGAACACATGCAATAAAGAGCAGCCTGGCAGGGGAGCTGGGAAAAATGAGTAAACTGAGGGATGATACAAGGTAAAGACAAATTCTGCTTCTTCTCCAACACTCCTGGACAGAGGGGAAATAAAACTGCACCATTAATTTAGTCAAGGAGTTGCTAACAAGCTACTGCCCAAGGTTTTCTCCGTTGTTGCAAGATGATACTCCACAGTGAGTGTAAAAACAAAGCATCGTTACTGTGAAGGGAAATATGTTTATACTTGTAATGTAGTGTTTTCCATCTGGAGGCTTCTGGGACCTGCTGTTTTTCTCCAAATCTTTATCTGATAAAGTGAAGAAATAAATGTATTATAACTATGGACAATTCAGTGACAATTTAGTGACTGTCCATTTTGGTGGCTTTTGATGGCATTTAATAACTTTCAAATGGCTACAAAATGTTTCTAAAGGAGTTCCCGTGGCTTCAGTGAAATGGGGCCCAGACCTTGAGCACTGAAGGAGAACTGGCCTGAAGGACTACAGCAAAAGAAGAAATGGCCTTAGGATGTGCCAGAGTTTCATGGATATTAGAAAAAATTTCTTCACCGAAAGGGTGATCAGGTGTTGGAAGAGGCTGCACAGGGAAGTGGTGAAGTCACCATCCCTGGAGGTATATAAAAGCCAGGCAGACGTGGTGCTGAGTGACACAGGTTAGTGGTGCATTTGTCAGTGTTGGGTTGATGGTTGGACTTGATCTGAAAGTTCCCTTCCAACCTTGACAATTCTGTTTCCAAAACTCCTCCTTTTGCTGAGCCCCTGGGAGAAGTGAGAGCTGAGAGAGACCCTACCTGAAGTGTGGTCCCAAGTTGAGCTCCGGAGCAAAGGGTTTGTCGGTGACAATCACGGTGCCGATGCCAACAGCCCACACAGGGATGATGTAAGTATGGCTGTTCTCTATGAACAGGTTCACCTCATCCTTGAACTTCTCAGTGTCATCCAAGTTTGCTATGACAGTCACAGACACCTCAGTCTCAGGGGGGATCACACCTTTACTGGGTTCAACTCTCCATCGTGAACATTTACCAGCCTGTACGAGAAGACAAACGCTGACTTAGGATGGACCCTGGTCTCTTATGAGGTGCAGGAAAAGGAAAGAGTAAAGGTATGAGGATGAAAAACATGAAGGCTTAATTTCCCTAAATATTGTGTCTGGAAAAAACAGCTTACATAAGATATATTTTACCCTCCTTTTACAGATTCACTTGATTAACCCAGTTTTTGCCAACCCCAAGGGGTGCTCATCCTCAGGAGAAGGGTATTCCCCGCCTTCCTTCTCTCCTTTGAAGTGGACACCAAGGGAAGTTACTTTATTTCTCCTGGCTTCCTTATAATGGTGACCAGCTCAGCATAAGGCTCAAAGCCAGAGGAAACCAGGGTTGCTCAAATCCCACAGCAGCAGCCACAGGACTGGGGGACACTGGTGAGAGTCTGAAGAATAACTCTGTAAAACCAGTTAATCAAAACCCTGACACCGAAGTCTTCTTGTCCACAAGTCTGACAGTGCTTCTCCTCAGCCCCTGAAAGACTGGACTGCTTGGTTCCCACTGATCATCAGCTGCACTGTCCTTGCCTTTGAAAAAATCAGTTATAAGTGTTTACACAGCAGGGCAGTAAAGAGATAAGCAGAAAGAAAAAGCGCAAGACATGCACCGTGGGCACAACCTGGGCTTCCCAAGCACTCTCTTCCTCTGGTTTCTCATGGATCTTCCACAACAAATGGGACAATAAGGGAGCTGGACCCCCAGCTCATCTAAAACCAAATTCCAAGGGAGCAAGCCTGCAGCAAACACAGAAAAGCATGGAATGCTCCCAGGCCAGCATGAAACACACCGGGATGAAGATATACCACTTCATAGTGTCCACCATGGTGATAGCAGTATGTGCACCTCAGTCCTGTGCAGTCTTTGGAGCAGCAGGTCCTACTAACCCAAACACCACACTACGGTTAGAGAAGAGGGGTATTTTTCCTTTTTTAATAAAGAGCAACTATGTGCTTGGAGGACTGACATAATCCAAGCAACTGCTTGACCTAGATGAAGTCAGCTCAAGTTTCCATGCATCAGGCTGGCAGCACTGCTCTAACAGGGCACTTCCCAGCCCAAGAGCATTAGAAAACCAACTGAAAACCAGAGGGATGTTGTACAAGGGCATGTAGTAATCGGACAAGGGGGAACAGCTTTTAACTGAAAGAGGGAAGATTTAGATGGGATCTCAGGAAGAAATTCTTTGCTGTAAGGGTAGTGAGACCCTGGCCCAGGTTGCCCAGAGAAGCTGTGGCGGCCCCATCCTTGGAGGTGTTCAAAGCCACGTCGCACAGCGCTTTAAGCAACCTGGTCTGGTGGGACTGGATGAGCTTTAGGGTCCCTTCGAACTCTAACCATTCTATGATTCTAAAACCAAGCAGCACTTCAAAGTCATTGAAGACATTTTAAATACACCTCCCTCCAAACATCCTCTGCTAACTACCAGCTGGAGGACAGGAAAGCAGTAACTTGCTGAGCATTTGGGGTCCCAGCAGCATGTGTAGGTGCCCCAGCTTCGGTAGCTCCTTCAGCTGACTATGCCCTGCATCAGGAGCAGGGCAGGTCTCCATTCTTGCATCCCAGGATGGAGCATGCCAAAAGCATCAACATTATTCCACACACTAGCAGAATTAATCAACTCAGCTACACTTAATTTGTCCTCTAGTGCTGCAAGAAGTCTTTTTAAAAAAAAGCAAAATGAGGATGGGATGAAGGAAGTCAGCATGGGGTAAACACAAGGCTCTGCTTCTCTACAGGGAGCAGGCTCGGCTTTTTTCACTCCTGCATCTTCCACTTTCATTACTACCTGCAACCTTCTCCCTCCACTCTTCTGTTTTGGGACCTTGTACTCTGTTAAGGAATATTCTTATATTCCTCCTTTTGAGGTCTGGGTAATTATCTTTTTGTTTTCTGCATCCCTTACACTCCTTGGCTGAGGAGGAGAATCACTGCTTAAGAACCAGGCTGATCCTCAGGGTGTCTGGCTCGACTGGAAGGCGCCAAACAAAGCAAAACCTGTTAACAGAGCCCTACCTGGTATCCAGAAACACTATAATCACTGAAATTCCAAGAAAAACCAGCACCAAATTAATTTTCATCTCAGAGGCCAGTGAAGCATACAACCCCAGGCAGAGGGAAGACTGACCTCACTCACACTGGATCCCACCAACCCCTCTTTCTGTTGTCCCTCCACCCCGTGTGTAGTCTCAGAGGCATCCACTGGGCTGCTGTCAGCCAAAGGCTACCCAGCCAATACCTCTGTGCCAAGCCAGTGGGGTGTTAGATTTTTGTTGACTATAATGTACAACTTTTCCTCTGATTCATACTGACACAGGGTAGCTCACTTGAAAAGGAGACCTGATAGCTTTGCTCCAGAGGTGAATCTGCAAGTCTGCAAGCTGACAAAGCTCATTTATCAAAGCCTGGCAAAAAGCCGGGCAGTAAATTGTACCCAAGAAGCTATTACTGAGGAATAATGATAGGCTGTCTTGATGGAACCAGACTTTGAATTTGCCAGGGTGACCCAGTGCAGACCCACCATGCCCTCGTGCGGCCAACAGTCTGCTCCAGAGAAGGATGGTTTCTACTATGTCCTCATTCCTTTATCTCATGTTTGGTGTTGGTACACAGGGCAGGAGACCGGCTCTGCCAAGCCAGTTTCTAGGTCAGCTTCTATCCACACCTATCCAGGCTGTGTCTCTGAGACATGAAGTCTCTTGGAGCCATGCTAAAAACCTCCATCCCTTTAGAGACCAAGATCTAACTTCTGAGAACATCCCTGATACTTGCTTATCCATGAATGCTGTGGAAAATGATGCAGTAGCTAGATGCACTGGATAGACAAAGGCAGAGACTGTTTCTGTCCCTTGAGGAGCTTGAAGCTACTTACAGCTAATTAAAGCGATGTGGTCATTCTGGCCTGGCACGAGTGACAGAGGAAGCAGAACTCAATATTAAGGTTGTGGCTGCATGCTACCAAGCCACAATTCTCGTGAGAGAGCGCTCACACCATGTCAGGCAGACCCATCGCTCCTTGTGGAGGTTGCATGAAGGGGAAATAAACTCCCATCCCACATCAGTTGTGCAGAGCTTTGCTCCAGGTGTTTTCGCAGCCCCAGGGTGGGGGATTCTGTGGTCTTCATTTCAAAGCTTCTCTTTATCTGCGTGAACTGCCATTGGTAGGAAACAGCCCAAAAGCACCCCAACCTCCCAGCAGGAGGTGGAGATCATAGAATGGTTTGGGTACGAAGGGACCTTAAAGCTCATCCAGTTCCAATCCCTGCCCTTGGCACAGACACCTCCAACCAGATCAGGTTGCTCAAAGCCCCATCCAAGCTGACCTTGAACACCTCCAGGGATGGGGCAGCCACAACAGATCAGAGTATGATTCTGGTTATGCACTCGCACCAACAACCAGAACTCCTCCCGGCACCTCAGCACCAACATTTCCTTGGTAAAAGCAGGGGGACCACCTTGCTTTATCCTCTAGCCCAATGCATCATCAAGGGGATGCTACATGAAATCAAAGGGCAGAGCCTCATAAGCCACTAAAAATACAAAAATAAAAGCATGGCACTCACTGCTACCCACAAAAGAGCCTAATTTCTTGCACTTGGTTCAGCTGATAGCAGCCTGCTGAGGGAGCTAATGAAACTTGTCTCCACTTGTGTCCCCTGTCACAAGTGGAGACTCCTCTTCTCCCAACTGGGCTGGAGAGACCAGTGTCTCCATCCCTCACCAGCCAGGACATAGGTATGGCTCACCTGGCTGCTGCCAAGCACAGCATTTAGTAACCAAACTCCTCCTGCTTTTCTGGTGGGAAAAGCACTCAGCTGAATCACTCTCAGTTGCAGGAGCATAACTGTCTTGAAGCCTTCCATCCTCTAATTCAGTTAGCCAACGGGTGCAGCACAATACTAGTTTAGTTTTCCCAGATGAGCAGAATTACAATTTCTCTGATTACTGAAATACAGCAATTTTGAAAGGGGGGGAACTCATATAAGTTACCTGACACAGTAAAAACCCTCTCCTCCCTGTGGCCAGGCTTCAGGCCCATTTTCCAAGGTATCCTCCAAATTTCTGTCCCCCTTTTCAAGAGCCTCATGCACTGGACTGAAGCCAGTGCAATCCTGGAAGGTATACAGCCTTCCATCTTCCTTGGGTTTTGATACAACTGGTCACCAGAAAAAGACAGGAAGTTCTTGACCATGACTGATGCTGTGAGGTTCCTGTCACGGTCCAGCTCTGGCAAGACCAAATTTGGTGGAAATCAGCAAACTGGTATTGCTGTGTTCACAAAACACAGCAAATCGGTGGTTTAAGCCTAAGGTAAGTTTTTAGAGCACCACAAGGCTCTGGTTGGACAGCTCTGGAATGAGTTAAGCCTATGCATCTTATCTCCAAAAGCTCTGCTCACCTCAGAAGAAGCCACATATTCAGAGCTGCCCATATCCTGGAAAGTTAATTTAACACTTATTTCTAAATAGCATTGCAGATATTGTTTGAAGGGCACAGCACTGTCTGCCTGTGTCTCGCTATGAGCAAACACTGACAGCCTGGCTAATTATTCAGATGCTTGGGGGAGAAAAAAAAATATAAAATGTAATTTACAGTAGATTTAAAAACCACCCTCTTGCCAATTCGAGTCTGCTCCAACTTCAGTGAGAGCAGTCAGAGGCAGCTATGAACAATGTCAAGATGCTCTTCAAAGCCTTCCCTCCCCACAGTCTGCACAACTTGCCCAGATAACAACAAAATCTCCCATCAGCCAGAACACCAAACAGAATCGCTAAAGTAGCATCCCTTTATCGGCACTGTTTCTAAGTTTATCTCCATGTTTTGCTGTCTCTCCATATGGTTGCTTCTTTAATAAAAGGAATGTTGGCACAGGCTTGCGATAATAAGCAATGAATTAGTAAATAAAACAAATCCTGCACTAATGAGGAGAGAAGCAAGTACAGGAACGGGAAGTGTGTGTTCTTCCTTTGCTCACACTGAGTTTGACCAAGAGCCTTTATATGCTGCCTGACAAATCAGTTGACTTTTCTCCAGTGAATCCCAGGGAGAAGATAAACAGTTATAGGGTCTTTCTTTAAAAAAAACAGAACTTGATCTCTTCTGCACTGTCAGCTCATCCCTAAGAAGGTGGAAGGGATTCTGCTCACCAGGGATTCTCTTGAAGATGACACTACATTGGGCTATACCACTGCTGCTGGAAACAAGGCAGCAGTCAGCTCCATCAGAAGCACAGGGCTCTGCACTAGAGAGGTCAAGGATCATGGACCCCCAGTTAGGACTCTCCTGAGAAGAGGAAATACTAAAAAAGGTTTTCTCTTTCTCCTCACTCGTTACAAGGCACTGGGAAATCACCATTCACCTCCCTGTGGCAGGACATAACAGACCCAGCATGGGGGTCATGCAGGCAGAAGCAAACTGCTACTGATTAAAGAAAAATTACACCCCAGGACCATCTCTTCTTTCCTGATCACAAAGGCTTGATATGCACCGCCTTCCATGACACCAAGAGATGTCGTTTTCAGTAGCCAAATAAAAGATCCCTGAGAAGACAGAGTGACAAAAAACAAGTAGGAAACGATCAAAGCAAGATGCTTTTTCCTCTCTGCCTTTCTGCAGGGAAAGCAAACACTTCCATTAATCAACCACAACTCTTTTGCACTTGTCAATACAGCAGAAAAAAAAAAAGCCTAAGACACTTGGGAAAACAGGAAAAGAAGATGACAAGCAGCAGCAAGGAGGGGAAACAGCCACCATTTCCAGCAGGTTGCTTCACCCCTGGCTAAGCTGCAGCAGCCCCTTCATGTTGACCTATTCCTCCAGTCTTTCCTACCCACAGAACAGGCAAACTCTTCCCTGGATACCTGGCAACTGGAAAAGCAATCTAACTAGGAAAAGTACAACAGCCAGACATGGGATTCAGTGGATAGGCATGGGATGACACGCTGGCCCTAAGGGTCACATATATCTGCAAGGATAAGCCCATGCAGGACTAGAGTACAACGTCCCTACACTCCTTTTCAACCTCCCAAAGCCCCATCTCAATGTACAGCTTTAGAGGATTTATTTCCTCCTGGAAATGGTCTGTGCTGCTCCTAGCACAGATGAGACTCAACCCATTCAAGGGAGAGAAGAAGAGAGGGGTATGGGGAAGCCCAGGCACACGGGATGCTCCATAGGATTTAATTCCTTAAATTGATATCCCAAAGTGGAGTTAGCCACAAAAAAGCATCTCTGCTTGCTCAGACAATGCTCTTTTCTCCCATAAAGGAAGAAGAAAGCTTGACAGCAATTTGCACGTGACGGCTAAGAGTACCACCAAGTCAGCAGCACAGCCATCTCCCTTCTTCTACCTCCAACAAGAGACCAATCTTTTACTTGCTCTGTTGCTGCCCCTTAATTTAATCTCATCCAGTTTGTTGAGCTGTCAGTCAGAGTACTGTAACATTGCTGAGCCAATGCTGCTGTGAAAATTTCAATCGATACCTCTTTTCTTTTGAGCGGGGACAATGATCTATAAATCCCAACTGCAAACAGCCACAGTTTTGAGATTAGCCTTCAAAGGGCAGAAAGAGAAATCACAGCTCGATGTCCTGCAGCAATCTTCAAGTGGAAAGTCAAAGCAGAAGCTTTGGCACCTCAGAGAACAGGGGGACAAAGTGAATAGAGGATGCTCACGTCATCCAGGGACCAGCCTAAGGGACAGCCGGAGTCAGCTCTACAATTTGATGTACACGCAGTTACCCACAACACCCAACTGCATCTCAAAATTCAGTTTCAAAACTATTTAGTCCTCTCTTTTTCCCCATCGATACACTGCCAGGCAGCAGCAAACGGGTGAAACTTCAGCTGAGGCAGCAAAACAGCACCAAAGCAGGCAGCTGCAGAGGGTAAGAGATTAGCTCGGGCATGTATTGCCTGCCCTAGCGCTGCTCCCATCAGACAAGCTCAGTGTTGTGGCATTCAAGAACCTAAAGAGTAGGTTCTCAGGACACACCTCCATGAACACCTCTCCTTGATCTTAGGCAGCTTGTCCTGAGAAGCTGAGATGCTCCCCATGGGGTAACTCATCCCTGGCGAGTCAGCAGGAGGTACAGTGGAGCAGCACATATTTACCTTGAAGAATGAAACCATCACCCAAACTCCTCATATTACTGATCAGCCACAATATTTGCAGAGATTTGCAGGATAGGATCTATCACCCAATCTCATA
Organism: Nycticryphes semicollaris; assembly: GCA_013400055.1. Classification (NCBI taxonomy): domain Eukaryota; kingdom Metazoa; phylum Chordata; class Aves; order Charadriiformes; family Rostratulidae; genus Nycticryphes; species Nycticryphes semicollaris. The sequence continues at coordinate 632,298 of VXBJ01006550.1, read as the reverse complement.
AATTAGGGCCCTGAGGCAAGGAAGACGCAGATCTACCCTGCAAGCCCCTGAGGTGTGCTGCCAAGCTGCCCAGGGCAGAAAGGGAAGGCATCACAATAGGACAGCAGCACTGACACAGACCTCTGTGGCCTCAGTATTGGGTACAAACATGCAAACCAAGGTGGCTTGCCCTCTGCAGAGGTAGAAAGCAGATTGTCATTGAGGAGCCAAAGAAAGCTGGGATTTCACCCACTCTGGGGTTACATGGGGAGGCACGCCACAGGATGAGGGGGAATGGTTTTATGCTGAAAGAGGGGAGATTTAGATGAGACCTCAGGTAGAAATGCTTTGCTGAGAGGGTGGTGAAGCCCAGGCCCAGGTTGCCCCGAAAAGCTGTGGCTGCCCCATCCCTGGAGGGTTTTCAAGGCCAGGTTGGACTGGGCTTTGAGCAACCTGGTCTGGTGGGAGGTGTCCCTGCACAGGACAAGTGGTGGGACCATATGGGCTTTAGGGTCCCATCTGATCCAAACCATTCTATGACTCTACTTTTATCCCCCTGGGCACAGTAACTGGAGTGAAACAGCTGGAAAAGCAGCAAGAGAGAAATTCAACCTAGGTTAACTAGCCCCAGAAGTTCAACCCACCCAGCACAGAGAAGCATAAACCTCCTTCCAAAACCTGTTTTCCTGCTCCAGTCCCAAATTCCTGCTCCAATGGGTAGCACATTCCCTCCTCAGACAGACCTCACACCATCGTCTCTGGAGTTAGCAGGAGCTTGAGGTACAGCAGATGCAGACACAACAGGGAAACCACAGGGAAACCCATGCCCTTTCAGCAGCAAAGGGCCATAGGGTTCTCTTGATCTCCTCGAGCTCCAAAAGCATGACTCTTAAAGACCTTCTACAAAATAGAGGGAGAACTTTTAAAAATGGTCCAGACTCATTTCTGCCCAAACATCTATGCAAACTCTGTTTTACTGAGGGGTCCTGCACTAAAACTGCCCCCACAGCCAGGCTCCTCTTGCTGCATTGTGATGGAATATCTTGCTTTCTCTCTCTGATAGCAATCTGGAATCGTTGCATATAAAAATCAGCTCACAGCCTGCTATGGAGCAGTCATTTCCCTTGGAAAATAGCCCAACAGATACCTACCATCTCTGCTGAGAAGGTTGCAGGGATGACAGTCTGATTGGCGAGGTGGAGAGTTCGGGAAGCATCTTGCAGAACTTGAATACTGCCGAAATTTATCTTGCTGGGATGCACGTAGACAACGGGTCCTTCTCCAGTGCTCACTAAATGGACTTTCTGCTCCAGGAAGCAGGTAGGAAAGATCAATACCAAAAAAAACCCAACCAAATCCAAAACCAAAGCCCCAAAAAAACCCAAACGGGGAAAGTTTAAAGAGAGTAAACAGCTCTAGAGGTACTCCTAGAATGAGGGACAGTTACAGCTATTTGAAGTTTTCAGTGGTGTAAGACTGACACACAAGGCCTGGAGCAAGTGTGAGATCTCAAGTGATCCCATCTGAAAGCTATGAGCTCCTGTTACCAGGGGATAAAGCAACCCAGTTTCCCACACTTGCTTTTTCACACCTCCTTTCTACAGTTCCATCTTGCCCCAAAACACATCCCCGACTTCTGCTGCTGCCCAGCCATGCTCAGAGAGGAATTTCTTAAACATTCTCCAATGTGAAAACCAGCAAAAGTCAGAAGCAAAGCAGCCTCTTTGGAATAGAGCTCATGCACGTTAGATGCCTCTATTTGTGCTTAGGTGTTTTCCTGTTATTGTATGAATAACAGACATTAATTATTAATTACATCATTCAAGCAGGTATTGTTTTTTTCCTTTTTTCTTTCAACAGTCCAAGAATCAAAAGTTTTGTTCTTATGGGGGGAGGGGGGGAAGAGGGGATGTGGATCTCTGCTAAACCACCTTCTCACATCATTAATAAGAATGTATCCCATCTCGTTGGATTTCACTAGTTCTGAACACCTCAACTCTTAACCAGGAACCGAATGCATAAAACACCCAAGGCGGATAAGATGCTGTATGATTCACTGGAGGGCAGGGAGTATGATTTAACCACACAAAGAAACGAGGCTCTGTGATGTAAAACCCTTAATGATGCCTGACTCGAGGAAACGGCATCGACAGCTGTCAGAACCACTAGCCCAGCTCAGCCAGGAGAAGCAGCAGCCAGAAACGCTCATCCTCTGACAGGACACTACTGCCTGCAAGAGCCAAAAAAAAATCACCTACTAAGGCTGGTACCTTGAAAATAAGGCGCCGAAGCTGTGTGTGATGATGGACCTTTTATCCCTCCGAGAACAGGGAGGCATGGAGAGCTACAGTTTGAGTGATGCTGCCCAAAGCTCCCAGGAAGAAGGAGCTGGGGGGAAGAGCTGTGCCTCTCCAGCTGGCTTTGCCTCCAGATGATAATGGCACAGAAGACAGGGCAGAGTCCTTTGGAGATGAGCATCTGGAGGATGCCCAGACAAGCAAGAGCCAATTAGAGTGTGTACTAACACAATATACCTTTGTGAAGGAAAGGGCTTATAAAAAACTCACCCCTTTATCTACATTTTTCTTAAAAGGGATAAGAAAAACCCTGTTCAGCAGCACAGGGCGATGTGAGACGTGGGGAAAGGCAGTAAAAGGAGATGGCAAACCAAGGAAGCTGCCACACATCTCCACCCCACCAGTAGCCCTGGTGACTTTATCAATAGTTGTGTAATGTCAGATTGGATCAATTAGGAAGGAAGAGCATCCATCCCTGGCAGACAGCATGGTCTGAGTGACTGCTGATTCTGACAGTGGCCAGCTGCCAGATCGCCTGGCCTGAGGCATGCAAGGCTGCTGTGCCACCAGTAACCCCAACACTGGCTTTTACCAGCACCTTAACGCATGAGATTACACCAAGTACACCAAATTGAAGGTGGCACAAACACACCGGCAAACAAAATACCAAGGAACAGACCCGGGGAGTGACCTGCACAATCTGGATGGAAAATCTGTGTGATATTTCACCAAACTCTTTGAAGACTTGGTATGAATATTAAATGGCATCATCTAAGACAACAAGAGCACACTTGTATTTTGCTTTACTGGAATTTATTGCAGCCATTCCTCTGAAGTCAGATTTACATCATATTATCTGCATGGGTGTTCAAGTCTGGGTTGGACAGGGCTTTGAGCAACCTGGTCTGGTGGGAGGTGTCCCTGTCCAGGGCAGGGGATGGGACTGGATGGTCTTTAAGGTCCCTTCCAACCTAAACCATTCTATGACTTGCGACAGTGCAGGATGTATGAGAAGATGCTTAGCTGTTCTACCAGCCCAGAAAGCTCTAGATGAGTCAGCTACTATCGAACTACTAATACCACACTCAAACTATAAGGCAGACCTAAAGAAAATGCAAAGAATCTTGCCTGACAGCTGAAACCTCTTGTCTGTGCTGCTGACAGACCCAGCTGGGTGCCAGCAGCAGCTGAGCAGAAATGCTGCATGTTAAACATCAATTTTAATGGGCACGCTCAGTTGCTCAATCTTGCCCTAGACCGTTCTTCTGGGTCATGTAGGATTCTCCAGCTGATACGTTGGCCCTTTGGGCAAAAAGTTGTCATCTTCATCTCCAAATAAAAAAAAAAGATTAAGGTAGAGTTTGAAACTGTAAATCATTACCCTAAGGGTTCAAGCTTTACCAGAATGGTGTAGTTAAACAAGCTAACATTAAACAGCTCAGTTTAAAAGGAGTGTTTCTTCCCTCTAGAATAAGGGAAGTGTGCCTTGTATTTATGAGTTCTTTCAGACTTTTCCCCGCAAATCCTGGCCTTCCTGTTGATTGCTTTACATGCACATCCACAAAGGCCTGGGTCGAAACGTTCAGTGGCATCCAGGGGATTTAGCTACATCATTGCCATTCATTTTAATGAAAGTTTAAATTCCTTTGACTACTTTCAAAATGCCAGTCTTCCTCTCTGTTACAGAAAGCATAAGGTTCCCAGCAATCTTCTGACATCCTCTTTCAGGCTCAGGGAGATGATAAGACATTTTAAAACAGCTGCTTCAAAAGTTAATATCATTTTACATTAAAGTTTAATTAACTAAATTTGTTCTAGATTTCAGCTAGATGAAGCGAGGATACAGCATTCTCTCTCCCACGTTTTGTCAGTATCACTGCTGTTGTGTACAAACAACTTCTTTCAGGAGCCTTTAGTCCAGGAATGCTTTGCCTCATCCATTTCCAACCTTGGTAGGAAAAAAAAATGTCTCTGTGCTCCAGATGCAAGCTGTGGGGAGACTTGTGCGTTTTTGGCTGGGGCTTTTGGCAAAGAGACATGATGGAAGTTTCTCAAAAGCAATGGGCCTGACTTTGTGTGTGGTTCCTTGCAGAGCTCTTGCTTTAACAGGATTCAGGGATGTCTCTAGGTGCTCTCTGAACAGACGTCCTAATGAAGCAGAAGCTGCTCTTCATCTAATAACTTCGCAAAGCATGAGACCCAGGGACTGTGCTGGGTTTCAGACCAGGCTTGTTATCCTGTCTCGCATCTCTGAAATTAAAAGCTGTCTCAGACACTTAGATTATCACCTAAGAGGATACCACCTTTGCTCTTCTCTAGGTAGTAGCTGTTGCTCTTGCCATAAATCCATTCTTTCCTTCTCTACACCTGCCATATATTACAAGTACTTGTTTTCCCAAGAAGAACCCTCATATGCTTTTTTGCCCCATGTCCCCCAGGACTCACCAGTGGGGACCCTTCACTGCCAAATACTGTGATATGAGCCACAGTGTCCTGCTGTCCCAGCACCTGGGCTTCCAGTACGAACGGGACCTCCACGGAGCTGTGAGGCTGGATGATTCCACATGGTGCAGGGCTGGAGTACCACACAGCAGCATCCTTCCTACGCTCCTGTAAGGGACAGAAGGAAACCTAACTGCACAGTGACCTTTGATGGAGCTTTAGATTCCTTGACATCTACCACAATGGCAATCAACACATTTTGTTTTTTTAAATCTGTAGGGGAAAGCAGAAAGGCAAAAAGGAAGACGCAAGACTTATAAGAGACTGGCATCCTCAGAGGGTCCAAAAGCTGCTGCATCCAGAATCACCCGCTCCTGTGCTGGCAGCCACCTTGCAGTACCTTTTCATGGCTCCCTAAATTCTCCTGCACAAACGCACCCCAAAGACTAGAACATAAACTGCTTCCTAAAGAGCTGAAAATAATTCCAGAAGCTCATATTCATATAGTTTCCTGGTCTCAGCAAAATAGAACAGGAACTTATCTGAATATAAACCAGCAATGTCTTATCCACTCCATGCCCCCTCTCCTTTTTTTTTTCTTTTCTAATAAACCCCTTGAGGGCAGAATGCAGATGTGAAGTCAAACCTGAGGGAGAACCCTGTAGCAGCCTGCAAAATCACTGTCATTCACAAGGGTCAGCATCTGCAGATAAGGGAACTTCAGAAGACACCGTCCAAATGTCATGATGGGGTTGAGCACTTGCAGTGGAGGAACCACACATCTGGGCAAAGAGATGACCGAAAGAGAATTAGAGATACCAAGAGAATGCAGGATTTGTTTACTTCCCAAATAGCATGAAATGGAGCACAACCCATTTGTCACTGTCAAATAGACACTGAATACTCCTACAGCAATAAATTGCCTTGAACTTCTTTTTAGTTACTTTTACTCTTATGAACGAGTGGCAAACCCTGAGTCTCAGCATCACAGAGACTGCCAAGTGCATGGGCAGAGCACAGTGCCCTGTCCCAGAGCCATTTGATGGGCTCCTTTGCCTCAGGAAGCTTGCAAGGACTCTCTCAATGGTCCCACAGTAAGGTGAGGGCTCTGAAGGAGCCTTCCCACCGAGGGCCAGTGCTCACCAAGGCTTAGGGAACACAGGACACTAGTGTTTGAGTAAAAACAACTCCCTCCTCTCCCATATCACTGTTGCCCTGCCTGAAAACTTGTCCCAGCTATGGAGGGTACAAGCCTTACACCCATCCTTTCCCTATTTCTGTAACTACCTTGGTCCTTCAACCCCAGGGGGCCATATACCATTCCTTTTTCCACTTATTTTACAAAACTACAGCCCAGGCACTGACTGGACGGCTCTCCTTGGGAGAGGGAAGAGCACCAGTGAACTGCATCCTTCCTGTAATTAAATTGACACCCACTGCAGCACAATGGGATTGAATCCAGCAGCAGCAGGAACAACTTTCAGCTTAAGTCTGAGAACGCTAATGCTGAAAAGAACCAGAGGGAAGCAAAGAAACCTGAGCTCACTTTCCACATCAAGGACCATTTTTCCCTACATAAGATCTTGCCTTTTATTTGTCCCTCACCAGTCCCACCATAAGACCCATCCCCATTTACACACGCCTTCCTTAACTGAACCAAGATGCCAACTTTCAGCAGCATGAACGTTGTATTTCGGTCACAAGTCCACCACTTGTAAGAAATTTGTTACACCTCAAGCACCAAGACACAGACCAAGAGTGAATATAATTACTGTTCCCTTTAGAAAAAGGCTCCAGGCTGTGCCTATCCATCGGGCACAGGTGCTTCTCAACATGGACTGCTCTTCTCATACTTAGCTGGGCAGAACCAGCTCCTTAAGCAATGCTTCTCATTCAGAAATGGAGCCAGCACACCACGTGCAAGGCAACATGCTGGTAATGGATGGACAAGGAGATACCACGAACTGGAAGGAAAGTGCCTGTACCTGGCTGTGAGGAGCAGGGCCAACACCTCTGTACCAACACCATCCACATCCACCACCAGTGCCAGCTCATACCTCTTCACGGTGTTGGAACATAGGGTGACCTGGGGAAAGAGAGGAGCATCAAATACTTCATCATTCCCAAAAGCCATGATCCAAGCCAATCCTCCTGTTCTCCTTCCATGGTAAAGAAAGGGAGGATTTTGCTGTAATTCTTCTCCTGGTCTCTGGAAGTTATAAGTGTTCTAACAGTAGGATGAGGAGGAACAGTTTTACACTGGAAGAGGGAAGATTTAGATGAGATCTCAGGAAGAAATGCTTTGTTGTGAGGGCGTCCAGAGAAGCTGTGGCTGTCCCATCCCTGGAGATGTACAAGGTCACGCTGGATGGGGCTTTGAGCAACCTGGTCTGGTGGAAGGTATCCCTGTCCAGGGCAGGGGGTGGGACTGGATGATCTTTAAGGTCCCTTCCAACCAAAACCATTCTATGATTCTATGCTATTAGCTTTGTTAAATACACCATGTAGTTACCAGAGCATACTTAAGCTAATTTTAAGCCAAATTAGGCTAACTCAACACCGTATTAAAATTAAAGGACCAATATTTAATCTTGTCTACAATAGCTTAAATCCTGAGGAAATCTGTTGATGTTAACAGAGGGAGTTCAGCTTTACAACAGGAAACTGAGGGCAAAATTTGGCTCAGATGCAAGAGCTTTTTCAGTCGCTGTTGGAGAACATGGCAGCAAATACAGCTCCTTCTGCTCAATGGGAGAGGAGAAATAAAACAGGGAAGAAAAGCCAAACACTTCAATACAGATGACATCTCTCTTTTCAACAGCCACCTTCTGACATCATCCTCCCTCTACCCACTTTGAATCAAAGAAATCGCTCTAAGCAGCTCTCAAAACCACAAAAATGGCTTCTGTACTTGACCATAGGGTACCTGATCTTCAGCTCATGGCTTTGGAAACAAAACAGTGGTCCTTCAAGGAAAGTTCCAGAGTCACTCAGCTAATAAAAGCCTAACACTAGTGCATATGTCTCTTTCACAGCCCTTTCATACGTTGGCAAAGCTTCAGCTCCACCTGCTGAAGCACCAATGGCTGGATTCCTCCCCTACCTGGATATCCAGGAATCCTTGGGAGCGGATGGTCCCTCGGCAGGGCTTTATGGTAAATTCAGTTGGCTTGGTGCAACGGAGAGCTCCCTTTCTCCAGGATGGGCGAGCATTGTCGGATATCTCAACCCAGCTGGTGACACTGGGCTCTCCCAGGCCGTCCCCAGGAATGCGAAGATTGAAGGACATGGACACCAAGGAGGTGTTAGTGAGGCGGCATGACAAGGTATGAGGAAAGCCTAGGAAAATGGCACAAATATTAATTTATGCATTAATTATCCCATGATTCCTGGTGTGATTATCGTGTTAGGATAAAACTGCACTTGGAGTTTAGCTCTTTTCAGCCTGAATTACAGCTAATTGAGAAGCTAAGTGAGGGATTAATCGTCAGTGAAATTTCCTTTTATGCTGATCACAGAGACTGCTTCCTTGGCAACACCAAACACCAGAATTTTTCCTCTCTAGTTGTGAGGAGGTCTCTCCATCACTTGTCCCAAAACCAGCACCAGTTATTTCTCATTTATGAGTGAGGAGCATCTGGACAGACTGTTTACTCTGAAAATTCAATACGTAAATTTCTGTGTTAACTCCCGGAACAGTCCCATGGTTCCCAATTCAGAAAAACAGTGTATTGTCATTGAGGAGCATCCACGGCAAAAGAAACAAAGTATGAAACAGGGATCTGCAGCACCATGCAGGGCAGTAAAGCAGTTTCTCTAGGCAGGATCCTTAAGACACATCTGTTTTGGGGCAACCAGACCAAGTGTGTGACAATTTGTAGAGGTGTGTTTAACGCTTGCTTAGAAGTCAGCAGGAACAAAGATAGTTCATCTCTGCCCATCACCAGCAACCACCGGCCACTTCCAGCAGCTCCTGCAGGCAGGAGGGGCACAGAAGAGCACAAATGCAGACTTCCCAGCCCCAGAGGAGACCAAAGTCTCCAGATGCAGACAGCAGCACAGCTAAAAGCAGCAAAAATACAATAGCTGCCTTCAGCTGAAAAGGCCTTGTTAATGAAATCAGATTAAGCAGGATAAATCTCCCATTATATAACTGCAGCTCTGCCCGGTGAGTTTCTCCTTGTTTTGTTTATTCAAAAGGAAATAAAGAAGTGGCAGAGCGGTGATGTAGGGAGGGGAGGAAGTGGCCCAGGAAAGGTAATGAGTTTTCTTTAAATGTCCATGAACAGCATGCAAACACAGAGGCATCCTGGGCACAGAATGATAATGGCCCTTCAATCAATCCACAATTGATTTCACATTTAAACTTTAGATCATGTGGGTAAAAGCCTTTTGTGAGAGGGAGATGGAGAACCAGAATCTGCATTTCAATGGAGATGCTCTGGATGCTCACCACTGGCTCCTGTCTGCAGGGAAGGAGAAGGAGCCCACATCTCTGAGAACAGAGAGCTTTTGCTTGGGCGTATTACCTGGTCCATGATAACGAGGTGTCCTCATTAACATCTCACACTAAAGGTCAGGTGGGTAAATGGTGTCCTTGCCTCACAACAGGAACATTTATTCAAAGCAGCTACAGGCTTGTACAGGGTTTCCTACAATCCCATCTTTCTGGGACAAGGACCTTCACAGTCATTCTGCTGCCAAGGACTGGGACTTTGGGGCCAAACAGACTATGAGTGACACCAGAAAATACTGATTTTATATTTCTTTGGTCCTCTTTCATCTCATGATGGCACAACACTGCTTAAGCAACTGGCAGCCCCTGTTTGAACACCCCAAAGGCTGCTATGGTGGAACACAAGTGAGAGATGTGTTTTGCTGGGGCATAGACCTGTGGTCCAAGCCCAGAGCACACTCACCAAAGGAGACATCCCCGAAGTGGAGGGAAGGCACGCTGAAGTGAAAGGTGGGTCCAATGACACAGCCCCTGCAGGGACAAAGACAGACCAAAGAGACATTGGCTCCTTAAAGACAACTGCAAAGTGTTCAGCCTTCATTGCAGCTGAGATAGATAAAAGCTGGACTCAGAACCATGGTGGATTTCAAACCATCACCCTTGTGCTCATCATGGCATCCACGTGGACAGGAGGCAGCCAAAGCAAAGCACCCTTCAGCTGGTGTGGCTTTAGGGCATCTATCACTCAGGGGACCAAGGGTATGGCCCCAGGTTGCTACTGGCCCAATGAAGGACCCTGAACAAGTGATGGTTCTGTGCCTCAGTTTCCCCATCTGAGGTGTCCACACAAAAGCAGACTCATTTTAATTAGCCTTCCCAGCTGCAGGTTCCTTGTTTTGGTATTTCTTAGCTGGAACTGGTGTTTCCATGGAGTGTATTTTCCTCAGAAGATCTCAATCCACATGATCACTAGGCACACAGGATTTTGAGGCATGAATCCAGGCAAGCCCCAAACATCCCCTGAGAAGAGCAGCAACACAGTGGACAGTTGAATCTTGGAGGAAAGTATCAGCTTGTCTCCAGTGCACGAGCTGACACACCCAAGAGCAACGTGTCTTAAACTGCCCAACACAGGTGTCCCGAACCCACCAGATCTCCTCATCCATGCTTAAATTCAGCAGCCGGGCTCCAAACTCCTGAACTCAGCATCATCCATTGAAATCAGCACTCGGAGCTGCACAGCATTCATTAATTTATTTCATGGTTGACACCAACCAATGCCAGCTCCGCCTCTGAGTCAAAAATCAAGGACCACAGGGAGTGTTGCCTTCTAGTTTTATTCATTTTTATTCTGGTCATGCCCTGCATAAGCAGCAGGAGGGATCTGTGTTCACCCAAGTTGCCCCATTTCCAGCATTTAGTAAATAAAACCAAAGAAACAAACATTCAGGATCTGGCAAGGTTGGTTTCCAAGCAGAGAATAACCACCCATGGTTTGGGCATCTTCTGCTTGCACAGTCAAAAAGCACTCATAAAAAACTGACTTTCAGGTGTTTCAATTCAATCCTAATTCTCGATTCTTGGAGCTTAATCAGTTCCTGAGAGTAAGCCAGGTAGCAAATTCCTGCTGTTACTGAAGTTCCCTCTCCAAGGACCTCACATAATCAGACCTAACCTCCCAAGCCTGAACAGCTTACTTCAGATGGAGTAAATGGAGCAGACAGGCTTTCTGTCACAGCACCGCACTTGCCAGGAGACAATGGAAAACTACCTCCAGACCAACCATGACAGGGGATCACACTTGGGAAAGTGCCACGGAGTAGCCTTGCCAGGCAACTGGGGAAATGACTGTTGTTTCTGCTAAGGGCACCCTATCTGTGCCTGTGGAAGTCAGACCTGAACGACTGCCCAGAAGTCTCAGGCAAGGAGCCAACCCAGAGGTCCATGCGCTGCAGCTGATAATTGCCCGGCTTGCAAGAAAATTGGGGGAAAGGCAGCATTTTCGGCAACAACTGTGTTTTACAGCAGCATTGAATAATGCACTTGTAATGGAAGAACAGGACTCTTGCAGAACAGGAAAGATAACAAGAGGTGGGAGAGCAACTTGGACTCTCATCCCCATTCCTTTCTTTGCAGCCCAGTGTTCCACCAGCCAGCTTGTCTCCATTCAAAAGAACTGGGAGTTTTTCTTCCACAGAGGACTAAAGCCAGTGCACAAAAACCTCCCAAAAAGTTAGAGAGGGAGGCTTAGCCTGACCTGGTGCACAGACACCTCAAAGGAATTTGAAAACAAACAGCTTGAGTTGTGGGACTAGAGAATGAGAAGCAAGAAGGACATGGACCTGTTGGAGCAGGGGCAGAGGAGGGCACAGAAATGCTGTTAGAGCTGGAACTCCTCTGCTGTGAGAACAGGATGAGAGAACTTGGGGGGGTTCAGCCTGGAGAAGGCTCCAGGGAGACCTTCCAGTCCATAAAGGCGCTCCAGGAAAACTGGGAAGGGACTCTTGATGAGGAAGGGGAGCGATAGGACAAGGGGGAATGATTTTACACTGGAAGAGGGGAGATAGAGATGAGATCTCAGGAAGAAATTCTTTGCTGTGAGAGTGGTGAGACCCTGGCCCAGGTTGCCCAGAGAAGCTATGTCTGCCCCTCCCCTGGAGGGGTTCAAGGCCTGGTTGGAGAGGGCTTTGAGCAACTTGATCAATTGGGAGGAGTCCCTGCCCAGGGCAGGGGCTGGGATTGAAGGATCTTTAAGGTCCCTTTCCAACACAAACCATTCTATGGTTCTATAAGGGCTGGATACAGATCTCTGAAAAAAAGGCAAGGCAGAAGTCAAGGAGGCAGGTGTCACCTCAGACAGGAGTGGACTGCAGTGGGAGTTAAAGCTGAGGGACAGCTGTACAGGGAGCAGAAGGGGATGCTGGGGACCCTCAGATGGGCTGCATAGCAGCCATCATCCAGGAAGAGATGAGTACAAGGATGAGGAAGAACATTATCCTCTTCCTGAGACATAAGATCTGCACCAGTTCAGGGCCCTGCTGGCAGAATAGGGCAAAGAGGGGCCACAGAGGAGAGGAGGGGAGGACAGGCTGGGCAGCAGGAGCCCAGGCATCCGTGGGGAAACCAGGAGCATTTCATTTGGTTGTGGGGAAGCCAAAAGAAAATTAGCTGTCCCACTGACAGCTTTTTCCTTCCTCACGAGCAAGGCCAGCCAAGAAAAATTCTATTTTACCTGCGATAAGTGCATCTTTACAAGCAAAACCTGCCCTTGCTCAAGGGGAAAGCTGCTTATGCAAGAAAATCCCATGACCAATTTGGGGGAGGGACAGAGGAGAATAAATTATTTGATTGTGAAATGTTCCCTCTTGATTTCCAAAAAAAGCAGCACTTTCCCTCCAAACTCAAAGCCAGCATAATTGTTTCTCTACCGAGGTCAGACCTACTCACCACTCTCTTTTGGAAAGTAATAACCTTGTTGTTCTTTTTTTATCCATTTCCCTCACCTTATGGGTAAAACTGACTGCAGATGCCTTTCATTTCTTTACTACCTTGACCTAGGGCCTCCCAACAGCAGCAGCCCAGCCCCAAAGCTCCAGAGCCTACACCACTATATCCCACCAGCCCCACAGTTAAGACATACTGGAACGAGTTTGGATGCTGTTGTGGTCCTGAAAAGCCAGTTTTGCCTCTTCTATCACCAGCCTTTTTGGTTTTTTTTTTCCTCCTTCTCATTATTCAGTGAGGATTATCTTTTGCAACAGCACCAGCCATGGGATGGTGCCCAAGTCCTCATGACAGTATTTGCTGCAGAGCTCTCTGTCTCCTGCATCAGCACTCTTCTGGCTGCAGGAAGGAGGTACCATAGCCCTTGCTGCTGGGAGGACATCTCGTCCCAATGCATTAGCACGAGAGATGATGCAGAGGCTGCTGCTGCCTGTCTTATAGGAATTATTAATGGAGAACTTTAAAAACACCGCTTCTGGCAGCAAAATCACCCAGGCTGGCCCACCCTCAACCATCTCCAAAGCCCTTTTGGCATCACTATGCGTGCAAGTGGGACATCCCAGACTGCCTGCTACCCAAACCTGAAACCATCATGCTCCGCCATGGCCCAAGGGGCAATAAGCGACCTGTAGAAAGGAGTCACTCCAGCTCCCGGGTACCCACACTGGGCACCAGGCATCTCCACACCTTTCCTATGCTGCCTCCAATATGGGTTTGTCACTTAAAGCCCCAAAGTCCTCTCACAGAGATGTCAAAGGGTCACAAAAGGAATCTGCTGCTACTGAATTCTGTTCAGACAATGTCCTGGCTCGACTGTGAAGGCAAAAGGTGCTTCCCAAAGGGACCCAAGACTTTCAGAGATAAATTGGGTATTGAGGGCACAAGGAGGCATGGTCACCTCCCCTTGCAGACAATTATATTGCATTGTTTACTGCTACAATTACAGGATTCAAACTGGAGACAAGGTTTAAAAGCCCTGACTTAGTCTCAGCTCTGATCCTGGCATCTCCACACTACAACCTTAGACAACATTTTTTCCTCTGCTTCACCATAAAATGAGGTAGGTGGGAACTAATTACCCAGAGATTACCCACAGGTGTGCCTGCCAAGGTTCTACAACTCTCCTCACCTGATAGTCAAGGTCACAGGCTCAGGGGTTCCATTCACACTGAACCTGAATTCTTCTGTGAACTTCCCCAGGATGGTGGAACTGAAGGAGATCTGGATGGCTTGGAGCTCATCTGGCAAAATGATGCCCTCCTCAGGGAGGAAGGTGAAGCAGGAGCCCAGAGCTGTAGCTGGAGGGACCAAGCTGAAGAGACCATTGATGGCTCCTTTGTTAAACAGGATCACCTGCAGCAGCAAGAAAGCAAGATGAAAATACATAAGGAATCTTTTTTTCTTACAGAAGGCTGATTAGTTTTCTAATGAAACAATTAACATCTGCAAAAGATGGAAGATGCTGTGTGCTGCTGCTTGGCAGAAGCCAAAGAAAATTCAACAGGACAAGTTCTGCCTTTGGATTTTTCATGCAAATCAGCAGTAAGTTCATATAAACAGAGTTACTCTGGGTTCATTCCACAGACACCAAGCAGTCCAGCTTGACTTGCAGCGCAGAGAACCTGCTCAGCATCACTGAGTCCTTTCAGACCTGTCCCCAAGAGCAGAGAAGGCTGGTGGAGAAGGAGGAGTAAGAGGAGGAATTACTAGTGAATTCATTACTAGTTAATCATCAATGACTGCTTCTGTTTCTGCCCTGGATGAATCCAGTCCTGCCCAGGGCGGAACACCTTCAGCTTCCACTGCAGCCAACAGGTTTATTGCACATAGAAGACACCTCAGCACAGCACTAGAACCAACTTCAGGAGCACTCCCCAACTCTGCTACAGTCTATTAGGTTTCCTTAACTTTTTCTTCCATGTGATAGTTTCTTAGTCTTTGCTTAAATTGACATCTAAGGAAAGGATGAGCGTGAGGTGCATAACAGCCCCATCTGTTCCAAAGATCTTCTCTTTCCTAAGTATTCACAGTCACCACCTAAAATTTTACTGTTATTAGAACAAACTGTAAATTTTGAACCAAGCCACATTTTGTTGAACGCTCGAGAGATCTACTACCTTGAACAATCCCACAGCATTTGGTGAGATTAATTTCTTTTCTTTCCTGTTGGGTGAAAAACGCCCACCCACCTCTGCCTGTGAGCACCAGCAAGCTCTGACCCACCAACAAACCCACCCATAGCAAAGCCCTAAAATTTTCATTTGCTGCAGGATGAAATCCTGCTGTTCCCATGGACTCATCCATCTGCTTCGGATTTCTCTTCCCTTGTCCTTGCAAAACACATCAGAAAAGCTGAGACAGAAGCATAGAAATGTCTCTTTTTCTTTTGGTTTTTTTTTTAATTTTGCAGCTGCTCTCAAAAATATTCACCTGTTCAAACTTTGCAATGGTAACTTGAAACTCTCTCCTCTCACGTGTTTTACACCTTAATTACAAATTGCACTTTGAGATCCTGTGCTGAGCTGAGGTTTCCCTCCAGTCTAGCTGCTTAGGACAGCATCATCTACTTATTCACATTTTTTCAAGTAATGAAAACAATAAATTGACACAGAGAGAATCAATAAAGGATCAGCATTAAGAATGCATAGAGAGCACAATATTTTGGTAAGAAAACACCTTAATGTGTCCTTCCCTACCACAGTCAAGCTTTTGAAAATGTCTAGCATGATGTATTGCCTTATTTTCCACCTCTTTCGGTTGCTCTATCTTATTTTTATTTTTTTGTAGACGACTTGACACCATTGCAGGGGGAGACAAATATGTAGAAGGTTCTTTTGCTTCGTTTCCAGAAATACGTTGCTCTTTTCTAGAGAAGGGATCTAAAGAGTGGCAAGGGACTGGTGGGTAAGGGGAAGCCCACCGTCCGTGTCTTTGCCACTGACAGCTCTGAGACAGGAGGTGGACATCCTTCCTCTGACTCCCAAAATCAGTAGGATGCACTTAAATGAAAACTCTTTGCAACAGACTTGAGGTCAAACACAGTAAATTTATTTCAGCTGCTTTTTAAGAGCCAGAATACAAAGGTGCATTGTATCCAGGGATGAAACAGAGGCCTCTGAACACTTATCTTTTCGACCCAGCGTTGCTTTCATGTGTCAAGAGGGCTTTTTTACATGAAGCCTCCCAGCTGACCTCAAAGGAAGGTTGTCAAAGAGCTGGGATTATGGCTTCATGAGCAATGCATAGACCTTTCAGATCCCATCAACCGTAACCAGATTCCATGAAACCCCTTATATTTGACTATTTGACTATTATGTCAAATATTCCCTGCTCACAATTGCCTGAGTTGCCACAAAATCCCACAGGGAGCCATCAGGATCCACCCCCAACCGCTGTGAACCCCTGCTGCTCACCTCATAGCTGTGGGCTGATCCAACAAAAACCTTCCCAATGTCCAGCTGATCAAAACTGAAGCGGAGCCGGGGCCCTATGCCTTCCCCTTTGATGCGCAGGGGCAGCCTGGTCTCACGGCCTGGGGAGAAATTTTCATTTCAGTACAACAATTCCCTCTATTATCCTAGATTTTCCAGACTGTCTCAGTGCTAAGTCCCTGAGTCCAGGCTGGATGGGACCAGTTCTAGATGCTCCACAAGAAGACACAGGGCCTTTCTCTTCCTCCAAGAGATACACCTCAGGGCTGGTTTCTATATTCTAACCAACCGCTTGGGCTGGTTTCTCATTTAGCGATCAATTTGCACTCCAAGAAAGCAATGCTGAGTTTAAAATGTGATCTCTGAATTTCTTCCTGTGTTCTTAGATAAGCTTCAAAATCCCTTCAGCAGGAGCACAAAGCTCATGAAACAGAACTGAAGATAAAAATATGCTGTCTGTAGTGATGCGACTGTAGATGACAGCACAGGAGCTGAGAAGCAGGAGCCCAAGGAAGGGGAAGGTCCCTGCTAAGAGTGATACGCACATATGAGGGCTGCTCAGAGCATAGAATCACAGAATGGTTTGGGTTGGGAGGGACATTAAAAACCATCCAGTCCCACCCCCTGCCCTGCGTACATCAGGCTGCTCAAAGCCCTGTCCAACCTGCCCTTGAACACCTCCAGCGATGGGGCATCTATGACACAGGATGGTTTTGACTGCGTTTTAGAAAGAGGCCTCTCTAGCCACATCTACCTTTTGGTTCAATCTGTGCCTGCCCTTTTGCATTGATTTTGATGCTCAACATTTCAGCCACCACCTCTGCCCAACCTACAATTCCATACCTGGGGGTGCTCCAGGGCTTACCTCCTGCAGCAGTGCCTAAATAACACAGGGCTTTGTGATCTCCAGAGAGGAGACCACAAGACTTATAGCTAAACTTATAGCTTATTTTCTTCCGTAAGGCTGCTAAGGTGATACAGCTCAGGATCTTTCAGTTTGAAGGCTGTTTTGAACCACTGGAGCAACCTGAAGAACCCAAATTCTGGCCAAAATTTCAGCCTGGGTCTCCCTGCCATCCCATCCTACTCTGCATGCAAAGAGTGGAGCACAAGGAGAAGAAAGTCCCAAAAGCCGTATATAACATTCACTATAGTTTTTGGGCAAAAGCTATTCCTCTGTCCTTCAAGCTCCTTTGATCAGAGACTGAAGGTTGCTTTTTAACAAAGCCTGGAAAAACAGAGTTATTCCAGAATGTCCAAAATTACTTCTTATGGCAAAGAACAGCACAGGTATAACACCATGGTGACTAGATCACTGCATGAAAAATAAAACAAAATTCTCCTGGAACAGCCATTTCAATGAGTGCTGACTTTCTGATGTTCCAGCCATGGGCTGAGGATGTTTGATCATGTCCAAAACCAGAAAGGAATATTTAGGGAGACCTTTTGTTCAACTCAACATTTTTTTAGATGGATACAGCCAAAGCCCAGCTAAAAGAGATAAGAATGATGTTTCACAGCTCAGGCGTTAATTGGAGAGCTGTGTATTTCTATTTCACACATGCTGTAAAAGAGGCAATATTGGGTGCTCATTGTCAAAAGATTTCTCCATCTTGCATCACGTGGCTTAATTTCCATTAAAAACTCTGTCTCAACCATCAAAGCTCTTAGGAAATGACAAAGATTTCCAAGTGACAAGCTTTTGTCCATTATCGTGCTGAGGCATGTCCTATGGACATTGTGATTGAAAAAAAATCAGTGGCAGTTCTTCCTCTCCTGCAGTAGGTCTGACCTACTACCATACCTCTTCTGAAGGTCCACAGAAACCATCCTTTCTCCTACTCCTACGTTGATCCTGGCATTTTAGGAAATCCCAGAAGCTTTGCTCTTCCTCCTTCCAGGTGAACCTCAGAGCGCACTTTTACCAAAGAAGGAGCAGACTGAACTACAAGCAGCATTCAGGAGAGCTGAGGCAGGGGGGAAGGAAAAAAGAAAAGAGAGTATGTCCTCCTCTTTTCCAGGAGCTGGGGCTTTGAGAAACATCCAGCCTTTGCCCAGGGCCTGGGTACAGCTGGGCTGTGGCCTTGTGATCCTCTCGCCGTAAGGTGTCCCAGAGCACACAGAGAAAGGCCGTGGAAGGGCTACAGCCTCTTTGTCCTTCATCCCAAATCCACACCTGGTACCATGGAGTGAGGATTTGGGTCTCAGCAAGAATAATGCCTTGGCAGATCATGCAGGGTGCACAATTTGGCATTGCTGCCTTGCTTTTGGATAAATTGGGGTGTAGGTGACCCAGTAGTACAGGACTTTGCTATTTGTGACACTGTTTGTTGTTCACAGAATGTCCCCCTATTTTGTGGGTGTTTTTGAACACAATTCTCATCTGACCACATGATGCAGAACAGTTCTGTCACAAAGTAAGGGAGTGACCATCACTCAGGATTTTGCTTCTCCCTGCAAGAGTGGCTCAGGAAGGGGCTTTGCAAGGTGTAACCCAATAGAGTCCCAAGTGCAGACAAATCTGAAAACGCATTTCAGGTGTCTGAGGCTTCCCCATCACAAGTTTCCTCCCAGTGCTAAAGAGATATAGCTTTATTTGCATGAATAACTAAGGAAGTTAATTTTGAGCTTAAATATTTGCCAAGAGCAAAATTTCAACCCCCTTCCTAACCACCAGCTTTGCCAGTCACCCAGTGTTGATTAGTTGTTAATCACCTGGGACAGAAGCATCTGCAAGAAAAAAAAAAAAAGTGGAGGCCTGCAAAACCCTTTTCCAGCAGGGCATGAGATCCAGCTGCATAATTCCCATTGCTGCACTGGGACAAAGCTCCCAAATATTCCCAGCAAGGGGCACACACCACCCGCCTCCAAAGGGATTTGCGACTGGCAGGCAAATGCATGAGGAAGGCAATCACGCATCTTAGAGGAATCAAGAAGCAAAACTGAGTCCCCAGTCAAAGACTGGTGTTTTCATTAAACTCTTTTTGCACACAGAGACCTTGACTCTGGGAGTTTCCATCCTGACACCACAGTGGGTCAGCGCTGTTTTGTGAGGCAGATGCATCATTCAAGTGACCTCCTCGAGGTCCCCTCCATGAAGCCAGTGGAAGAGTTAAAATCTCCCAAGGACCCATCAGAGTCTTTCAAAACCAGGCTCCTCTTCCGAAACACAGATCATTTGCCCAGTACCGTTTCCTACAGCCCCCAGACCAGCTCAAGGGTTGCCTGCAAGTAGTTTTCTTATTTCTCTGCAGTGAAAAAAGCTCTCCTGGCACAACCCCCAGAGACCTCTGCAGCAAAGTGATGGACGCCCCCATCATCAGATCACAAATCCAAGAGTCCAGCATTGAGCAAGAAATCCCTCAGGAGCAACGTTTTTAAATCAATCCTTTCCTTCCACAGCTCTAATGACTGCAGCTGGTGGGCAGGAAGACAGTTTGTTAACACAAGCCCTGTGTAATTACTGTAGGTGGCATTTGCCAAGTAAACCCTGTGCAATTACTGTATAAATAAAAAGCTGTTTCATGACATTTGTATCCGTCAGCCTGGAGCTGCAGGAAAAGGAAGAAAGCAGCTGGATTTGTGATTCCAGCACCCTCCAGAATGGAAGTGTGGCTGCTGGAGGACCATGGCCTTCACACCTCTTCCTTGTATGTTGGGGAAAACCATAACGTTCCTCGGATGGAAATGCAACATTTATTTCTTACTCTCAAAAAATGTCTTGAGCAGCACTGTGCAAAGGAGAAGGCAACCCGAACCATGCAGCTTGCTGCAGACATTCCCAGCCCTGTGCCACTGCAGTGAGGAGGTCACCTCTGTGAGGGCAAAGACAGCATAACTTGAGTGAGTCAACAAGAACTGCTCCCAGAAAAGACTCGACAGCACTTCTCTAAGACAGGGTGAGCATAAAGCTTGTCCAAGAGAATGCTCAGGCTCCGATTTCCAGGGAGGGTGTTCACCCTGCTGAGTACAGCAAGCCTCGTGCAACACTACCTGTACACACCATGGACCTTGGAGCCACAAGGTGACAATTCCCAGGCAGGGAGAGAAGCATGTGGTGGCCGGAGGTAGTCCTTTCACTGAGCAGGGCTCAGCCACCTGAAGTCTGGCAGCATCCGGGTAGTGGGAGGTGGTCCAGGGTCTGGGAGCACATTTGTAACTCAGCTTAGGAGTCTGATGGTACAAAGTCCCAGGGTCAACACAGGGGTAGAAGAAAGAATGGCTTCCATGGACCTTCAGGAGAGGCTGAGGACCTGCTTGCAGAGGGGGAAGGATTGCCACTGATTTTTCAGTTGTGGGACATGTGTGCCATGGGACATGTCTCACAGAATAATGATGGACAAAAAGCTTGTAACTTGGAAATCTTTGCCATTTTCTAAGAGTGTTGATGGTTTAGACCTGGAGTTTTTATTGAGAATTAAGCCACACATGATGCAAGATGGAGAATTCTTTTAACAGCGGGCACCCAATAGAATGGTGATAAAGCCTCATCTTGGAGGTAAATGGTCTTAGGGCTTGTACACTAAAGTTCTTCTTCCGTGCAGTTCTTTGGCCTTTACAGACACCTCCCAGCAGAGAAAACGCTGGCAAACCCCATGGCACGAAAACTTATCCCCCTTCAGTGCCTCAGTTGTTCTGGGATCAGTGGTCCAAACTTGTAGCCAGGCATCCTGAGGGCTGACCATGGACAGGAAAACACCTGGAAGCCACAGGGACAGTAGCCACGTGCCAGCACTGTCCTGCTGGCCATCGACCCTTCCAAGCGACTCCATGAGAACCGAGGGGGCTGAAGATTTTTTGTGTCCCACCTTCACCATGGGTAAAAGAAGCAGGAGAAAGGAACTGTACCTGAGATGTCGCAGTAGACCGTTTGGTGATAGAGTCGGGCTTCTTTGGGTTTAAAGATCACATTGATTTCAGCCAAAGAATTTGGCCAGACATCTCCCTCCTAAAACAGAAGGATATGGCAAAACATTTGTCTTCAAACTTTATGTTTCTTCTTATCAGCCAGAGCCCTACAGCCTATATTTAGAGCATCAATGAAGGGGAGGGAGCAAGCAACACTCATCAACAACATTTATAAGGAATTAGAAGGAGCTACAAAAAAACCCTAAGTCCATAGAAGCATTTTGTTAAAGGGTTATAATGAAGCCACCAAACTGGCATACACTCTAGTGAATCAAGCAGGATTTCTTCAGAGGTACCAGAAGACTGAGAAAAATGTACCTCTCTCCTCCCTTCCTGTATTTCCCTGTATCACTATGGCTACGGGAAGGCTTTTACTCTGATCAGAAAAGATGGAGCCAGACAAACGGATTTTTCTACTCTGAGTTATGAAAGTGCTGCCTCTCACTCCTCACCCATACACATACTATGTATATCATGTACTCCTGGGGGATTCAGCACCAAGCAGAACAAGCCCTCCTGCCCGGGGATGGAAGATCTTGGAAGGAAGCTGGGAGCTGGATGCATTCTGATTCCCTCAGCACAGGCTCAAAGAAGAAGAGATGGGGTTTGCTTACAGCTCCACAACCAAAAATCAACTACAGTAAATCTTTTCCTTGTCATGTTCAGTGGTTCAGTTCGGGCTGTGCTACCAGTGCTTCTGCAATGGTCTGCTGGTTCCTCAGGATCTCCCCTCTCTGCTTATCTCACTCCCAGGGAGCCTTGTCCCACATTTTCAGAGCCACCCCTGGCTTGTAAAGGCTCTTGCTTCTCACAGCCTGTTTAAACGAAGGCACCACTCACATCCCCTCAACCCCTGGTATTATAAATGTCTCTTCATGCATTTGTTGACATAAATATATCCACATCTGACAACTGTAACAATAGTCTACCAAGAATGAAAGATTTAGCTCCTAAAAGGAGACAGAAAGAACAGAGTTATTTTTTTATCAAGCAAGCGAAGTTTTGATTCTGTTTGCTGCTGGGTGTCCTCAGTGCTTTGTCCAGAAGAGTCTTGAACTAACCAGAGCCTCTGGCTCTCCTACAAGCATAAATATTAAATAAATACAAAACTTCCCATCAACCTAGCATTTACAGCTCAAAGGACAGTCCCCACAAAATTTGAAGAACTGCAACCTGGGAAGTTATTGGACTCCACCTGCAAATAATCCCCTAATGCACAGTCTGCACAGAGTCAATAGAACAGAGGGAAGAACAGGCAGAGAAAACTGTTTCAAGCACCAACAAACCATCACTGCCACAATAAGAAGAAAAGGCAGGTCTGAAAGCATAAAGTCCCTCGGATTCCTCTCAAAACCCAGAGCAAACACATTTGCCAGATAAATGGACTTTGTGTTTCTATCCAGCAAGTGAACAGGTGAAGATGAAGCCTTACTATATGACAACACGCTTGCCTAAGGAAGCAAACTAGGGTCATCAAGCTGCAACCTATAGTCAGATATCAGAGACTTTGAGTCTCTGCAGGGAATGTTGTATGGACTGAGCATCCACAGAGCTATCTCAGATTTGCAGCAATACAAGCATTCAGTGTGCACCGAATCACATAAGCTCTGCTACAGTGCCTGGAGCTTGCCTAAGCCGAGCCACTAAGAAAAACCACTGGGATGATAGATTTCCCTGGCTTGGCTAATTAGAGTCTAATCACTCACCAGCGCTCCTCATCCAGCTGCTCGCTGTGTGTTTAACAGCCTGAATTCCATAGTCTCACCCTGGGCAGAGTGTCCCTGGGGAGGGAGGGATGCTTTGGCAGCTGCTTGCCTTTGCTTCAAGCCTAACATGTGTAGCCCAGCACACACGCCAGTTCACCAGCGCTCTGCGCTTCTCCTTCTCCATGGGCTGAGCTACCCAGAAGAGCCCTTTGATTCTTCAGCCAGCAGTGGGGATGCTCTAGGTCTTCATCTTCTTGAGGGGCATAAAGCAGAGGAGGATGGAACATCCCAAGCCTTAAAACCAAAACCCAGGGGTGCGAACAGAGCCCTGTTTCAGAGCAGCCACCCAGATCCCTCCAAGAGAAAGTCCTTTTGCTTTGCAGAACCCCCCATGACAGAGAGCAAAGTAGGGAGGAGGTATTGGAATGAGACAGGACCAGACCAGCAGACCTGTGGTGTTGCAGGTTAGGGCCTGCTGGCAACATTGGGGAGGGGAGAAAACTGGTGCCAGGATGTGACTGTAGCTCTGCAATCAGGCCAGTGAGGGCTGGGCACAGCTGGATTATCAAGGAAACTTAAGAGTTTGCACTGGCTGCTTCCCATAAACCAAGTGTCCCATTTGCTGGGACTGCATTCCAGCTTGCAAGACTTTGGGATCTGCTTGAAAAAGCAGGGGGAGATTTTACACCACATCACTGTTTAGTGCAACACTCGACAGCCAAGCTCACACCACCAAGAAGAAAGTTTCACAGAGCTAAGTTTCTCTGGGAAACTCAGAGTATCCTTCCTTCCTTCCACCAAGGCCAGAAAACAAAATTCTTTGAGCGCAATGCGGCAGTATCAGTCTTGCAGGTCAACTATCTAACAAAGTACCATTTGGCCACTAGATCACAGGCTGATGGTACTCGGTCTGTTTTATGTGCTGCGATCAGATATATTGGCCCCGTGGACACTTTGGGGCATTTGGGTTATTACTCAGAGGCTGACAGAGGCAATACATCTCTTCTTAATGGAAGCAAGCGTAATACAATTCATAAGCAAAACCGAAGCTAAGCAGGAAAGGAAGAAAATTAAACAGAAGCGCTAGGCTGATGAATACATATCTGTGAACAGCAGTGCCATTTTCTAGCTGAGTGAGTTTAGCTGACTTTGGGATTCGATGAACTCCAAGACCAGCACATCTGTGACAGAAATATAACCAACACAGTGATCGTACCCCACTGTTTTGGAGCACAGTAACAGCAAGAGATGACAGAGGCAGGCCTGGAGACAGACTCATCAGGGCAGGGGACCAGGAAGGTGATGCAGAGCCAAAAGGCATGGACAAGAATGGGAGATAGTTCAGAAACAGCATGTGCTTGAGGCTCACAACTGCTCTGTCTTCCACATCTACATCTCATCTGACTCTGGTCACTGCCCACTGAGCCTTGGGTGAGCAGGACTGGGATGACAAACTTCCTTGGTCCCCCAAGTAAGCTCTGGCAGGCAGATAGACTAGTACCTTGCACGCCTGAGCCTCTATTGTGACTCACATCGCCATGATCCCAACTCGCATGGTGGATACACACAGGGAGACAACATGTCTACAGGAGGTAGGAGGCAATAGAAAGAGAACTTCATCTAAAAAAATATTTCAGTAAATTCCACTTCCCCATTTTACAGCATCCAGAAAGAGAGGAACAGTGAAGCTTTCAGAGGCCATCCAGGCTACTGCAGTACTTCCAATGCTCCTCTTGGCAGTGAAAACATTCCAGAAGCTCCTTTGGCAGGGCAGCACCTTAGCCCCAGCTTCACCAAGGAATAAGGGCTGAATCTTCAAGGTCTGAATGCCTTTAAGTGTCTTCAGGAGAGATGCGGGACTATTCACACTATATAAACTTTAGAGATCTTACTTGGACCACTTACAGGTAACCTCAGGCTCTCATTCCCTTTGAACGTAGAAGCTGAACATCCCAGGTTCTCCACCAACCTCAGACACCCGAGTTTTGTGTCAAAGGCAGGCAATGAGTATGCCACTCCCTGTTCCCAGAGTAGCATAAAAACCTCTGACAGTCCTCACACCACACCCCACAGGTGTACTAGCTCCAGAGAGCATGGCTACTTGCTATTACATAGTCCAGACAGCAGTGCCAGTACGTCCTATGGATTCTCTGCAGACACTGAGCTCCATAGAAATTGCTGCCCCACAGAAGAACCCCTTCTCGTCATGGCTTTGTATTAACCTGGTTTGGGTTAACAATGTCATAGAATGATTTGGGTTGGAAAGGACCTTAAAGACCACCCAGTCCCACCCCCCTGCCCTGGGCAGGGACACCTCCCACCAGACCAGGTTGCTCAAAGTCCTGTCCAGCCTGGCCTTAAACACCTCCAGGGGTGGGGCAGCCACAGCTTCTCTGGGCAACCTGGTCTCACCACCCTCACAGCAAAGCATTTCTCCCTGAGATGTCATCTCAATCTCCCCTCTTTCAGTGTAAAACCCTTCCCTCTTATCCCATGGCTCTCCTCCCTAATCAAGAATCCCTCCCCAGTTTTCCTGGAGCTCCATTATGGACTAGAAGCAGATCTGAAGTCTCCCCAGAGCCACCTTCTCTTCTTCAGGCTGAACCCCCCCAACTCTCTCAGCCTGTCCTCACAGCAGAGGGGCTCCAGCACATCTGATGTCCACACTTATCTTGTTCTCAGGGGACACTGCCTCTTGCAACAAAACTGCCTTGTGCAATATCAAATCCTCTTCAATATCCTTTCTCTCTCTCCACTATGGGACCTGTCCCCATTCAACTCCTGCCCTCAGCAGTCCATATACA
This sequence comes from Nycticryphes semicollaris, assembly GCA_013400055.1. NCBI lineage: Eukaryota > Metazoa > Chordata > Aves > Charadriiformes > Rostratulidae > Nycticryphes > Nycticryphes semicollaris. Next base: position 606,771 of record VXBJ01006550.1, on the reverse strand, counting down.
TCCACAATGGGCACTAGCCAGCTGGATTCTAGCAGAGCCAGCAGCCTGGGTAATAGAGCACATACCCAGCAGGACATCTCACATCAGCTCCTGGGGAGAAAGCAATGTCTGCCTTCATCTTTGCAGAATATCCTTGGAAACCAGCTTGCAGATAAAGACATAGCCCTGTCAGAGCTGCCTATCACAGCTCAGACTCATCGTCCAATGCTCTCTCTGCTCAGGGTCAAGTGGGCACAGAAGGCAGGAGAACAATTTCAGGGCTTTGCAAGCTGCTCTCCTGCCCATTGGCCTCTATGTGGGATATGAGACATTGCTCACGACATAAAGCCCTTCGTTATCTGGAATATTGTGTCCAGTTCTGGGCACCTCAGTTCCAGAGGGACAGGGAACTGCTGGAGAGAGTCCAGGCCAGAGCCACAAAGATGATTAAGGGAGTGGAGCATCTCCCATACGAGGAAAGACTGAGGAAGCTGGGTCTCTTGAGCTTGGAGAAGAGGAGACTGAGGGGTGACCTCATGAATGTTTGTAAATACGTAAAGGGTGAGTGTCAGGAGGATGGAGCCAGGCTCTTCTCAGTGACAGGCAGTGATAGGACAAGGGGCAATGGGTACAAGTTGGAACACAAGAGGTTCCACTTAAATATGAGGAAAAACTTCTTCACGGTGAGGGTAACAGAACACTGGAACCGGCTGCCCAAAGAGGTGGTGGAGTCTCCTTCTCTGGAGACATGCAAAACTCATCTGGACGCATTCCTGTGTGACCTGATGTAGGTGTTCCTGCTCCGGCAGGGGGATTGGACTAGATGATCTTTCAAGGTCCCTTTCAATCCCTGATATTCTGTGATTCTGTGATCCCAGCTCCCTCCCATTCCTGCATCACCATTGCTGTCCAAAGGGGAACCAGATCTGTGTTTGTGCTGACAGGGTGATTATCTGACCCTGGAAATTGATCCTGGCCCAACACAGGCCAAAGTGAACATCAAAATGGTGAAATTNTCCCACCCCCCTCCCCCAAACCCACCAGCTTCAGGAAGAGCCTGGGAGAACACTGCAACATCTTCAAACAGCGTGGGGGTGGGAGGGAGTCCCCGTGGGCATCACTAAGAGTGGCTGAGCTCCTGGTGGGACGACGTGCTCAATATCACCAAAGCCACGGTGATTGCTGTGATGTTGCTGGACTCTCCCTTTACACTCCCAGTGCGGGAGGGGGCAGAGAGCTTTGGGCTGATGTTGTTTCTTCTTTTATAACCCAAAGAGATGAGGGTGCAGAACACACACACACACACCCCTTGCCAGGGGATGATGCCTTCTTGCCATCCTCCAAGAAACCATTCAGTGATGCACCAAGGGACATCCAAGGAGTTGCTGGATTCCAAGGCAGAGTCAGATGAGGCTCCTTCTGGGCACCCGAGGAAACAAGCCAAGGTTCTAGCAATATAACCCATCCCGGCCCATGCATCAGCACAGCTCTCTGGAACAATCCTACTGCAGCGTTATCACTGGAGCCCTGCACCAATATCCTCACTCCCAAGAAAACCTGCACCAGCAGTTAAGAGACTCTGTCTCCTGAGCTCCTGATATGAAATCACTCTTCTGCAGGATCCAACGGGGAAATTGTTGGCAGTACATCCAGGGATAGCTTCCCTCTATTGCCAGCAAAGCCATAAACCAGACTGTTTGACTCCAAAGGTGGAGGGCAAGAAGAAATAATCAGTTACACTTTATTCTACTATTTGATAACTATAACAAATTCTTTAAAGACATACTATTCTGGGAAATTTTTGTCATTTCTCCCTTCATTACTGCTCTACATCAGACTATAAAAGCAGAAAAATATTGTGAGTTATTTCTCCTGGGAAATTAAAATGGGCTGTTGAAAAGGTTCCTCGCATTCCTGCTAACCCACAGGGAAAAAAAAGAGCTGCTGGTTAAAAGGATATGCTTCATTACCCACCCTTGCTGGCTACTGCTCCATGTGTACAAGCCTCAGGACACCTCAGGAGCCAGCAGTCTGGGCTGTGTTCTCTATCATATGGCAGTTGAATCAGGGCATGGGAAACTACCGCGGATGCTAACCGGGACAGAAACAAAACATACACAGTGCTATGAACATGGTATTGCAGCACTTCTGGCTTAACATCAGCCTCAGACAGGCTGCGACTGGCAGGTGGCAGGAAACACGAAGAGTGGATGGATGAGAACGCAGCACAAACTCCAGCTGTGCCGCCCTGGCTTTGCTGCAGAGTAGAGCAATGTGATGCGGGAGGGGAGAGCACACCATATCTCACATCTACACAAGTGAGCTCTACATAAGAGCCCAACCATAAATGCTTGTAGATGCTGTTTTCCCCTACCTCAGCCCCCAAACAATGAGAAACTGCTAGATTTCCACCAGCCTTAATAAGAAAAAGCTGATCTTGGAAAGCTCACACCAACAACTGTTGGCCAAATCTCCTACTTGGTTTTGCAGAGGGGATCCATGTGAAAGGAAATCACCAGAAAAGGAAATCCACAAGAAAGGAAAGTGATCCATGGAAAGGAAATCACTGCTCAAAGTGGACAGAAAACTAAAGACAGACAACAGGAGCACCGAAATGACAGAGTGCATCTAACTGAGGGCACTCTGGGAAAAGGCAGCACTAAAGCTAAGATCTGCCTCTTTCCATAAATAACCAAACCCATGGAGAGCTGCGGGACAGACCACAGCTCCCACTGGTGATGGTGTCTGCTGCCAGAAACCGAAGTGCTCCTTTGGATGGGGACCAGCTTGCTTCCCCAGCCGAGCTGGAGATTTATGGGAACAAAATACCCACCATGACCTCCTAGTTCAGCCTCTGGGTCAACGACAGCAGCAGCAGTTTTATCACCTGCACATCTCAAAGACCACCTCCACCAGCTCAGAATTAACGCATGGCAGTGAGGAGTCACTACCAAGCAATAACAGGAGAGCAACAACTTGTCAAGGTCAGTGCAATGGTAACAAAACCTCATCCCTCCTTCCCTCTGGTTTCCATTTCCAAGGAGTCAGCTCCCACATGTCTGCAATGTGACTTACAGCTAATCTGGGGTGGGGAGGGTGCAGCAGAAAGCAAGGACTTTGTCCTTTGGTAGCCACCTGTGCTTCTAGCACGGCTGCTTCTGCTGACATACTGTGTGTATTTGCAAAAATAAATTAAACCAAATTTGAGATGCACTCGGAAAGTCAGAGTTGTGTAACAGCTTGTTTCCCACAGGCTTGGATGGCTGCTCAGAATGTTCATGGTCACATGGTAATTCCAAAATCACTGCCTTCCTCTCTCATTATTTTCATCAGCGAGTTAACCCTGTACAGACTGAAGCAACCTGCTACAACTCCTACAGACAGCAACATCTGAGAATACCAGCAGCTAATGGTCCATTCGACAAAGCTTCTACACAAACCCTGCAAAGCCACCCTGCCCAGAAAGCATTTCCCAGACTTGTACCCCTCCACCAGCTTCCTTACCTCCGTAAGCAATTATTTCCTCCAGGCACCACTTACAAGTGTTTGACTATTTCTGTAGGGTACTCCCAGACATCATGGGCGATAAGTAGGAAGAAGAGAGTAGACGCTTTTGGCCAGAAGGTCTGTGAGGCAACAAGATCCCAGCTCTGGGGGGTGCTTTCCAGCAGACTTACATGGCAAGAAGAACATATGTCCAAGCTAAATGTTATGGGGCCATCACCAGAGAGAAGGTGATGGAAGTCAGTGGATTTTTAGATTCTACACTTGATAAAGAGGAGAAAACACTATCATTTGATGTGAAGACACCCATATGTCAGGGGGAGAAGAAAGACAGGAGCAAAACTCTGAATGTGAAACTGATTGTTCCATAAATAACGGAATTAATGGAAATTGAAAGACTGATAATGCTGGACAAAGCAGAAGGGGAGATACTCGTGTAAGTAGCCCACATATTCAAGTCCTAGACCAAAGGGTGTAACATTAAAATAGTCATTTAGAAAAGGCTTTCACTCAAGACTCAAGGCCAGGCCACACTACATGTCTATAAATCATGCCATGGAATAGTAAGACTCAGTACTGTGGGCAGCCAGACCTCAGGACCTCCTTTAATACTCCTCAGGAGCTCAAGAGTGGGTTAAGAGAGACATAGTCCAACTGTAGTGAAGCAGGAGCCCTGGGCACTCCAAAACCAGCTCTGATGCTCCACAGGATACTGTTAATGCTCATCTCCTACTCTCTGCAATATTCCTCCTGCTCTGGCACAGTCTTTCGGTCACACTACGCTGCTGTCAGACGCAGCCTTGTGAAATCACAGTGGTTCTGACACTGGTGGTTCTCAGCCTTGTATGGGCTACAGGAGTAACCAACCAAACACAATCCCCTTCCTCGGAAGAAATCAGTTTCACCTGTTTTCATAAGAAAAAGAGAGGTTGGCCTTGCTCTAGGGTTTACTCCAAAGATGAGAGGGGATTTTGCACTGCCCAGCCAGGAGGCATTTTTCATATCAGACCAGGCAAATACTCCAAATCAGGGCTTTGGCTGATTGATGGACGGGAGATTTGCTCGTGTAAAGAGAAAACCAAAAGATTTTCAGTACCTGTGTGCAACAGAAATCAAAAGGTGTGTTTAAACCTGCCAGCCTTTTCTTCAGGCTCGCAGATGACACAGGAAGGGAGATTCAGATGTTGTTTAAGTCGCAATTATGTGAAGGGATTGGTATTTCTGTGATTAATTTGAATTCGGCCTCCTTTCCATGGAGAACCATTTATTTCCTAAGGTCAATAGATGAACTGACAGTGCTCTAATACCCTTTGTTAATCCCCATACAGTATATATGGTGTGACCTTATATATAATAATTGATACCTCTGAACATTAAGGACACTTATTAAGTGCCCTTGGTTTATAGCCCTTGCAGTAGCTCAGACAAAGCTCTTGCTGCCTGTCAGGTGCCGGCAGTTCAGAAATGCTTTTTGCAATCAGCTCTCCCTGGAACCTCATGTTTTCCCTCTTGGCACATCAAATCAGCTGATGAAGGGATCTGCCAAGTGACCTCATTTGAAGAGGAGGAAGGGAGGTTCTTGGCTAGCGCTTACCACCGGCTCAATGGTGAAGATGTCATCAGAGAAAAGCATGGAATCTCCTTGCACCTTTGCTCTCTGGTTCTGGAAGGTATGGGAGAGAAGGGAAAGGCGTTCTCGGAGACTGTGGTCCACTGTGCACTCCTGGAGAACGTGATCTGTCTGGTCCTCTTCCTGCCTCTGCAGCCTACGACACAGCCAGCAGCCACGGGGAGAGACAAACCAAGCAGATAATTCAATAACCAACATATTTGCAGAGACTGTCGTGTAATGCAGGGGCAGCAATGCACATGGGGAGGAACAGCAGCAGCTCAGCAAGGCACTGACCCCAGGCCATAGGGACCAGATGGGTCAGAATATCAGTTGCTGAACACTGGCACGGCTGGTGAGTTTAACCCAAGTTTACAATCACGGAATGGTTTGAGTTGGAATGGACCTTAAAGATCATCCCAGTCCCACACCCTAATCTGGGCAGCGACACCAGACCAGCTTGCTCAAAGCCCCATCCAGCCTGGCCTTGAACACCTCCAGGGATGGGGCAGTCTTTAGGGCCTGCAGGGTTAAGCAAACAATTCCTGCTCTGTTCCCTACACTGCCTTCCACCAGAGGATCCCAGATCACTTTAAAATCAAACTAATGAATTCAGGCATCACATCACCTCAGTGAAATTAATGGTTTCACATGCATGGAAGCAGAGGCCCTGAGAAAGAAAAGCTCTTTCCCTGGCATCCCCCATTTAAAAAGTCAGGACCAGCACCCCTGAATCCAAACCCTTATTTCTAGCCTCAAATGACCTTTTCTTTTTCCTTTTTGGCCTTCTCTGCAGAGATTTGACACAGTTTATTTTTTCCTTACTTGGTGGCTGTAATAGAAATCATTCTAGTGTTTAAAGCTCACAACCACGAGATGAGAAGGGAGCACTGCCATGGAGCAGTTGATTCTTAGCTGGCATATCGCTCTCCCCCCTTCACGCTCCAGTCCTCTGGCCATGAAGAGCCAGCAGGTGACAACTCTGGGGGGGGTAAGTGGGAGGCTCCATATGCAGCAGATCAAGGCAATGTAAGTGTAAACAGGATAGCGATCATCACCCGGCTAAATTAAAATACAATTAGAAAGGGAATACAGTCGTGGCCTTTACTGGCTGCTCACAGACAGAGCCTCGGGCAAGTGCCGTCACCAGCACCAAAAATACTTGCTTTGTCTTAGTTCCCCATGGAGCACAACAGGAAATGTTTCTCCGCAGCTGACCTACAGTGTTGAGTTTTCTGGGGGGACGGGGGACGGGACACTTCCAACGACCAAGATGAGCAAACCTCACCCTCAACTCAACCATCAATGGACAATAATTCCACCATTACATTGTGGAGAGAGAGAGAACAAACCCCTGAACAGACTTTAAAATGATAAGGATCTGTTTAGATCCTGCACTGCCTCCCCACATAGAAGTCTCCCCTGCTCCGAGACCTCCAAAGCCTCTCCAACATCAGGATAGTGGCCTTGGAGCTACAATCATCCCTAAGACTTCCAACTTAGGAAGAACAAAACATCCTGGTCGATGTCTAAACTGGCATGAGATCAAATATAATCGGAAAAAATGAGGTAGAACGTTGATGTGGAGAAACCTGGTTGCTTCTGAAAGGAAAGAGGATCACTCAGGGTCTAGAGTGAGACAGACAGGTGGAAAGAGATAGTGAAGGAATAGTCCAGAGACGTGCCACAGGAAGGTCATGAGATTTTCTTTTAACACACTGAGATTGCATAAAAGTCACACAGTGTGTAATTAAAAATAGAGAACAGTGGAAAACTAGTTTTGGCCTTCAAGGCATTGCTGACCTAATTACACTGAACTTTATTTGCTCAGAAGCCCTTAAAAAGTGCTTCTGTTTAAGGCAGTTTCCTGATCAGTGGTGGATTCAGATTAACTCCCACACACCTACATCTAGCCAAGTCACACAAGGATTCCCTAAATCACCCAAGATTAAGTGTAATTTCCAATTCACACTCACACACACCTCAGAGCTGTAAGTGTTTCTCTGCTGCCTGAAATGGAGGTTTCAAAGCTTCACCAAAGACACCCTCGGAAGATCCTGCCCCATCTCTCACCACCATGAAAACACAGACTGGCGAAGCCCAGACGCACTTCCAGGTCCTGTGCTGCCCTACCTTCTCTGCAGAAACCTCCACCTACAAGCACTCCCCAGCCTCTAAGGAGGGGCAGAAATACCTTGTTGTGCTGGAAACTGGGGCAGTCCAAGGCAATTCAACCAATATGGCCTCAAGTTTCTGAACCAACAAGAACCTCTGCCCTGCACATCACTGGAAAAGAAACCAGCATTTTATCCAAGGTGGAGTGGAAGAAGCTGCAGTGGCATCAAGTCCCAGATAATGAGTCCTAACGTTTTCCTCAGCCTCATGGACTCTCTGCAGCTCAGGGATCTCTGGACTTCAGTGGTTTGTGGTCCCACAGAACACACATTTGCTATCTATTCATTTCAATCAACCTTTTCCTGCCCAAAACATTGTCCTCAGCTGGAGTATGGGTAGAAATGGGTTGGGAAGTGCTGAGCTCCGTTACCCTGAAGCTCAGGGACACCTACCCTGACACCGTGGAGGTTTTACTTCACCTAAACCATTCAAAAAGGACCAACACCCTTCTGAGGATTAGTTTTACCCTTGGACGGTATATCTTACTGAAACAAATCTTTCAAACAAACCTCAGTTTCTGCTGATTCTCCTCTTCCTGAGTAAAAAAAGCTTTCCACTGGAAGTGGGCTATGATTTCACTCCGGTTGTGGATGACCACGGACTTGTGGTTTGACATAGTGAAGTAAGTCTTCTCAACTGTCAAGGAATTCCTGTCAAGCCTGATGTTGACATCTACAGCTGCTCCATAAAGGCTTGTGTGAACATCTTCACCTGAAACAAAGCAAAGGGGAGTCTCTGCTTATCTTGCTTGATGATATAAGTATGAGGAACAGAGCAAACCACAAGTAACAGAAGGCGGTGTTACAGCAGTTCCACAGATCAGCATATTTATCACATCCTCTGTGTGTGCAGCATGAGGATGTTTCTAGACACTGCCTTAAGTACCTTATTCCTGGGGCCTTTGTAGAGATTTATTCTCAAGGTGACTGTATTTACAGTGAGATATTTGTAAACGTACCCAGGTGGCCTTTGGGTTGCCGCCCCCCTCATGTCACAGGGAATTCAGGTGACTCTGAGGGGTACCCTCTCAGTCCCAGCTCATCCCAGGTCTCTTGTGGGCACACCACCAGTGTTGTGTCTCTCCTGATCCTCCGCAGTTGACAAGATGCCTGGGGGAATGTGGGCAGTAAAGGGAGGTTCAGAGGAACAAGCAAAGTGACAGCCCATGGCAGGATGGGACACAGATGGGAACTTCACTGTGTTGTAGCAGCAGTGCCCTCACTTGCCATGGATTTGTGAAAACACATCAAAATGTGTTTTGGTCTACACCAACCTGCCCATTACAGTCTATCATGCCCATTTCTTCAACATGGTCCAGTTGCCTGTACTTGAGTGAGCAAGTCTACACTGAGCATTCCCAAGCTATTCAATGACCTCCAGAGCAAGGACTTCTTTGGTTTCCACCTCAGACTCAGCTGAAGAGGAGAGCCATCCACATCAACTGATTAACAACTGGAGCCTTCTGGAGTACTTGCCAACATTCCACCCTTCGAAACAGGCTTCCACTAAAGGCTTCCTCATTTCCAGAGCTTTCAAACTTTCATTCTTCCCAGGTAACTCCTAGGAGTCCACTGAGCTCCAATTTCAGTACCAAGCCCACTCTTCCTGTTTCAGGTGAGTGTTTCCCAAGTGAAATGCAAACAACAAACATCCAAGATGCTTTAGGGAAGGTCATGGCCACTCTGACTTGCTAGAAATGGCATTTCTTTGGAACGGTGCTTAAAATCTTAGAGCCAGGCCTAGCTGAGTGCAGCAATCTGGCTGTATCCTGGTGAGCATCTTTCAGCATCTCCTCAATGCATGGGTTGCAGTGAGGCCACCAGCAGATAGACCTGTTTTTAAAAGGCTACCATGCAACAACACTAGGACTGAGAATGATTAAAGGTATGGAGCAGCTTCTACATGAAGATGGAATAGGATTCCTCAAGCTAGAAATCACACGGGAGATAGACAGGAGTGGTTTGTAAATGGCCTGGGATATGTGAATAAGGAAAAATTTGTCATAAAACACGAACCTGAGGGCCTGAAATAATGTTATTAGTTAGAAACTATACAGAAGTAGCAGTACTTTCCCAGGGAATACTCCTTCTGTTGGAGCACAATGCCGTAGGAGGCTATAGAGGCTAATAGCTATAAACTCAGAGAGTAACCAGACAAATTCTTGTAAGACAAAACCATCAGAACCTATTAAACAAAGATGAGAATAAAACCTCCAGCACAGGGAAACACTAACTTCTGAGCCCCCAGGGGAGACAGCACGTGCGCTGCCTCTTTCTACAAGCATCCCCAACCACTGCTCTCTTGGGGACCCCACCATTCTCATGCTCCCTGCTCCAACCACCCTTTTGAAGGCTGGAGGGTTTGCTGGAGCATTTCCTACCCCAAAAAGAACTATCTGAATATACACCTCCCTCCCCAAATTGCTTAGTGCAGACAGCAGTAAGTCAGGAGGAAGGCGCAGCTCTCTCTGCCAGGCAAATGAACCAACACAGAGTGTGGAGCTGTCAGGGCTGGCCAAGGGCTGCAGACTTCACCTCTCAGCTGCCAAATTAGATGTGACATTTCATTTAAGACTCTTGGCTGTTTAATACATAACTAAAAAAAAAAAAAACCAACAAAAAAAAAAACCCACACAAACCAAGCCAACTTCTGTACTGTAGGAGAGATGTAGCACTAGGTATCTCACTAGACAGGATAATGTTCATGGTGTGGGGTTCAGGACGCTTTGCTGCCAGGAAAGCACATCTACTGAATCAAGATGTATCTGCCCTATCATTATTTACACAACAGAGTCTTATTACAGGCTGTCAATTCTCTCATTCTTACATGCTTTTGACATGTTTCCTACCCACATGGCAGGACACAGCTCCTCTCTGCAACCAGAACAAAGCAATGCCTGAACATGAAATTAAAAATTAGGCTTTTTGCACAGCAGTAGAGGTGACGCTTTGAGTTGTGCCCTGCTGAACAATGCCCTTTGACACCACTGGGTTTTATTCCAGCAACCACGACTATGAATGCAGGTATCATGCACATCATCAAAACGTTTTGCTACCTCAAAGCAAGATATCTAATATTGGTTCATCCTTCCCAGGGCCTATTTTGCAGGAAAAAATAAATTTCTTAAAAGAGAATTTACAGAAGACCTAGAATATCCTTCTCTATTCCTCCAATGCTACATGATCATCCCAGTGCAAGAGGGAATATTTTTCAGGGCGGTACAAATTGTTCTTAACTAGAAAGAAAAAGTTTTGTTTAGCCTGAAAGTACAACCCAATGAATGGATGAGCAAAGTCTTGAACAACATTTCAAAACAAATTTCAGGTTTTATTAAGAATGCTTTCCTAGTATTCAACACTAGTACTTTCCTTCATTGGTTGCTGCTCTAAATATTACAAAGGTAGTAGCCGGATTGATTAGGTTGAATAGAAACCAAACAGCACCCTGCTGTCTTTCTTCTTCACTGAGACATATTCTTCCTGTATCCCTGTCACTCCCTCTTTGCTGAAATTGGATTTTAGATCTTTTCAGGAGCACATGACAGTCAAATTTGGACCATTTAGGTAGAGCGGAAAGCAAGTTTAATTTCATTTGCTCAGTTTGTCAGAAGACTGCCTTGCTCTCGCCTCTGAGTGCAGCTGAAGAGAGACAGGTCCTGCCACTTTTTCACTTAAAATTCAAGCAATAAAAGCAGAGCCCTTCACTGAAAAGGGTGTTATTGTACCTCCAGATCGATGTGTGACAAACAATTCTTTTGCTCCTGCCACTACCACACCAAATTGCCAGCATATTCTTGTTTTTCAAACAGCATAGCAAGGGCTGCTATTACTACTTCACCGCTCGAGAGAGAGTCACTCCCACGAGGGCAAGGGGTCTCTGGAGAGCTAGAGATGTCACCGACAGCTGGATCCAGCCCTCCCCATCATTTACCCAACCCCTCTGCTCTACTCTAGGGAGATCCCCCTGCAGGGCTGCTTCCAGCTCTGGGGCCACCAACAGCAGAAGGACTTGGACCTGTTGGAGCAGGGCCAGAGGAGGTTACAAAAATGCTGTAAGGGCTGGAGCCCCTCTGCTGTGAGGACAGGCTGGGAGTTGGGGAGGTTCAGCCTGGGGAAGAGAAGGCTCCAGGGAGACCTTAGAGCCCATTCCAATTCCTAAGGGGGCTCCATGAAAGCTGGGGAGGGACGCCATAGGATGAGTGGGAAAGGTTTGACACTGAAAGAGGGGAGATGGAGATGAGATCTCAGGAAGAAATTCTTTGCTGTGAAGGTGGTGAGACCCTAGTCCAGGTTGCCCAGAGAAGCTGTGGCTGCCCTATCCATGGAGGGGTTCAAGGCCAGGTTGGACAGGTCTTTGAGCAATGTGGTCTGGTGGGAGGTGCAGAACAGGCAGTTCTGAAGAATCATTCCTGGCCTAAAAGAAAGCTCAGAGCATCCTAATTGTTGCCACTGCTGCAATTATTGCTGTTAATGGCCAAAAGTCTCAAAACACTCTTCTCATTGTGCATCCTTCTGTAACAAAGCACCCAGAGTATTCCCCATCACTTCATCCTCTGCACCACATTTAGGAAGTTCCCTTTGCCTTGTTACAGGATGAAATATTCTGGCACAGGGATATCTGGGAGCCAGCAGGGAGGCTCTGCGCTGCCCAGCAGGAAGGTGCCTTGTGGGATGTATTGAAAAGGACAATGAAACCCTCAGATGATGACAGACACCGCTGCCACATATCCAGCACGCCACCAGCTATTTTTAATCATTATTGCCACGACAGCAATGATAGGCTGGGGCACACATTGCTTTTGGCCCACGGGGAAAATAGCAAAGGAACTTTCATTTCGATTGCCTGGCACAGACATGCCTGATACACCACTTACTAAATCAATCAGCCTTCAAGCTGCTCCTCTGCTTCTCAGCAGATGCTGATTGATCCACAAGGAAAGGGGGCTAATGAATGGTCAGCTCTGCCCTGAAACGCATCCAGAGCTAATGACATTTAAAAACACTTTAGTGATTCCCACTGATAATAGGATAAAGAAGCTGCACTTGAGGATGACTTGCAGTAGGAGATGAAAACGAACTCCTTCCAGAAATCTTCCATGTGCTAAAAATGGGATATGTGGAGTCACACAGGTTTCTGTGCGTACCTGGGGATGGCCAAAACAGCAAAAAAGGAATTTTTAAACTTCCAAATGACCGTCCTGGTACCCACCCCCTGGGTCTGAGCTCACACAATCAGCTCCAGGGGTTGTTTCAGCAGGATTTTTGTCAGGGAGTTACATAGCTGTGGAGCTATAAAGTTCTGCAAAAAAAAAAAAAAAAACAAACCAACCACCAAGCACAAGTGAAGCACAAACCTAATTCCCCTTCATCTACCCTCAAACTGATGGACCATCTGTCTTGAAGCACATGGCCCTGGAGAGGGGGCAAAGGCCATTCTCTCTCTGCGAGTAGAACAACCTTACCTAAAACAGCATAAAGTAAAAAAGTCATTATTAGAAGCAGTTCTAGAAGTAGGGAACAAAGACAGGAAACAGTCATTTTCTATTAGTTGTTTTGTCACAGAGGAACACTTTGGAGACCAATTAGACTCACCCATCAATCTAATTGATTTGGACTATAAAGGCCTATAACCAATCAGTTGTATAAAGCATTAGTTACCAATCCTCAGTCTGTTGCAACACTGCTACTGCTAAGATGTAAAGTCAACACATAACTGCAATAATGCCCATTTACACCTGACATTCACTTGTTGAACACTGGCACAGCTGGTGGGTTTAACCCATGCTTATAAGCTTACAATCATGGAATGGTTTGGGTTGGAAGGGACCTTAAAGTCCCACCCCCTGCCCTGGGCAGGGACACCTCCCACCAGACCAGGTTGTTCAAAGCCCTGTCCAACCTGGCCTTGAATACCTCCAGAGATGGGGCAGCCACAGCTTCTCCGGGCAACCTGGGCCAGGGTCTCACCACCCTCACAGCAAAGAATTTCTTCCTGAAATTTCTTCCTTTCTTCTCATTTCAATCTCCTCTCTTTCAGTGTCAAACCCTTCCCCATTGTCCTATGGCCCCCTTCCCTGACCAAGAGTCCCTTTCCAACTTTTCTGGAGCCCCTTTAGGGGCTCTAAGGTCTCCCTAGAGCTTTTCTTTTCTCCAGGATGAGCCCCCTCCCCCAACTCTCTCAGCCTGTCCTCACAGCAGAGGGGCTCCAGCCCTCACAACATCTCCATGACCTCCTCTGGTCCCCCTCCGACAGGTCCTTCTGCTGTTGGTGGCCACAGAGCTGGAGTCAGCACTGCAGGGGGGTCTCCCCAGAGTAAAGCAGAGGGGCAGAGTCCCCTCCTTGCCCTGTTGGCCACACTGCTGGGGATGCAGCCCAGGAAGGCAGGGGTGGGAGGGCANATCTGGGAGCCAGCAGGGAGGCTCTGCGCTGCCCAGCAGGAAGGTGCCTTGTGGGATGTATTGAAAAGGACAATGAAACCCTCAGATGATGACAGACACCGCTGCCACATATCCAGCACGCCACCAGCTATTTTTAATCATTATTGCCACGACAGCAATGATAGGCTGGGGCACACATTGCTTTTGGCCCATGGGGAAAATAGCAAAGGAACTTTCATTTCGATTGCCTGGCACAGACATGCCTGATACACCACTTACTAAATCAATCAGCCTTCAAGCTGCTCCTCTGCTTCTCAGCAGATGCTGATTGATCCACAAGGAAAGGGGGCTAATGAATGGTCAGCTCTGCCCTGAAACGCATCCAGAGCTAATGACATTTAAAAACACTTTAGTGATTCCCACTGATAATAGGATAAAGAAGCTGCACTTGAGGATGACTTGCAGTAGGAGATGAAAACGAACTCCTTCCAGAAATCTTCCATGTGCTAAAAATGGGATATGTGGAGTCACACAGGTTTCTGTGCGTACCTGGGGATGGCCAAAACAGCAAAAAAGGAATTTTTAAACTTCCAAATGACCCTCCTGGTACCCACCCCCTGGGTCTGAGCTCACACAATCAGCTCCAGGGGTTGTTTCAGCAGGGTTTTTGTCAGGGAGTTACATAGCTGTGGAGCTATAAAGTTCTGCAAAAAAAAAAAAAAACAAACCAACCACCAAGCACAAGTGAAGCACAAACCTAATTCCCCTTCATCTACCCTCAAACTGATGGACCATCTGTCTTGAAGCACATGGCCCAGGAGAGGGGGCAAAGGCCATTCTCTCTCTGCGAGTAGAACAACCTTACCTAAAACAGCATAAAGTAAAAAAGTCATTATTAGAAGCAGTTCTAGAAGTAGGGAACAAAGACAGGAAACAGTCATTTTCTATTAGTTGTTTTGTCACAGAGGAACACTTTGGAGACCAATTAGACTCACCCATCAATCTAATTGATTTGGACTATAAAGGCCTATAACCAATCAGTTGTATAAAGCATTAGTTACCAATCCTCAGTCTGTTGCAACACTGCTACTGCTAAGATGTAAAGTCAACACATAACTGCAATAATGCCCATTTACACCTGACATTCACTTGTTGAACACTGGCACAGCTGGTGGGTTTAACCCATGCTTATAAGCTTACAATCATGGAATGGTTTGGGTTGGAAGGGACCTTAAAGTCCCACCCCCTGCCCTGGGCAGGGACACCTCCCACCAGACCAGGTTGTTCAAAGCCCTGTCCAACCTGGCCTTGAACACCTCCAGGGATGGGGCAGCCACAGCTTCTCCGGGCAACCTGGGCCAGGGTCTCACCACCCTCACAGCAAAGAATTTCTTCCTGAAATTTCTTCCTTTCTTCTCATTTCAATCTCCTCTCTTTCAGTGTCAAACCCTTCCCCATTGTCCTATGGCCCCCTTCCCTGACCAAGAGTCCCTTTCCAACTTTTCTGGAGCCCCTTTAGGGGCTCTAAGGTCTCCCTAGAGCTTTTCTTTTCTCCAGGATGAGCCCCCTCCCCCAACTCTCTCAGCCTGTCCTCACAGCAGAGGGGCTCCAGCCCTCACAACATCTCCATGACCTCCTCTGGTCCCCCTCCGACAGGTCCTTCTGCTGTTGGTGGCCACAGAGCTGGAGTCAGCACTGCAGGGGGGTCTCCCCAGAGTAAAGCAGAGGGGCAGAGTCCCCTCCTTGCCCTGTTGGCCACACTGCTGGGGATGCAGCCCAGGAAGGCAGGGGTGGGAGGGCACTTCTGGGCTGCCAGCACACATTGCTGGGGCGTGTGGAGCTTCCCTTCCACCAACACCCCGAAGTCCTTCTCCTCAGGGCTGCGCTCAGTCCAGTCTCTGCCTGGCCTGGATTTTTGCTGAGTGGTCCTGACTCTACATGCCTGGTAGAGTCCAAGGAAGAACTAGAGAAGCCTCTTGTAATAGCTACAGTGTCAGAGTCTGGCTTATACCTCGGGATAACACGGGAAACAAGATCTCCTCTATAAACTCACAGAATAAAATGAATTTCTAAACATCTGCCAGCACTAAACACAAACTGAAAAAAATTGTGTCAGTGCACTACAGCAAAGCTTCAGAGTCAGAAAAGGCTGCTGTTCAGGAAGCAGATTTCCCCACCTCTTAGTACTTGTAAGAGCTACTATAAATCTGTCTGTTGTTGAAGGAACAGAGAATTGCATGAAGATGAACAACTACTGAGGTGAACAGCAATGGCTGTCAGAAGCTCAGGGTCTGCTGCAACAAATTTAGCTCAACAGTAACTTAGCAGTACTCATGGCATTATCAGTGCCTCTGTAAAAACTCACACAAGATTAAGATTAAAGCCATAAAATGGTTTTGGTGTTCCTACCCTGGTACCCTGCACTACACAGGGACCACTCAAATATCTAAGGAGGCAGCGAGTTTCCTCAGGCAAGTATTGAGCCTCCTTCCTTCCACCTCCGTTCTGGCTGAAGTCGGTACAAATCAAGAGCACTCAGCAACTTGTTTTGAGTGATCTCAGGGATGCAAAATGTAACACAACAAGGGCTAAACCTCAGTTAAACCCCACTGCCTACTGACATCCACCAGCAGATTTACAAAGAAAGAGAAAAGCTTGATCTAGAGAGTAAATCAATAGGATCTTCATTTCATTTTCAAACAAGTTCCTGGAAGCCATTGATTGTGATGCCAGGCTTGTGAGACAGATGACGAGACCCTGGGCAGAAAGGGGGTTCTTAGAGAAAAAGAACAGAGCTATGCAAAGGCAGATGTGTTCTTCAAAGTCCATACAAACCCACGGGTGAACTTCTCAGCAAGGCAGTGCTTTTTCACAGCTGCTGTACACTTACGGGTAGCTGAGATGATGGGAGATGCTGGCACACCCCCACAAAAGTCCCTCCTTCAGCTTCACACAGCAATAAACAGGCAGGGCTGGGATTTAAGGAGTTTCCCACGTGTGTGCAGCGATTGCTAATGCACCACCAGGCCCTGGCACAGGTGGCATTTACCGAAGTGAGCCCATCCTGCTAAACCCAACATCAATTTTACCTGAAGAAAGGGATTTGGCATCCCAACTTGTTCACATTCCCAGCCGGCAGCCCCACATTGATCCACACGAACTGGACAGGCACTAATGCAGTTGACAACTCCCCTTGGCCCATGTGCTGGGTGTGGAGTCTCTGCTGCAGCTGACCATCACCATGGCCAAGAGGCAGAGGCTTCACTTGCCCCGCTGCCAGCGCGGAGCACACCCATCCTCGTCACCAAACCCAAATGGCTCTAATACATCACGTCAAACATGCTGTCATTCCATGGGTGACTAAAGACCTCCACATCAGCTTCCTAATTAGTCACTTTTAAATCTGCCTTAATTTTTTCCAGTGATCTCATGCCTCATTTTCCCCATTTGAGATTAAATGTCAGTGTTTTCTCAAGCTGGCAGTTATCGCTCGTGGCTCCAGAGGCTGCTGCAGTGCAGAAGAGAGGCCTATGGTAAGAGTAAGAAGGGCAGAAGTATCTCAGGGCATCCCATGTAAGGCAGAAGACATGGATTCACCTCCGATATGCCCCTACAACACTGGGCATTGCTGCCACACTAAGTATAGTGACCCACATTAACTTCTTTGAGATCTTGGCCAAACTAGACACTCACAAGTCCACGGACCCTGATGGGATGCACCCATGAGTGCTGAGGGAACTGGCAGATGTTACTGCTGCACCACTCTCCATCATCTTTGAATGGTCATGGAGAACAGGAAAGGTGCCTGAGGACTGGGGAAAGGCCAATATCACTCCAGTCTACAAAAAGGGCAAGAAAGAGGACTCGGGGAACTACAGGCCCATTAGTCTCACCTCTGTCCCTGGGAAGGTAATGGAGCAACTTGTTTTAGATGTCATCTCCAAACATCTTAAAGAACAGGAAATTACTGGAAATGGTCAACACAGATTTACCAAAGGTAAATCACGCTTGACCAATCTGATAGCCTTCTATGATGTTATAACTGGATGGCTCAATGAGGGGAGAGCAGCAGATGTCATCTACCTTGACTTCAGCAAGGCTTTTAACACTGTCTCCCATAACTTTCTCACTAGGAAACTGAGGAAGTGTCAACTAGATGAGGGGGCAGTGAGACTGACTGAAAGCTGGCTGTGTGACAGGACTCAGAGTGTTGTAATTAATGGAGGCGGGTCAAGTTGGAGGCCTGTAACCAGTGGTGTCCCCCAAGGGTCAATACTCGATCCAGTCTTGTTCAATATCCTGGATGAGGGGACTGAGCAAGTTCACTGACAGTATCAAACTGGGAGGGCTAGCTGACACTCCAGAAGGCTGTGTCACCATCCAGCATGACCTAGACAGGCTGGAGAGCTGAGTAGAGAAGAAGCGAATAAGGCTCAACAAGGGCAAGTGTAGGGTCCTGCACCAGGGAAGGAAGAATTCCAGGCACCGATATAGGTTATGGGCATACCTGCTGGAAAGCACGTCTGAGGAGAAAGATCTGGGGGTCCTGGTAGATAGTAAACTATCCATGAGCCAGCAACGTGCCCTTGTTGCCAAGATGGCAAATGGAATCTGGGCTGCATAGGGAAGAGTACAGCCAGTAGATCCAGGGAGGTCATTCTCCCCCTCTACTCTGCACTGGTGAGGCCATAATTGGAATACTGCATCCAGTTCTGGGCTCCCCAGTTCAAGAGAAACAGGGAACTATTGGAGAGAGTCCAGTGTAGAGCAACAAAGGTGATTAAGGGATTACAGCATCTCCCTTATGAGGAAAGGCTGAGAGAGCTGGGACTCTTTAGCCTGGAAAAGAGAAGGCTGAGGGGAGACCTTATTAATGCTTACAAGTATCTAAAGGGTGGGCTGAAGGAGGATGGAGACAGACTCTTTTAAGTCATTCCCAGTGACAGGACGAGGAGCAATGGGCACAAGCTGGAACACAGGAAGTTCCATTTGAATACGAGGAAAAACTTCTTTCCTGTGAGGGTGACAGAGCCCTGGAAGAGGCTGCCCAGGGGGGCTGTGGAGCCCCCTTCTCTGGAGACATTTCAAGACCTGCCTGGATGTAGTCCTGAGTAATGTGCTCTGGGCAATCCTGCTTTAGCAGGGAAGTTGGACTAGATGACCTCTAGAGGTCCCTTCCAACCCTGACAATTCCATGACCTACCCAGGATCTTCTCTACAGCAGGGACATTGAGGGGCTGGACCGTGTCCAGAGAAGGGCAACAGAGCTGGTGAGGGGTCTGGAGCACAAATCTGGCTGAGGGAGTTGGGGATGTTCAGCCTGGAGAAAAGGAGGGTGAGGGGAGACCTTCTCACTCTCCATAACTGCCTAAAAGGAGGGTGTAGCCAGGGGTTTGGTCTCTTCTCCCAAGGAACAGGTAATGGGACAAGACAAAAAGGTCTCCAATCAAGCCAGGGGTGGTTTAGGATGGATATTAGGGAAAATTTCTTCACTAAAAGGGTTATCAAGCCTTGGTACAGGCTGCCAAGGGAAGTGGTGGAGTTACCATCCCTGGAGGTATTTAAAAGCCGGGCAGATGTGGTGCTGAGGGACATGGGTTAATAGTGGCTTGGACAGTGTAAGGTTAATGGTTGGACTCAGTCTTACAGGTCCCTTCCAACCCAGACAATTCTATGATTCTAGGATATTTTTATTTTAATCATTTTTCCTTCTTGCATTGCCCCACAAGGAAATCACATCTATCCTTCAGGCATTTGTGCTGGCTCCAAGGGAGGGGAGGATCACAGACCTGCTAATCCTGCTCACTCCATAGGGCTAGCAGCCCTAAAATAGTCTAGACTTGCAGATACTGGCCAGCCCAAACTGCAAGTCACACTGGCTTTCTGGCGCTCAACACCAAAATAACCCCTGCAGGGATTCCCCTTAGCACAGCTAGGGACCCCACACTTTCAGGGTCAGCCACCAAACTTCAAAGGCGGGGGAACAAGGCAGCCAGACTCTCCCCTGGCAGGGCAGGGCAAGCTCAGCTCCACACCATCCCCAGTTCCTACTGTGCTGCACTGGAGAAACACATTTGACTGGTGTCTTCTCCCATACAGCAATAATCTCAATTTGGCAGAGAGCTTTGCACAGGAGGGGAGACATTACTTCACCCGCTCCCTACGGGGACAGTAACTAACCCAATGCAGAAAAATTCATCTGATCTGATTGACAACTCCAGAGCCAGAGGCAGATGCTGCCCACATCTTCTACCTGCCTTTGAAGTTATTAATCAAGGAGCCGAGGCTGAGCTCTCTCCTTCCTTGCCCTGGGTATGCAGAGTCACAAAGGATGCTCTGAAGATCTGTGATCCACAGCAAACAAGCCAGTATTTGCTTTAGGAGAGCTCCTGCTCAGGAACTGTCAAACCCTCCTGCAAGTTGTGTAAGAAGTTCAGGGTATTAACAGGGTATTAATCTGCCAAATACCCAGATGGTTCCTCAGCAAGCTTTTAGCACAAGGCTGGAGGCTTCCAGCAGGAATAAAATTACTGAGAACTCTTTCTGAGCCACATGTTACCTCACTCTCCTGGGGAAGCTGCTTTCTGGGGCTCTGCACCAAGGGGAAGCAGGACAGTAACAGAGCAGACGTTCCTGCTTGAGGGCTGGCTCTTCTTGGACATGCTGTCTCCTAAAATTCTCATACAAGTACTGGCTCTGATTTCTCCCCTCAAAGAGGGCAAGATCCTGCCCCCGGGGGGCTTCTGCTTCTGCATTAGCTTCACAGAGCCATCGAAGGAAAATGATCTGCATAATTACTCTTATTACTGACAGCAATAAACGTATCTCAATATATAGCATCTGTCAGCCAGGCAAAAGCTCAGTGGGGCTTTGCTAATTACTCAAGTTCCCTGTGCTGGCAAAGAGATCCCAAGGGATGTGGCAGCCATGGGGAAGAACTGCACAGAGGAATTTCAGCGCCACACAACAAAGCTTCTAGACTCGAAGCACCTTGTAGCACCTCACAACTGGGCACCCACAGACAAGCACAGAATCTAGTCCTACACCTTGAAGGCCACCCATCGTGCCACAGTAGGTACTTCTTAGAGAGTCAGGATTTATGGAGCTCTGAGCAGAGAAGTGACCCTCTTTCTACAACTTCCAGCATCTCTCCAGCACCTCCTGTCCTTGTACGGAGCCACCAACCAGAACTTCAAGTGATCCTGACTGCAGAACCCTTTACAAACCAGTACATGTCCTTGCAACCCAGACAACAGAAACCCCTTCTGATACCTTCACCTGACTTTAAGGTGATGAATAGGGATGTGCTATGGCCCAGAACATCCAAGTTATCTCCATGTCAGGTTGGGCTGGGATTTTGCACACCCAGACACACCTGCATGGAGAAAATGGAGGAGTCTGGGCATTTAGATTAGATACTAGGAAGAAATTCTTGACTGTGAGGGTGGTGAGACCCTGACCCAGGTTGCCCAGAGAAGCTGTGGCTGTCCCATCCTTGGAGGTGTTCAAGGCTACATTGGGCAGGGCTTTGGGCAACCTGGTCTGGTGGGAGGTGTCCCTGCCCAGGGCAGAGGGTGGGACTTTAAGGATTTTAAGGTTCCTTTCAACCCAAACAATTCCGTGATTTAAAGCACTGAAGGTCAAATTTTCATTGTAAATCGTTAGGCGCTTTGCAGCAAAGACATTTCTTCATGCTCATCTGTAAAGTTTGTAGCAACAGGACGACCATCACACGTAGAGTCTACCCAGGGGACAGCACCTACATTTCTAACCAGGACAGTCTAAGGGACACACAATTTAAATCAGCCAATTAATAGGCAAAGGGAAAATTGTGACTTATTCACATGGCAGTGCTCTGTGTTTGCTTAAGCAACACCAGGGATAGATTTGACCCAACTTCAGCGTAAACGAAACCAATGTAACGCACACCTTGATCCTGCATAAGTCACACTAACGGCGGTGTGATTCAATGACAAGGACTGAGCAAGTTGACACAGACACACAACAAAGCGAGGAAAATGCCTCCCAACATCCTGAACTGCTGTTTTGCTCTCAGTGCTTCTGTTCCATAACAAACACTCTGCTGCTGGCTCTGAAAAAGCGAGGCAGCTGCTTTTTGTATGTGAGGCGGAAGAAGTCTGACTTTGCCCAGGACAAATTAGCCAGGGCTCTGCCAGGGGAGGTCGGGTAATATCGTCTGCTGCTCTGCACTCCACCTGCGATAAGCAGCTTTTAAGACCGATTGATTAAATGTTTTGCTTTCACTTTAGCAATTAATCTCAGCAGCCTTTTACTTATTTGGATGCTTCAAAGCCAGAGAGATAATCCCTTAATTATTCCCTTGCTCTCCCTTCTCTATCTGTAGTTGATTTTAAAATAACTGCAGCCTTGTACTGATGGGCAGGATGAATCCTGGGTCCATCTCCCTAGCAGCTGCACAAAGAGGTTGCTCATCTCGGAGCCAGCAGAGAGTTTGGTCTCTGTGGTCTGTTCACACAAATCACTTCTGTGAAGATGAACCACAGGGGAACCAGGCATTTCAGTGAAAACAAGACTCAGGTTTTCAAAGCCAGGCATGAAGATCCTGGTCCTAATTATTTTCAGTCACACAGTATAAACCCTACAGCCCTAGCCTCTAGTGCTACTACAGATTTACCCAGAAAAGATTTAGCCCTCTGAATTTTATCCTATAGATTCTCTATGCGCATACAAACAAGGTGCTTTTTGTGCTTCTCTATCTGAAGTTTCAGTACTTTTCAATAGTGTTATCCAAACCTATGAGCTTCTCAGACCAAGTACAAACCTTTCTCTGTGGATATGTCATTAACTGACAAATATTAAACAAAGCTGTGATAACTCATCAGGCTACAAAGAGCATTTGGAAGATATAGGAGCATTTTTTACAACTCTACAAACTGGAGACAACTAAGATGTTTGTTGTAGGGCTAAAGCATTGCAGCGGCACCCAGATGAGGACATCCCGCTTCCCAAGACCAACATTCAGGGACAGGGACAAAACAAACCCCTTTCAGGCAAGAGAAAACACACACTAAGTGGCTTAAAGCTGAGAGCATTTCTACATCCTGACCATGGTGGCTTGTACCCTGTTATAAACTTTATACCCACCTCAGGAGGCAGCGAGCACTTCCTGCTAAATCCTAAGAGCCATCAAGCCCTGACATTGTGAAGTGTGGGATGCAGGAGGGTAGAGGAAAATCTAGATCTATGGCAAGAAAACACAGAAGGACGTATGGGACAGAGGCATGTAAGAGACATGAGCGTTGGAAAGAGTCTGGTAAGACATGCATTAACTATATTCCACTTCAAACACAGCATTGTCTTGGAATAAAACTTCACACACAGCAATGGAGAATCAATATTTCTCCTTCCACTCAGCAACTCCCAGCAGAAACAGGATCTCAAAATCTCATTCCTCTTTGATAGCATCTACTCTAACAGTCGTCTAATTGCCAACTATTTTGCGTTTTTATTTGAGGGAAAGCTGGAACAGGGGACGTACCCCTAGAGAGGGAATTAAGGTGTCTGGGACCACAGTGAATGATGGTGGATAACTGTCATGAGGAGGTGATGGGTGGAGAACACCACGCTGACACCAGGGTTCCCCATGGATGGACACAGGATGTATAGAGCAAGGACAGACTCAGCCATTGCACCTTTAGCTGCTCATTTCTAAGCACTGAAACATGCAGAGGTTTTGAAATAATAAATCAGGAGCTGTTTGAAAGCAAGCTCCACATTATTCTGATTAGAAAGGGCTCTTCTTTGAAGTATGGAGAGATTTCGAAGGATTGTAGAGAGGGTGCACCATGCAGCACCCAGCACTCACCTGTGTCATAGTGAACTACCAGGGACCCGGAATGATCCCCAGTTTTCAGCGGCTGAAACTCCACTGTTACTTGCATGGTGTCACCAATCTTGAGCGTCCCAATGGAGGGCTCCACAGAGAAAGGGCTGCAACACAAAGAAAGATATTGGGACCATTGTGAGAGATCCGGGGACTATAATCCTTTTGCAAACAAACTGCAGTTGGTAGAGGAGAAACACAACATACAGCATGAGAAACAGAGCTACTGACTCCCACTTCTGAAGAGAGCCAGCCCTCAGAAGATCCTACAGTATAAAATGACCTTATCTCTCCCATATTTTCCATCCTGTCATCTGCAGTGAGGCTCCAGAGTCCGACTGGCAGCAATACAACCAGAGGTTGGTTTTGGAAGAGCACAAGAGATGGTAACAGCTATTTGCAGGCACAACTTGACACAACTTTCCTCAGGAATCTGTCTTTTCCTGCCTCACTTCAAGAGATGCAAATGTCAAGGTATTACCTGTATCAATGAGATTACAGCCTAGAAATCAGACAGAGAATAAAAGTCTTTTTTGAAGACCAGAGAATAATCATGGCTTAAATTGCAGAATTTTTTTTTTTTAACATCCTGGTTTAGCCTAAGAAAGGGTGTGTTTCATCAGCATTTCACTGAAAACTGCTCTAAGAAGACAAGGAACAATCAGAAAAATGTGAGTGCAAATGCAATTATAGAGTGATACCATGACAAGACACAAAAGGAATATATCATTTACAGCCTGAACGATTAAATTCCTCACTAAATGAGGCAACATTAACAGAATTGTATCAAGGCAAATTTAACAGGAGGCTTTTTCTGCAATCTGGGACTCTGGGTTATAATCCAAGCTCAGTAACAATTTGCTTGACCCAGCAGACAAAAGCCTATGCAATGTGGTGGAAATAATTATGAAAATGTGCTGGTGTAGTTTTGCCTTAATATGAGCAATTATAATTCATTGTCAGGTAAACAGGTCTAGGCTGATAAACACAAAACTTGCTTTAATGCTGGGAGACAAGTCAGATGGAACACACTTCTGCTCAGTGGCAGCTGGGCTTCACGGCTCTTACACAGCCCCACTAAGAAAACAAAAGTTACTGGCTTTAGTGCTTGGCTGGTGGTCAATTTGCTACCTTAAAAGCATGGTTCTGGTGAGTTTTGCCATGTTTAGAGAACGCACCACACAGATGAAAATAATGAGCACTGGAGCCATGTGCAAGCTGAACTTTGTTCATGTAAGTAGTGACAGCTGATGAAATTGCTGGAGTTTCTGCTCATTAAGGAGATACTGTGGCAATTAGGGGCCTGACCTCTTCCCATTACAACTTGAAAGAGCACTGCTGCTGAAGATGGAGAAGCATCTGGCCAGCAACATTTACGTGCTGGACTTGAGACTTTTGACAGAGAGGAGGAAAGACAAGGCCTCACCAGCCTCAGAACTGGATTGTTCTACATAGTCCTGAATCCACACTGAGGGCTGTGAAATTATCACTGAAGTGAATTTACATTAGAAATACAGCATTGTTCACACATTAAGGTAATAAAATCAAACAGTTTCCAGGATGGAATATAACTGCTGTTGGTACGCAAGGAATCCTTTCCACTCTGGTTCCCATAACAATACCACTTGCAAAGCCACATAAAGAGTGGAGCAGAGTGGAAATTCTATGGCCAAGCTCTGTGATAACACACCAGACACGGGAATGAGATGCTCCCAGGGAGCTGATAAGCTGCACGCTTGCTACCCTGAGCCAACAGTCTGTCCAATTTTGACAAAACGCTGTCCTTTGGGCAAACTTTGCCATTATCATGTCATTATAATACCAAAACACACCTCCATCCCAAAGGCAACCCGCCTCCAAGGTGTGACCACTCCTCCTTGAGACTGCACCCCGGATTTTTTGTGAACTATACTTATAAAGGCAAGGCAAGAGAATTTTACAACAATCCTAATAAAGGTGTTTATGACTACAGCCACTCAAACTCCACCTTGAAGCTAAAAAACAGTATAAAAATGGCCCAGAAAATGGGGGGATATGAGGGAACACACTATTGGGAACAAGTCAAGGAGGACTCCATCACAGACTGCCTTTGACTTCTGGGACTGGTTGACAGGCTGAGCCTTTCTTCCCCCCCTTTCCATTCCCCATAGGGACACCTTTGGGTAAGGCTTCGACTGTACAAAGTGCTTCCTTAGGAAACTTTGACATCTCTCTATTCTCTACAATTATAGCCAGGCTGTATTATCTGTAACTTTGTCCTGTGTTTTGTACAATTAACAATACTTTTATTTGCATGTGTTTTGCAGACAGGGTATTTATCACCAGCAATCCATACGAACCTTTATATCTGTTGCTTAAATAAACTGCACTGTTTAAGTAGCTACTTGTTACAGTTTCTCACAGAACATGACCAAAGACTTGAGAGTGGCCGTCCTAGTTCATGAGCACAACTAGACTGAAGGTGCAGTCCACTATTAGTGTATCTGGAATCGTGATAGTTTCATATATTGAACACAACTGGACTGATAGTGATGAATTGCGCATCACTCTGAATTTAAACCTAGCTGCACCTAGCCTCCCACCTCAGTGAGGAGTGTTAGAACGCAAGGGGATTTTATTTTCTGCCAAAACTACTTTTGCCTTTTCACACAATAATGGTCTCTACTGGTGCTCAGGTAGGATCATGACACAGAAACTTTTCTCCCTTTTTTTTTTGGCCAGAATTGTTGCCAGAGCAGAAAAGCTGTTAGTTACAGAAGGAAATCCCTGGCAACACTTTAACACCACTTCTCATCTTCCTACTCCTTCCCTATGTCTCTGTACTCCTGCCCTCAGATGGTAGGGGTGGGATTAACACTCCTGGGCGATGACTTCAAGGGGTGGCCTGAGATAGAAGATATCTTCATATTTTCACAGTATTAGAAGAAAAGGATCCAACTGAGTTCAGAACTCGGTTCTCAGAACAGAGAAACTGAGCACAAATCAGACACTGCACCTCCTACATCCCACCCCACGCTGTACCCGCATGATGTTACTGCTGTAGCAGAACCTCACTATCACTCACATGAAACCTGGTTCTCCAAGACCCAGAGATACAAGCTCATTGGTTAAACTTCTGAATTTCAATCAACATCACTAAGCTGCTTCCTGCAGCCTACAGATAAGAAAAGATGCAAAGGAGACATCTCTGACATGATAGTAGTCAAAAGGAAGCCACTACCAAGACATGAAGCTGGCAGGCTAAACTTTGGCATTTTATCCATTAATTGTGAGCTGTCCTTTAAGATAATCCTGGCCCTGTTAGATCTACCCTTTTAATCAATCACTACTGCTCCTGAAAGACAGGAAAAAACAAGGTTTGAAGTTTGTTTTTAAAGCTTGTTTTCTTCCAATGTGCTTTTTAATTCTGCCCCTTTGGACATTTGCTTTGTTGTACAACATCTAAACTTTCACTTGTGCAGATCTCCCAACAGATCCCCAGCACATATTACCTCATCTAGCCACACCAATTCAGGAGGGACCTTCCCATGAGCACCTGTTGAGATCTTGCCTAATATTGTTCCTTAAGGCAGGAACCAACATTAGATTTGTAAGCAATTTCAATTATTTTTGGCATTATGTCTTGCCTACTTTCACCAGGCATCAGCCCATCTCGACAAATTTAGACAAAAACTTTGGCCCATGAAGATACCAAGGGCCAAATACTCCTGATGCAATTAGGAAACACAACTGATGAATGAAGTTGGCAATTCTATGTCTCAGGTTCTCAAACCACCACCACCACCTTTTCTCCAGCAACCACACGGTCAGGCAAATGTAGCCTGCCAGGAGGCTACAACACCCATGCTGTGTTTACCTACAGGTGTCTTAATTTGCATTATAAAATCATTGCAGTTTGGGAGAATTTACTTCATTAAAAACTACCTCCAACCCCAAGGAAGGCACTAAAATCTCCAGGTGACTTAATTGCCTCATCTGTCCACTAAGACCTACTACAGGTAGTACCTGGAGATGATTTAATCTCAGCATATATAACTTTTAGTAATGCTTTAACAGGCAAAGTGTCACTGTTCCAATAAACCCAGTCTGTTTGGTCAAAGCATCCGGACCCCATCGCTGTGCTGAAGAATCCTGTGTAGAGTCAGCACTTCCCAAGCTTCCTCTCTGCTCCTTTCACTGCACCTGGACTCTATTTTTATATATTTTGGATAGTCTTTGTACATCCTAAGATAACTTCCCATATACATGGATACCCCCACATACACATGGATACTAGATGGAGGGGTGCAAGGGGGCTCCAAGTACTGTGCCTTGCAGGATAATTTCCTGAGCTTTCCAAGCTTAGTGGGGACATTCCTAAATGGATCTTGTCTCGAACTGACGCTTTCTAGTTCCACCACGTCCTGTAATGTCAGAAAAAGGCAGTGATGCACTGAGATCCACTTCCAGCCACCATTTTCATCCCAAATATACTGGAATGACATTTCTCTCCCTGAATATCACAGAGAAGAAAGTCATTATCCTGCCTTAACAATGATAACAACAGGAAGACACTTTCTATATTTATACCATTATTATTTTTTTAAACCAATCTATGAACGTAAGAGCTGAGTATGGACACACAGAGGAAAGACAGGCACAAAGACAGACTGAATAATGGGGAGTGCTTTGGTGGTTCTCTTCCTTTATGAAATAGGAGTCAAAATGTGGCCATGTTTTCTGGTAGATACTATGGGAGGGGAGAGATCTCAGTGGGGAACAGCAGAATGATGCTGAATTGGCCCCACAGGTTCACTTAAGAGCTCTTCCTTGAGCAAAATGCACGACAGAAACCATTAAAGTCTTTCGGCAAACAAGTTAACAGGCAGGGAATCACAGAAGGGTTGGGGTTGGAAGGGACCTCTGGAGAGCATCTGGTCCAACCCCCTGCCAGAGCAGGGTCACCCAGAGCAGGGTGGACAGGAACATGTTTAGGTGGGTTTGAAATGTCTGCAGAGGAGGACACTCCACACCCTCTCTGGACAGCCTCGTACAGGGCTCTACCATCCTCACAGGAAAGAATTTTTTCACCACATTGAGATGGAACTTCCTATGTTCCAGTTTGTGCTGATTGCTCCTTGTCCTGTCACCAGTCACCACTGAGAAGAGCCTGATCCCAACCTCTTGCCCCCACCCTTTAGATATTTATAAGCATCAATGAGGCCCCCAATGTCATCATGAAGTGATCAGATATAAGAATCAAGCTCTCAAAACTGAGAGGAAAGGCTGGGATTTCCGACGGGCTGGAAAATGCACTGAAGATAAAAGTAAACAGGTTACACTTCATGTCCTAAGAGAAGGGAATGCAGAGGGAGAAGGCAAAGATAAGTGACATGGGCAGCACATGGGACTAGCTATGGTGACACCTGCAGCTGGGTTATGGATGGGCAAGAAACTGAACTTGCTCAGGCCAGAAAACAGAAATTGCAGCAGCTAAGACAGAAGTCTCAATTGCACAGACAGAGAATAAAGGACTTAAAGGGCAGCTGATGGGCCTATGAACTTAGACAGATCCCCCTTTTCCTCCTACTCCACTAACCCTCCTCCCTTTCCAACACAGCTCCATGTGTGCTTGCACACATCCACACCCACCAAAGCTATGATGTGATAGTAGGACTGCCTTTAACCCAACCTGCATCCTTACTCAACAAAAGCACACATTCTGCTTACACTTCTTAAATTCTCCACTAAATAAGTCCGTACGTCTGGCACTCCTCTCCCCGAGCACCTATGCCATCACTCAGGATTACTGCACCTCATATGTACACTTCAAGCTCTCCAGGACAGGGAACACAACTCATTCATTCATTTCCAAAGCATAGTTTTAAGTGCTTATGTGAGAATAATTAAACACCAAGTTACTATGGAAGTCATTCAAAAGAATTAGTGACATTAAGCTTAAGCTTTACTACCCCTGTTTATAATGATGCAGCCCCTGCAACAGGGCAATTAATCCCTTAACATTTGTAGGATAACAGCCTGTCTTGTGAAAACCTTCCTAAATATATTCAAAGACAATTGCCAGCTAACAATCTACTACCCTGTGGGGCAGTGCATTGCTCTGATTCTCAAAGCAACTTGACCTCCCCGTTGGAATGACAATTCTGTTTTTTCTGGGGTTGCCAGAACCCCAGGGCTCACCTGGGAGCTGAGTGGTAGGTATCTGAGCAACTTCTCATAGTACAATCGAGGAACCAACCACTGATCATTGGTATTGGTCATTCCTGTAAAAGTTTACAGATGTGGCAGAGGGTCCAGAGGCTCTCCAGAGAGAGAAAAAAACAGTTGGTGCAGTGCAATTTTGGTATGTCACACAGTGTGGTCCCCAGCACTGGCTGGAATAACCACTCCTGGCACACCATGGTCTCATCACATAGGGAGAACACAGTTATTGAGGTCTCAGGATGCATGAGGACATCCTGGCCTGGTCAATAGGAGGGAAACACTCAAAATTTGGTGGATAACACCTAACTGGGGGGAGTAGTCAACACACTGGAGTGCTGGGCTGCTATTCAGAGGGACCACAACAGACTGGAGAAATTGGCTGATGGGAACTTCCTGCAGTTCAGGGATGGAAAATGCAAAATCCTGTATTTGGGACGGAATAATAGAAATTGATGGAAACTGATAAATGCAGTAATGGAAACTGAGTAGATACTAGCAAAAAACACTTTCACCATGAAGTTGAACCGTAGAACAGCAACCCAGAGAAGCACAAGAACCTTGAAGACATTCAAAGCTCAACAGAAAAAGGCTCAGAGTAGCAAATTGTATTATTTGCAAACCCAATCAAACTTTGACACTGGTCTCAACTTGATCAAGGTGTTTGTTCAGATGATCTCCAGAGGTCCCTTACACCTAAAGTTACTGATTTAACTTCCAAATCAGCTCAATTCGATTTCACATATTCTCCAAATCCTTCCTGTTTCCTATACATCTGCACATATACAGACAGGCAGATGGTAGACAGACAGGCATTAGAGGAGCTCAACCTTTAAGGAAGTTCCCAATGAAGGATTCATTATGATATTTTGCTGAACATTTAAAGCAAAAAAAAAAAATAAAAAAGCAGAAACATGGGAAATTTTGAGTATTTTTTAAAAATCTGAATGAAAGTGGGGGCAATTTAATTAGAATAAAATCCTGCTTATATTACAAGATTTAAATAATCTGTTCGAAATTTCAAACTGGCTTTCGAAAGTTCATAATGGAATGGAAGAGATGACTGATGCTCTCAGCCGACAAGGGAAATCATATCAGCTTTTGATGTTCACACACAGCCAATCCAGTTATTCAGAATTATTTTTTTTTTTTATAGTTCAAAATAAAACCTCTGGAATGCTTCCCATTTCTTTATTGCAAGTCTGGATGGAAATATTTAACTGCTGTAGTTCAGAAACCCTTAAAAATCTGTATCAAGCAGGATTTAACATATGCTGTATCACCAACAGGATAGCTGGCAAGCACATTGTGAAAAGATGCTGGACTTTACTGGGTGTTTAATTTGGTGGCAACAACTAGAGCTGGAAACCCCAGAGAAAAATTGTACAGTGATTTGCAAGTTCTTGCCTATGTACTTCTACAGGGAAAAGCAGCTGCCTGCTTAAATAGCATCCCTAGAAGCCTTCTTGAATAGCCTTGCCAGGCCTGGGTAGCAGCTCCTCCTGGAGCTTCACAGGAGAAAACTAAAAAGTCTTCTTGTGAGCCTTATTTTCCTGGGGAAGATGTTGAGGCAACACAGGTGCTCCAAGTCAGACAGCAGGTCTGTGCTGCACTCCTGATCTCAGCACCTACAAGCAACTCATCACCAGTCAACTCAACTGGTTTCCTTGCAGATGTGGTGTGTCATAAAAGCATTGCCCTCCCCAGTTCAGCAAGCTGGTAAAGCACTGATTGTCTTCTGACACCAACAGGAGCAATACAAGCTCTCCACAACTCAATTCATATCAGGCATTTGATCTAATGAAATGCCGTGTGCTTGTGACCCCCTCAGAGAATGGGTGTATTGGGCTGACAGTGTTATGTAACCATTTCAGAAGGTACTTACGATCAGGAGGTTGCAAGCTAACATATTCTAGCACTCTCCAGAAAATCAGGGAGATAAAGCTCTAGAAGAAAAGGCCTTCAACCTGTGCACCAGATATTTGCTGCATATTTTGCTTGTACTCTCATTACCATTCTGGTTTGGAGCTGTAGTCATTCTGAAGCTTCTACTTAAAGAGCTCATTCCACTAAAAAATACTTGGGACCAGAACAAATGTACTGCAAAATAAAGTTCCTGGACCACACAATGTTATTGTTGGGGCCTCAGGACCAATTGCTTTGACCTATGATCTCTGATTGCCCTTGCTAATATAGACACAGCTGCTGATAAAAGTCTAAAATATCTCTGTCACCGGCTCAGAGACATTTCCTAACACTGCATCTGGTTTACCTGAACTGACATTTGCCACATGGTCAAATTTATTTGCTCTTTCAGACTGACAGAACTGGTCTTGTGAGATACTGTGTCAGAGACACCACTGCAATATCAACCTTCGCTGCAGCTTGTAGACATCTATCAAAGGTTGCATTGTGCTTCAAACACTGTAAGCAACTGCAAAACCCATGTGTCCTACCCATTTCCAGGCAGCAACACAACAGCTCAGCTCAGATGCTCTGGCTCCTTTTTGTTACTCTTTACCAACTGTACCACTATTTGCACAAAAACCAGATGAGTTCCTTTACCTCTGAGTGCTGATGCAGTAACGAGCCTCCCGGTTACCGATGTTGCGAACCAGTAGAGTTCTCTGGGTGCTGTACTTGACTGGGCAGATGGAGAAGTTCAGCTGGTCGGGAAAGTCCAGGATAGCTCGGGCACCTATCGCTCGGATGGGCACAATGAATTTTTCCCTCTCTGTGATGCAGGTGAGCTGGTGGAAGTAATCCTGAGGGGAAAGAAACAGTCGCAGCACAGTGCATTTAGTACCGTCCCCATGACAGAAGGAAAACTGCTGTTCTCTGTGACTCTAACGGCAGCATTCAATAATGCAATAGTACTTTTAACCTTAAGCACCTTTCATTCCAGTAGCATGCCTTGGATGGGGCTGTTAACTTGCAAAGAAAAAACAGCTGCATTGATTCACCTGCTTTCGCAGCAAAATTATGTGATGCTTTGATTCTGAGGCACCAAAACAAGAGTAATTTCATGCAAGGGATTACAGTAGTAATGAAAACCTGTGTCAATCCCCACTGCAAACTACTGAAGACACCATTAAGAACCCGGTTGTGCCACAGCACGAACTCCAGTCCCAGCAATGCAGCAACCTCCTTGAAGCTGGGCAGGCAGTGCTCACGTTCAGTCCTAATTCAAGATGATTAGTCAGTCTCTGGCGAAATACTTCAAGTTCAACATGATAGTTGTATTATGCTCAGGCGAGTGCAGGGTACATGTGTATTTCCCACCCCTACCCATTATAGGGACAAGGCTGGGGAGATACACTCTTAAAAAGCTATCTGATCCACCCCAGAACTGGCTCAGCTCTGTATCCAAACTGGAGTTTGGTCAAATGAGAAACGTTTGACACATACTGAAAAGCAGCAAGAATTCCACTGCTGCCCTCAGCAGCCTATTCCAGCCCTGCCCCAGACTGAGTTCTTCCTGCTTCTCATCTCGCTTTCCCTTTACAGCTCATCCTGGCCTCAGGGGACACAGGAGACAGCTCTGCTTCCTCTCTGTTGATGCTTTAATCAGGTCTGTCTGGTAAAGACTCCACAATAAGCGGTTCAGTGCCTCGCTAGAAACCTTAATGCAAGCCATGGTGGCATCAGGAGCTGCAGACAGGAGACACCCAGCCATTCCCACCAGACAAAACTCAACTGTGCTATTCCCAGGCGTTGGCTTGTTCAGAAAAGAGCCAGACAGTCCCGTCCCTCTGTCCCTACTCCCCACCCCACCGTCCCCTGTCTCTCCCCCAAGAGCTGTCTCGCATTCAGCAGCAGGAAGGCAAATTAAGCCACCCAAATCATTTTACTGTGGGATTTAGCAGATCGATCTCCAGATGTACAGCATGGCATCATTGAGCTGGAAGCATCACCATGTCCCCGCTGAAACCAGCCATAAAACGGCTGCAGTAGGGTCAGGAGCCATTATCCCCAGCAGGTTTCCTATCAATGAGCTGATAAAAGCTCTGCCTCTTATCATTCACCTGCTGTCCTGATTTTTTTTTTTTTGCCTCTGTGCTTTTAACTCGTTTGATATTTTTATAATCGCCGAAGCAGCAAGCAGACAATTTGATTTAGGAATTGCACACAGCAGCAAGCTCCCTCAGCTGGAACTGGTTCAGATTCCTCCATGCTGGGGATTTCCTGCTCCCGTACTCATCCTCTCCAAACCTGGAAGGGACCGAAGGCAGCTGGAGGAGGCACAGACACGTTGCTATTGCTTTCGCACAACTGCCACTACCCAGCACCTACCAACCACCTCCTCAGCTGGGGTTTAAGGTCACAGTTACAGATGTTATCACATCCAAGATGTAAAAAGAATAAAGAAAGATTATTTTGTTTTATAGACATCTCAAATATTCACACTGTCTTGTATTTGGAAGGTAAAATGCCAGGAAGGGAACGGCAGCAAACGACCTCCAGAATTGAATATCACATTTCAGGAGAGTGTTTCATCTTCAGCAAGTCTTTCTGAATTAGCAATTTTGTACTCAATCTCGCAGCCTAAACCCTCTGAAATAAAAACTACGGCCAGCCCATGTGAATTTAAAGCACCTATTATCTGAGTACTTCACATCCTGGACTGTTTAGATCCTCAGAAAATGCATTAGCAAATGAAGAATGCTTTTTTTTTTTTTTTTT
>VXBJ01006550.1:504242-572365 GCA_013400055.1 Nycticryphes semicollaris | reverse complement strand
TTTTTTTTTTTTGTTATTTTGGCCCCACTACTGTAACAAAGGCATTGTAAATCCAATTGAAAGCTGTGTGCCTTATTAAGTCTTGGCATGCTATATTTACTTATCTCTCCCTTCCAGATGCCAGGTAGACAGAGGAGGATGTGAGTTCAGATCAGCAGGGGGATAAAAAGAAAAAGAAATTTCAACAATTGGAGGTATTTGAGGGAAGCAAAAGGAAATTACTTTCAAGTTGTTGCCACTGCTAAGGAGTGAGTGGATCAATGGAAATAAGAGCTGGAGGAATAAATCTCACACACACACACACCCCCAAAAGCAAGCACAGGCAGCTTTCCCAACCCTACTGCCGGTGAGGGGCACTGGGACCACAATGCACAGGGAAAGGGACTTCTCCAGGTGTGGGAAGGAAAAGCAAGAAGGGTTTGGGTTCACAGAGACAGCCTATACCTTGAGAAAGCTGCCTCTTGTCATTCATGCCCACACTAAGCCTCTTCTCCAGGGGTGCCCTGGGACACCCCTTCCCAAAATAAAGCTTGGCCAAAAGGTCTCCAGCATGAGCTGCCCTTTCAACCAACTTCTCTGACCCCACCAAAGTGGGACCTTGCATCATGATGGACACAGCAACAGGCCAAATTTGGGGGGGCATGGTGGGGTGTGGTGTGTATGTAGGGGAGCAGAACCTAAGGAAAAATGGGTGTTAAACAGAAGGTGGCATGAATCATGGTCCCTGAAGTTTTTGAAGGTGGGATTTCCCTCACTTAGGAGGAGATAAAGGCTGCAATACTCTACTGCAGCACTGCCCTGTGCTACCAACTCTGCTATGAAACCAGTTTAAACATAAACTTTTACTTTGGAGCTGCAAACACTCAGCCAACTGTTTAAAACCAGGTTTCTAAATAAACATGCCCGGGTGAGAGAGGGGTTGCATCAGGTCTATACTTTAAAGAATGCATGTATAGATGCAGCTTCAGGCTACAAGTTTTCATGAAAATATGACTTCATCCTTCATATAACTCTGCTCTCAATTTCAAAGACAACACAGATGATTGTTATTATGGATCCTCTTCTCTTATTCCCCCTTTGATAAGCAAAAAAATTACAAGCATCACCACTGGCATTTGAATTAGCACCCATTGAAACAAAAACAGATGCTTGTCTCAGAGATGGCATTTCAGGCTCTTTGCAAACTCAGGCAAACAATTACCACTGCAGTGATATCAACCTTCACTGCCAGTATATGCCAGCAAACTCAGACCTCAGTTTTGCTGCAAAACCCGACGCTATACACTGAATTCCTTGCAGCAGACAACTGCAAAGAAGAGATCCTTGTAGCACCAGGTACCTCAGTAAGTCAAGGGGAGGAAAACTCCCTGCTGAAACCACGATAACAGAAAGGCTAGCAAATAAAGACCATTAAAAGAGGAGGAGGAGTGGAGGATGAAGATAGCTCCATATGTGACAGGGTACCCCTTCTCCTGCCTCCTTCAGCCCCTGATTCACAGGAGGTTTTGAAATCAGTCACTTGGCTCCAAGTTCATTTTGCACAGGGCTGTTTTTCTTGATCTTCTGCCTCTTTCCCCTCCCAGAAGTCTCCTTAAAAGTACACTTGGAACAGCTTCTGTGTGCTACAAAACATCTCTAGCAGGGCTAGACTGAATTTTAAAGTAGCTAATTTCAGTAATACAATAACTCACCGTCCTGTCATATTTCATATTATTCAATGAGCATTAATTCAGTCTCCACTGAGCATCAGTAATGAATTTTGCAAACCTTACAGACTGAACTTGTATAGCCTGAAAATATTGTATTGCTACAGCAAAATGGAGCGAGAGGACAAAACGGAGTAAGCTGTGCCATGGTTTTACATGCTTCCTGCTTCCTTCTTCCTCTAAGATAACCTATTAATAAGCCCAAAGGACACCCAAATATAAGTATTCCTGTCTGTTGTTTATTTGCCAGTCAGTTCCACAATGGTTTCCAATTAGGCAGGGGCTGACAGACCATAATGCAAGGACACCCGGGAACACAGGGTGGCACGAGAACACCCACACTGTACAATCAGAGCCACAAAACAGCAGTGTGTAAATCAGAAGCAGCAAGAGTAACTAATTGGAAATGTTGCCCAGCAGAAAAATTAGCATTTCATATTTATAACGCAAGTGCCAATAAACAAAGAGATGCGTCAGCTCTTTATTTACTTTCTGACAGCCCAATGGTGTGGCACATTCCCAAATGACAGCGAGACAAAGGGAAACCGCTCATTTTTCAGGAAAGGGCCGCCTGGCACATGGCATTTTAGCCACCAACAATTCACATGGCCTTTTTATTTAGGCCTTTGCTGCAATTTCACTCCCGTGAATCAGAAATTACTTTGCTGAAGTCAGACTGAATTCCAGGGAAGAGGAGATTCAAAGCAAGAGAATTATATAAAGCAACCCCTCTTCAGTAGGGCTCTCTGACCTACAGCCCAGTTCTCCGGGTTATCTACAATCCCTGTGGATGGTGGAGCAGCAGAGATGCAGAAGTGGTTGAAAGGTACTGCTCATAAACCTTCCATAACTAAAAGGCAGGTATCGGAACCACAGAATTGTAGGGGTTGGAAGGGATCTCTGGAGATCATCTGGTCCAACCCCCTGCTAGAACAGGATTGCTCAAAGCAGATTGCACAGGTGGGCTTGGAGTATCTCTGGAGAAGGAGACTCCACATCCTCTCTGGGCAGCCTGTTCCAGGGCTCTGCCACCCTCACAGGAAAGAAGTTCCTCCTCATGTTAAGATGGAACTTCCTGTGTTCAGATAACCCCTCACACCAGTACAGGTTGGGGCTAACCTGCTGGAAAGCAGCTCTATAGAAAAAGACCTTGGAGTCCTGAGGGACAACAAGTTGCACACAAGCCAGCAATGTGTCCTGGTGGCCAAGAAGACCAATGGTCTCCTGTGGGGCATTAAAAAGAACATGACCAGCAGGGTCAAGGGAGGTCATCCTTTGCTTCTGCCCTGGTGAGGCTATATCTGGAGCATTGGGTCCAGTTCTGGGCTCCCCAGTTCAAGAAGGAGAGGGAACTACTGGAGAGAGTCCAGCAGAGGCTACAAAGGTGATCAGGGACTGGAGCATCAATCTGCTGAGGAAAGCCTGAAAGACATTCAGGCTGTTCAGCCTGGAGAAGAACAGACTGAGAGGGGACCGCATCAGTGCTGAGCAATATCTAAAGGTAAGGTGACAAGAGGATGGGGCCAGACTCTTCCCAGTGGTGCCCAGGGACAGAAAAATAAGGGGCAATGGGCACAAACTGGAACACAGGAAATTCCATCCCATCATCAGGAAAAACTTCTCTCCTTTGAGGGTGGCAGAGCCCTAGAAGAGGCTGCCCAGTGAGGGTGTGTGGTCTCCATCTCTGGAGATATTCCAAGCCCACCTGGTTACATTCCTGTCTAACCTGCTCTGGATGACCCTGCTCTGCAGGGGATTGGACCAGCTGATCTCCAGAGGTCCCTCCAAGCCCTACAATTCTGCGATTCTGCACATGAGGAAATGCAAGCCCAATACAAGTAGCTTTATGGAACCATTTCCCCATGCCTAGCTCTTTGCTAAGGGTTTTTCAAGGTGCTGTGTGCCTCTTTACCACATCCCTGGTGTATTTCTAGCCGAGCTACAGCACTCTGGGACTGCGCTGACTCACACTCCATCAAGTACGAGACAAAATGTTCCGTTTCTACAAAATTCCAATTCTGCTGCATAAGCCCCTACATGCTCTTCCCTAATGCCCTGCACAACCCCTGCAAGGAGCACAACATCCAGTTCAGCAGAAAACGTTGCTGAAGCTGGCTCAAGGACAAGACAAGGGAGAAAGTGTTGGACATCAGTGCTCTCTGGGATTCTCTCACCTTCCCTCTATTTACAGTGATGTTCAAGTGTTGCTCTGCTGCCTCTCTAAACCTGAAGAGCAGCACTTTGCTCTTTACGGGCACCAATTTACCTCTTCCACCCCAAAAATGAACACTAATTAATACCAATAAATCACATTTTAAAGGCACCAGTGTACTCGGCAAAGCCTACCTCAGTGAGATTAAGCTCTTGTGTCACTTGGGTAGTTTGGAGAACTGCCCTAGGCCAACATAATTTTTTCCCTAAATATTAATGATGTTAAATAATTTCTCAGTCCCTCCAAAGGAACAGATTATTCCACAAGCATTGGGAGCCAAGGACCACAGGGCATTTCCATTTAGTTATCTATATCCATGCTGTCTGAGGATAGCACAAAGTGTTAAACTAAATCTAAGCAGCAAGTGAAAGACCAGGAAACAGCTATACCCAATGAGATCTTTGACCTCTGGCCTGGTGCAGAAACATAACATGGCTCAGAGCTATCCTCTAATCTTGCCTCTCCAACAAAGCCATACAAAGAATGACAGAGGAGCGATCTTAAAGATCATCTAGTTCGTGCAATGGGCAGGGACATATGGAGACCCTCTGCTGTGAGGGCAGGCTGAAAGAGTTGGGAGGGGTTCAGCCTGGAGAAGGCTCCAGGGAGACCTCAGAGCCCCTTCCAGTCCCCTCAAGGGACTCCAGGAAAGCTGGGGAGGGACTCTTGATCAGGGAGGGGAGCCACAGGACAAAGGGGAAGGGTTTTACAGTCAAAGAGGGGAGATGGCGATGAGATCTCAGGAAGAAATTCTTTGGTGCGAGGGTGGTGAGACCCTGGCCCAGGTTGCCCAGAGAGGCCTTGGCTACCCCATCCCTGGAGGAGTTCAAGGCCAGGTTGGACGGGGCTTTGAGCAACCTGGTCTCGTGGGAAGATGGGGCTGGGGGTGGGACTGGATGGTCATTAAGGTCCCTTCCAACACAAGCCATTCTGTGATGCTATGTCTCAAAGTCATCTGCACCACCCCAACCTCCTGCTGAGCTAATGACATCTAGAGCTCTGTGTGTCTGTGCCAAGCTGGCTCCCTGCCCTATGGACAGCATTCCTTCTCCCCAAGACCTGCAGCTGGGTGGCAGGCAAATATCCTGATGGACAACATAGCTGCAACTTGTGAAAACAGCAGGTATGGAAAAGCACCATCTTTCCTCCAGTACAGGATGAGGCAGGGAAGTGGTTGCCAGCTGCGAAAGAGAAAAGCTCTCCAGAGGTATTTGTTCCTTTTATTTTCCATAATAATTAAACCCCTACCATTGAGTAGAAAGATGCAAAGCATCTTAACACCCAGTCCAGCCTGTCAGTCCCTGCTGCAGTGGCTAAAAGCAATGTCAGAACGTGACTAGCTACAGAACTGCCTGACCACAGCCTAGAACAGACCTCACTGGGATATAACGGATGTAACCAGTCTGCGAGAAAAACAACAGCTTTAGAGATAACGTTCTGCTGTCCCACTGGTATGTCCAACATGATATACATTAGAGTGACTCCAGTTTTCAAAGAGTGATGGGCCTCACTTGAGGTCCCCAAAATAATGTGTCACTTTTATACAGACTTTTGTATTTATAATAAGTGGAGCAAACCCATAATTATGCAGCAGTGGACAGATGCCAGAAAGCAACACTTTGAGAGGCTGACCCACCACAGAGACTCTTCTCAGCTCTGAAACTAATAGACATTACATTAAATGTTCTTGTGCTGAAGGATAAAAACAGTC
Organism: Nycticryphes semicollaris; assembly: GCA_013400055.1. Lineage (NCBI taxonomy): Eukaryota > Metazoa > Chordata > Aves > Charadriiformes > Rostratulidae > Nycticryphes > Nycticryphes semicollaris. The sequence continues at coordinate 566,736 of VXBJ01006550.1, read as the reverse complement.
TGAAACAAATAAGAGCCTCCAGTTTATGAGAGCATAAATTTCACCATGGGGAAAAGAGTTGCCCCTGGTTCTAGATCCAGCACAACTCTACTGAAACCAGGGCAGTTCCTCAAAATCCAGACCAGATGCCCTGTTCTGAATCCAGCCCTGCATGTTCACCTTCCACTGAAGACACCAACCTCTTGGGACCTCCAGTCTTACCTTGTTCTCGTCGGGGGTGAAAAGCACACGGAAAGTTAAAGGCATGCCAGGTGCTACCTTACGGCATGCATCACTGGGGTTGATCAACTTGAAATAAGGTGAATTCTCCAAGACGACCTTCACCAGCCGAGGAACCTGGAAGAAAGAAGTGAAACTATAATTTTGCCACTCATGGAAACACAAGAAGAGACCTGGCCATACCCTGGTAACGTCCTTCCTTAATCACCTTCCCAAAGCACTTTGAGCTCAAGGCACCTGCACAAGGGTGGACGTGAATCCATTCTGCCTGGGTGAAACAGGCCAGAGGCAGGAGGAAAATGCCCTACTGTGAAGGAATCACAAAGTCAGTAAGACACCCCCAATATAGAGATGTAACACCCAAATCAAGTAATTCCAATATTCAACAAGCCAAAGAACCTGATTGCTTCTGCATGCGAAACTCCATGCAGTCACACCTCTACTGGGGGGATGTATTTTTTTAAGACAAATCAGTATTTGTTATAGAGGGGCAAGGAAGAAATTAACTTCTAACATAGTAGATTTGAGTGGGACAGTCAAGCTGCAATGCTACAGAGTCATCCAGGCAGACCAGCAAGAGGAGACCACAGACGTTGTTAGCTGGGAATATACTGGGAATACACTGTAGCTGTAACGGGAATAAAAGCAAGCTGAAGAAGAGCAAGAGGAGGAACACAGGAAAACAAAACCTCAGAAAAAAAGGAGAAACCTAGAAGAATTTTAACAGGGCTGTAAAGAAGAAAGGAAGAAACACAATACTCTGCAAGGAAAGGCTGATGCAGGAGACGAAAGCAGTCAACTTACCAAAATAATGGAAAGCCAGATGACCCCCCAGGATGTGCCTATCAATTATGGGCTTCAAAGGCATTTTCTGTCTTGAGATACACAACCAGCACTGATTCACAGAGTGGTTTCATTATTAAAAGCCAACTTGAATCTCGTGAGGCTCTTGCTGCCTGGTGATTGTAGCCAGGCAGCTCCCAGTGCAGGAAAGCCAGATTTCTGGGTATTCCTGCCCACATCCAGGAGACCCTGCAGGCACCTGAGTGCCAGTTGCTGGCCTCTGGGACACCACAGGCACAGAGACAGCGAAAGGCATCTTCTAGCACAGCCCTGAGCACCAAATCTCATCTCACAAAGTCTATTTTGACTGACAGGTAGCTTCACTGATAAACAACAAACCCACAGGAGGTTTGGGATAAATGGAGATTCATTCTGCACCACCCACCTGAGTCTGACAACCCATGGCCAAGGTGTTCCTGGACTCTCCAAACACCCTTCACTACCAGCAATGCCCTGAGGGAGCATGTTTCAGAAGCTAATTTCACCCTGCAGACAAAAGTTCCGGTCACCGAGCCCTTCGGGAGATGAGCACACATGACTACAGCCACCCACATCTCTGAGACTGGTGAGGAACAGCCCAAAGACAGAAAAGCAGTTTAACACCACACAGGTAAGAGCAGTAAGCATAGAGCGAAGCACTTCTGAATTAATACAAAGCTTATTTGGAATATACTTTGCCATTAGCTGGATCCTTACAGAGCAGACAACCTCAGGTTACTGCGCAGTAAAAGTCAGTAAGAACTTGGGAAACTGGTGAGAAAACTTTGAGACAGAGTACACTGTTGTTTTTCTCCAGGACATTTACCAAAAGCAAGCAAAATTAGAATATAACAACCTCTCTTGGGATTATCATCTCTATCTTTGTGTACTTAAATATGCAAAGGATTTTCCTTAGAGCTGATCTTACTTTTACACCGGTGCTGTCCAGTGGTTGAGGTCTCGCTGGCTTCCAAACTATTTCATTTTGGAAAAAATCAGCAGTTCACACACTGTCTCTCCTTCACAAGGCACACAAATCCCAAGATGCAGCTGTACAAGTTTATTTTTTTTTTTTTTACCAAGAATGGCAGAAATGTTGATGCAGATGTTCCTTTCCACTTGAGGAAGCACAAATAGAGCAAATTAACTGTTTGCCTGTTGGCTGGTACTTGACAAAGACAAACATTTTGAAGTGCCACATGGATAACAGAGCAGCTGCAGCCAAAAGACTTAGTGGGAAGGAAGCGGAGCCATAGGAAAAGATAAACTGAGGCACATTTTAATCAGGAAAGATAATACCTACAGCACAAAGAATGCCCAGAATCAGTGTGGGCCACAGCAATGGTATCCCTTGGGCATGGCCATCCACACTGCATCTTTCCAACATTCCCGCTAAAGGCCAGACCAGGAATGGCACAATACTCTCTGGGAATGACTGAAGGACCTGATATCTGCATCCTTTCTCACCAAAGGGTCTTCCATTTTCAACCACGTCCCTGTCAAAACCTGTCATCTCGGAACACACTTTGACTTCTCCTGTGATTCCTCCACCTGCAATAAGCCCCAACAGGTTTTTTTGTCCACTTGTCGCTTTCCCCCAGGAGGTAGGATTTGGAGAGGGGGTGAATTCATCTGCTCTCGTGTACCCTTCCATCTTCCTACCCTGCCCCCCTCTCACATATACATCTTACTCATCACTACCTTTAATTACACCTTTCTTTTTCTGACCGTTCACCACTTTCAGTGCACTTGCTGTTACGTGTCAAAAGAAACCCTTGTGTGTACAATGTTCTCTCACAGCGCACTCTCTAACTCAGCTCTTTTCCTCTCTCTTGTCTTTTCCCACCAGCTTGCTCTTGGCACATGCCTCATTCCAGCAAATGTTTCCCCTGCCAAAATTCAAAAGGTCTCAATTTTCCTCTTTACAGTGGAACAAAATTGCTGAAATTTTTCAACTTTTCCCTTCTCAACTTTCTTGGGAAATCTCAAAGTGATCACAGTTTTTTTTCTTCTTTTCAAGTAAAAGTGGAGACCTTCAAGACCGCATTACTCTGGATCTGCCCTGGCTCTCCATAGGGAAAGCAGAAAGCCACAATGTCTTAGAAAAACCTAAACAGAATTGAATTAAACTTAGCGGGATCCTGAAGTGGCACCTAAAGGCCTCCCACTGCTTCTGCTAAATCAGTCTGTTTCCACTGCTGTTTCAAAACACCTTTCTTGAAGCACTAATGCCACTAATTATAACTTATTCCTGCACAAAGAAAAGACTCATACTCTGTCCTTTGACAGTGAGCTGCACAGAGGTAGGGATGCCCTGCCAGAAACCACGATCAACCCAGGAGCCACCAGGACATGGTGCACACTCGAGGTGAACCATCAAAACAGGTAAGAAGTGTACATTCCCATCAATCCAGGGATTTCAAGGGGAAGGATGCTGACTAGGAAAGCTCCTTTTGGTTACATACCACCAACACATGGACAAATCAGGGGAACAATCTCCAGCATGGGAAAATTTCTATCATCTTGCAAAATCAAGGTGGTGAGGTATTTTATTCCAGATGTGCTGCCCTCTTCCAGCGATGTTAAACCTCCTCATCCCAGCACTTACTTTGTCATTGTTCCTCAGGATCAGTGGCACTTCATAGACCTCGCAGGGGACGTAGCTCTGAAACACCACCTCTGATGGGAAAGGCTGAAACAAGCTCTGTTCCAGGTCAACTGTTGAGAACTGGAGAGGCAAAACAGAGCAGTGAGAGGTTCAGCTGCTGGAAGAAAGGTTCAGGAATGAGAACCCTACACTGTTTTGTGGTGACATAGTCTCTGGGTGAGTATGCATGCCCAGCTCACACAGAGAAACAGTAGCTCACCCATCTGCATTCTGCACTGATGCAAAGTTTCTGGACCACATTGCACAGACTCAAGCTAAGAAGCTGTTTTGGTAGATGTTTCTCCAGGTCTCCTATTCTGAAAACGTTACCTCCACGCAGAGCCCTCTACTAATATGGTCACATGGCCCCAGAGCACCTACTGGAAGAGCCATAAGCACTCATGGAGCAAGTGAAACCCAAAAACTTACATGAGATTCCGTGGGAAACAATTTTGGGATGAACTTTACTCCAAGACAGGCAGCGTCCCACACATCCCCAAGTATCTTTTTTGGATATACAGCCCAGAAACCAGTAAGAAAATGGTACCAGAGGAGATAAGGCCAAAAATGAAGTAACACAGTTATTAGATAACAGACAAATGAGGTGAATGCTGGATGGTGAGAGGGTTCAGCTCTTTTCTCAGCATTACTTGGCAACTTGAGTAAGACTGGACTTGGCATCTCCTTTTCCCACAAGCTTTAAATGGGTGCCTTATTGTTTACTATTATTGCTGTTTTATTTAATACCACTGCAGAAGCACATCTGAAAATACACACAAACAGCAAACGCTTACAGAGCAGAGGTGTTACTTTGAGAAAATTCCTCTCTGCTTTGTCTCCTCCTCTTCCAGCTGCACCATTCCCACTTGAGAGACACCAGCAGGTCTCCTGCTCCTCCAGAGCAGTCACAGTCATGCCCTGGCTAGCAGCTCCAGCACACAGCCAGTTAATGCCTGACAAGTTCCCAACCTCCTGTTCTGTCTATAGGAATCCTTAACCAATTTGTTACACATCTCTTGCTGGCAATTTTCCACTCTACAGCCTACCTCAGAGATCTACCCACTTTGGGTTCTGCGTTATACTGAGTCCTGTAAGAAATGCAGCTTTAAACATAGATCTAAGTAAACTGGTCCAGATAAAATGCATCCACTCCCCTCTACCCCTGCATATTGGCAGCCTGCAAAAATCTAACATCCAACAAAGGTCCCACAGGTTGTTGTTCCAGTCCGAAGCATTAACGCAATCGGGTTTGTTAAATCTTGAAGGGCATGCTGGACAGGACTTGGAACAATCTGATCTAGTGAGAGCTGTCCCTACCCATGCAAGGGGTGTTGAAACCTGATAATCTTTAGGGTCCTTTCCAACCCAAACCATTCCATGATTCTATGATTGACTAATTACCATAGGGCCTCCAGCCTTCAAAGGCTGCCATCATTGAAGGAGTCACAACCCCAAGGCATTTGGTAGTGACTACACCAAAACAAGAGGTAGTTATTTCAGCAGGAGGATGGCAAATGGCAAGCTCATGCCCTCACATCCTGCCCCAGAATTCTGTTTTAGTGATAGCAGCTAAACTCCAGCAGAGGTTATTTATATCAGCTTAGCACAGTTCCAGACTTTGACATCTCACCAGGGAAAAATGTTGTACCTTTCCCCCAGCAGAAGGAACTCTGCTACCAACAGTTTGAAAGGACACCAGGACCCAGTCACCAAGGTATTTATATAAGCTGGAGGCAAGCCTGTCACTCTCCTCAAATGTCACATCAAAACAGCAAGGAAAAGGGCAGGAAAAGGCTACCTTTTGACACGAGCTTTCACTCATGTCTAGAAGCTGGATAATCCGGGGCTGCCTCATCTCCTGAGTGCTGGCCAATCTCTGCTCAGTGGTGAGAGACATCTCCTTCAGGAAGGCAGAGGGAGTTAACTGAAATACAAAACATCACCAAGAGTTACAGAAATACCTTTCTTCAGAAAGGCTTTCCTTGTTCAAGCGCCAGTGATGAATAATTTGTGACCACAGCTACTAGGGTAATCCTGGAAGTCCCGTAAGTTACCTGCTGAAATATTTAACATCAGTAAATTAATGATATAGAGCGGAATACACATGCTCTAACCAAATGGCTCTGTCCCATTAGCTTCTCTGTCATGACGTGATGTGACATGTCTGCGGATTTCTCTGCTCTTTGGGCATTTATTTCCTCTTTAGTTTTGCTGGACTGAGCCAGTGACCTTTGAAGAGAGCGGGGAGGAGTTATCAGTAATCCCCTAGCTCCATCCTTGCACAACGCTCACAACCAACACATGTGTGGAAATGTCACTTCTGGGTGACTTGGAAGAAAGCAGAAAAGCAACACTGTGCCACCAGTGGAGAGAAAGGGGTCCAAGTTTTTGTCATCTTTCTAATTAGCACTCATTTTGCCCTCTGTTCTGGCCTCACAGACCCCTCCACAGAAGCATACAGAGATACCTCCTTGACAGAGCCTCAGCATGAGGTCATCTCCAGTCAAGTGAGCTTTAGTCAGCAAAGAGGACATTTGTGGATGAAAAGGTGCTGTCTGCAGGGCTGGATCTGTGCTCTACACATGATATGAGACAACACAACTGTTTTGGTACCTGTTCTGTCTCAGACAAGCCATGCCTCTCAAGTCTTCAGGCAGAGTTTGAGCACATGCCCAGCTGCCCAGAGGGCAGGTATGGCCAGAGCAGCCAGTATGCCTACGCATTCAACTGGACTCCAGTGGCACATCCAGGCAAGACTCCGGATTTTCCCAGCACACAGTCCATTCCTCACTGCATCATGGCAGCTGCCCCCAACAGAAGCAGCACATCAAGGAGATGGGGACGTGGTGTCCAGCTTCACTGTGCTGCAGGACAACAGTAGGGAAAGGCAGCAGAGGGACACGGGGAGTTTTCAGCCTTAACAAAGCTCCTGCCTGGCCACAGCAGGTACTTACAGTTATAGGCTCCTCTTCCCCCGTAACTAGCTTTGCATTACGAAGTGCTACCACTTTGCTCTGGAACCCATCAGCTGTTTTGGAGGATGCCATGGCCTGATGGAGCTTGCCAGTGGCCATGTCTCAGCTCACCTGGAAGGAGAAACAGTAGGACTTTGAAAATCCAGAATCCCGTTCATGGCAGACCCAAAGGACACATCTCCAAGCTGTGGCACTCTTCCTAAGTGGAGCACATAATGCCTCCCTCCCCACCATCTTCTGTGATTAGACCATATTTAAATGGCAGAGTTAAGGTTCATAGAAGTAAAAACCCCAACACAAGTGTTTCTTGAGCCAAAACCACCTTCTGCTGTGGGTGGCTCACATAAGTGACAAACACATCAGGGCCTGCTGGCATTTCCCACCTTCCCCTGCTTCCATTACTTTTGGAACCCCATTTTCTGGAATTATTAAACAAATGACTATTAATATCCAAACTGTCCTTTATCATTCTTTTAAAAAAAAAAATTTGGTATGCACAAAAGACAAGTAAATGTCATTTAAGCTGCCTCATTTTACAAGAGCAGCTGATACGATATGACTTTGTGCCTGACCCTATGAAGTTCTCAGAGTATTATGAAGAACCTTAAGCCCAGGGCTCACTGCTGCCCCGAGCATTAACAAAATCAGACCATTTCCCTGCTTTGCAAACCAAATGTCCACCCTTTGTGCAAGGAGCTTGGCAATGTTTCCAACTAATGGAGTATAGAGTTCAATACTGTGATTAAGAACTACAGTTTCTCAAGGCTAATTTGGTTGGTTTAAGTTGCAAAAATTATCCAGCAAATATGACTCCTTCCAGGCATGAAATTACCACAATTCCCAAGCGCATTTCTCCATGGAGAATGAGGGCCCTAATTTTCATTTATTAACACCCGAACCCAAGGCTCCCTACAGGCATTAGAGGCTGTAACAGCAGAAATAAAAGTGTGAAACCATTAAAGGAACATAAGCAATTAGCTTAAATATAAATGCAACATATTTGAAAGCGAGGCCACTTAAGGCTTTTTCCTAATGGCAGTTGTTCTCCATCATCCTTATTCCACAAGTAGCGTGGATTAACAGATCCATGGGATGTTCTTCCTCCAGTCACCAGCTTGAGGACCACCTCTCCACCTGTGTCACACAAAGTGGGTGAGGAGAAAGGGCAAGACGACAACCCCAGAAAGTAGGTCTCAGGCACCAAGAAAAATGAAAGAAACACCTGCAGTATTTGCTAATCACTACTTTGGACTAGAAATAATTTTCTCCTCCCATTCTGGCTGACGGGAACGAGAAGCAGGTGGATTTCATAGAATCATAGAATCATTCAGGTTGGAAAAGACCCTTGGGATCATCAAGTCCAACCATTCTGCCCTACTCTACAAATTCCTCCCTTACACCATATCCCCCAACACCACATTTAAACAACTCAAACACATTCAGGGATGGGGACTCAACCACCTCCCTGGGCAGCCTATTCCAGTGTCTGACCACTCTTTCTGTGAAAAATTCTTTCCTAATGTTCAGCCTAAACCTACCCTGTTGCAGCTTGAAGCCATTCCCTCTTGTTCTATCGCTAATTACCTGTGAGAAGAGACCAGCACCAGCCTCTCTGCAATGTCCTTTCAAGTAGCTGTAGAGAGCGATGAGGTCTCCCCTCAGCCTCCTCTTCCTCAAACTAAACAGTCCCAGCTCCTTCAAGCGCTCATCATAAGATTTATTCTCCAGGCCCCTCACCAGCTTTGTTGCCCTCCTCTGCACTCGCTCCAGCACCTCAACATCTCTCTTGTGTTGAGGTGCCCAGAACTGAACACAATACTCAAGGTGAACCCTCACCAGTGCTGAGCACAGGGGACATTCACCTCCCTGCTTCTGCTGGTCATACTATTTCTTATACAAGCCAGGAAGCCATACTTACTTGCACACTTATTTTCTGGGATTTGAAAGACCAGTGCTCTCAAACCTGTCTCTTCCCTAAATTTTTTTTCATCCTGACATTAAGTAAAATCACAGATTATATTCCCTCCTGCTTCCTTCTGTTCCATGTCACCTTTTTTTGTGTGGACTTGCTGTATACAGCAAGCCACCATCTATACAAAGATGACCATTCCCTTCCCCTCAAGTTTGACCCACATGCTGCAAGCAAGGCAGTAACTTCATTCCTCTCCTCCCCAAACAGCTTCAAGTACTGTACATGTTCATGGTACAGTGTTAAGAAATGACAAGGCTGCCATTTGATTTTGTTCTTGCAAGAAACACAAGAGCATGGCACTGTCCTATGGACACAAGGATGTGCTGCAGGAAGAACTACGGTTTAAAGCTAGAAATTACTATTTTTCAAGAGAAATCTAATAGGTATGATACACCATTAATCCGGATTTTAATGTTTTATTATTGGGTCTTGAGAATAACTGGATTATTTGTTCTCATTTTCTACCTTTAATTTCACTTCACTGGAAATTAATCCTCTTCATCATGCCTGCAATGTTTATTTCCAGAGGGCTTCCAACCTCCACAGCCCCATCCCAGTCTTATAACTCACCCCAGCCACCAACGAGCCACATCCCCAGCCCCCACATTCCCACAGCCCTCAGGGATCAGCTCCCATATCAGGAGGGAAGGGGCAGAACTACAAGAAATCAGCCATTCCTCCCTGTAAAGGCAGGGCAAAAAGGCAACCACACCCCAGCACACTTCCGATCTGTCTAATGGGAGGAAATCTCTACCTTCCCCACCTCAGACAGCCCCTGCGCACCCCAGAGATGTAAGGAAGGGTCACAACTACCCCTCTGCTCCAGGATCAGGGCACAGATGGCTCTGGCACCTCAGCTTCAGGTTCAGAGTATGAATGCCCTGAGCAGAGGAACCAGCTGTGCCATGACAACTGCTAAAACAACCTAGCCAAGAAATAAAGAAATATGCCCAGGGCTGGGGTCCAGAAACCCTCAGGAAACCAAGATTAATCAGAGCAGGGTGCCATGCCGAAGATCATCATGGTCACACAAGCTTCAGCCTCCTCCTCAAGGCTCCCTTCATTCCAATATCTACAGCTAAGCTAAGGGTATCTGCCATCACTGCAAGTTGCACAGCAATTTTAGAAGCCATTAAAACCCCTTCTTGCTCCTCCAGACTTGCTCTTAGACCAGGTATATAGTGAAATCCTGCCGAGTATCACATAACAGCTGCATCCCTGCTGCTAACAAAACTGCCTCCTTCCTGCCCGGTGGCCAGACACTACCTTAGGACAGGTAATTCATGCTTCTTGGGGGGAGATTCCCTTTGTGTAGCGCCCAGTCTCACTTCCTGAATCACTATGGGCTCTCTGGTGGCTGTAGACAGCCTGGCAGGACAGGAGCCAGCCAGGGAACCGTTGGTGTGATGGTACTCCGACCAGTGCAGCAGTAACTGTCACTGGACTGGTGGCTTCTGAGAGCCCAGTGGAACCAGAAAGGCAACTGATAGGATTTGGAAATTGGGTTATCCAGAATCTCCTCACCCCAACTGTTACAGCCTTGCCAGGCAGAGCAGAAGGATTTCACCAGGGCCTCAGGGAAGGAGAATTCAGAGCTTGACATCAGTTAAAGCCCACTCATTTCGCTGCTGCCAAGCTCCTCCTGCTCTAACATGGGGAGATACTGTGCAGGCTCAGGGTGCTGGGCAGAGAAGCTTCCCAAAACAGCAGCATCTCACCCTGCAAGTACTGCGAGAGCAAAGGTCCCCTAGCCCAAGTAAAGAGACAGGGTTTACCACCTTTAACCAGTTCCACTCCATGGGAATAGATGGACATGCGAGCGTTTGTGGCTTCGCCATTTTTTCAGCTCTGAGCTGGAGTGGAGACTGTTTTCTGCTTTGAACTTCCTCAGTATTGTAATTGGTCGACTTGGGTTCTGCTCCAGTGGTTTACATGCCACCAAATGCCTCAAGAAAGTTATAGACTTGCAAATCACTGCAGCCCATCCATTTCTTAAACATCTCACTCTGGAGTGAATGATTGCGGCAGCATTAGAAAGCACACCTTCAAGTGGCATTTGTTAATGTTCCATGAGCTTTAGATAAATTAATTTTGACACAACAGACAAGCTAATCATTTCTTTATGGAGTGAAGAAGTTTCCACCCTGACTTACAAAGAAAGAATATAGTTTATGTTTTGCTCACTCAGGGAAGACTCCAATTGCATCAATGCAGAAGAACGTAGGGAAATCACTGTGTTGCTGCAGCTCTGACAATGCCTTTGGGGGTGTCCTCTGTTGTTGCACCTGGTGGACACCCACCTGGTGAGCTTGTTCCAATTAACCATGCACACAGAAACACATGCACTAGCCAAAGACACCCAACATACAAGAGCATCTCAGCTGCCAGGGAGCTTCACACATTTTCAGCACAGCATATGCTATAAACCAAAGCTTCTCGTGAGGCCCCAGGCAAACCAAGTCATCACACCTCCTTGGCAGGAAATAAAGAACCCTCAAGTTTCAGAGCCAATACCCGTTACTTGGGGGTTTACAATCTGAGTCCCCAAAACAAAGTGGCTCTCCAACCAGCCAGCCTGTGGAAACTCGCTCCAAAACATCTTCCACATGATGTACAGTCACAAATCTGAGTGGAAACCAAGAGCTCAAGCAAAGAAACCTCAGGTATGACAAGGTGCTTACAATGGAAACTGCTGGCTGAAAAGTATCTACATGGACCTGCTGGAATGGGGCCAAAGGAGGCGGCAGAGATGCTGCAAGGGCTGAAGCCCCTCTGCTGTGAGGACAGGCTGAGAGAGTTGGGGTGTTCCGCCTGGAGAAGAAAAGGGTTCAGGGAGATCTTAGAGCCTTTTCTAGTCCCACAAGGGGCTCCAGGAAAGCTGGTGAGGGAATAGGATGGGAGGGTGGGGGGGTGGGGAATGGTTTTACACTGGATCTCAGGAAGAAATTCTTTGGTGCGAGGGTGGTGAGACCCCAACACCAGTTGCCCAGAGAAGCTGTGGCTGCCCCATCCCTGGAGGAGTTCAAGGCCAGGGTGGATGGGGCTTTGAGCAACCTGGTCTGGTGGGAGGTGCTCCTGCCCACGGCAGGGGGTGGGACCAGATGGTCTTTAAGGTCCTTTCCAACCCAAACCATTCTGCATTTCATTGAGTTGCATGGTAGAAGCAACACAAATCCAGTGTACAAGGCTTACAACACCTCAGCACCAAAAGCAAACCTGATGTTGGTGCCTCAGCCTGCTCTCAACTTCCACAGCCCCAGCTCCTGTACCCATCTCCACTCCTGCTACTGAATTCACTACCCCTTTTTCCAGTCCAAAGCTTCCTGCCCTCCCAGGTGGATGGACCAAAGCCATCCTTTAATCCCGCTTGTCAGCCTGGACAAGGTCACTTCCACATCTAGTACTGCTGCGTGGAGAAAGCAAATGAGGAAAAGCCTGATCCACAGGATAGAAGCTAGGATGCTTGAAAGCTAAGGGTCCCCTTGGCTGAGGGGCTCTGATCCCTAGATTAGTCTTTTACCTTGTGACTATTTAATGTGCAACACATAAGCAGTCTCGGGGGGGGGAGGGGGGAAGATCAATCATCTTCAAAGTGAAGAAAGATTTCTTTCATGATATGGGCTCACAGCTACTACAGAGACTCCTTGGTTCAGGCTAGGAGGAAAAGGGTCTGCATGGGATCACTCTGCTCCCAGGTGGTTTCAGCCATGAGCTACATTGGGGTAAATAAAAGCACCTTCACCTCTTCTCCAGCAGCAATATTTATCTCTGAACATCACCTAATTCATGACACAGGCTCAGGCCACACGGCCAAAGTATCCGTAGGCACAAGCCAGGGATTCACACAAGCCGAGTCGTGCCAAGACCTGGAAAATTCAGGAGGCTCCACAGCACAAACACAGGCACAGAGGGGCCCTTTAGGACTCCCAAACTTGGCAAAAGCTGCACCGAGGAAGAAGTTGATGTGAGCACTCAGATATGGCCCTAAAGCATCCAAATCCCTTTATGCCTATGTCCAACAGCCTCCCTCTGTAAAATAAAACCAAACAGCTCTCTGATGACGCCATGCTGAAATAGACAGGAAATTAGGAACAAACAGCAAATTTCTTAATGGACATTAAGGGTGGGGGGGGCGGAGGGGAAGGAAGTTTCAAATAAAGGCACAGCTTCATGTCTATGAGATCCTGTGGCTGTCACTCTACCACATGCCATCACTCTCATTCCAGAGGACCCCCGTCACTTGTGCTGAAGCAGCAGCACCAACTTCAGAGCTGATCTGACACCAACCAATCACCCTCAAGACATAAAGGTGGGGAATGTATGAGCACGCTATGCACCGTGATATGCTACACCCAGTGTTTCTTGTCGGAGCACAGACCAGTGACTGAATCTTGCTCCAGTACACACAATAAATCCTCCTTCCTTCCTTCCACAAATATAAACCATCCCTCTGGAGTAATTGGTTAATTTGCCTTTCCAGTACACTTCGCTGGAAGAGTGAGACAGGAGATCTGTTCAAAGCAGGAATCAGGATGTTATTGAACAATTTTGTTTTCAGTTAAATCATCTCCCCCCGTTCAGGCTTAAGTAGCAAGATCATGTTTCTCACCTAGAAATCACCTGCTTAGGTATAATTACCAGAAAAACAGTATCTCAAGAACAGCAGGAGAGGAGAAGCAGAATTTCCAGGACTAATCCCTTGCCCGCCCCCCCAGCCCACTGCTAAGTGGCCAAGTGCCTTCTAAATCAAGCCATGCTACTCAGGAAGCTTCACCTGTCACCTTTATATTCCAGTCTCTCTGTATTTTATCCCTTTGGTCCTGTCATCCTGCAGTTTATTACAAAAGCTCTACCATAGCCAAGATAATTAAAAGGACTCTAGTGTTCCACCTTCCTGTTATTTCTTTTAATAAACTTCAACTCTCAGATGATGGTGAGGTGGACCAAGATCCCTTCCAAGGGTCTGCTGGAGATTCCCCAGCTTCACAGACTATAATTTACAACTCTGGCTCCTGCCTTCAGTTTTTACCATCCTATTTCCCTTTTTCCAACTGCCTTTCCCAGCATCTGACCTCTGCTATCCTGGCTTTGCAACTCCCCTCAACTCTCTTTTTATTTACTTGTTTTCTGGCATGTGGGCCACTTTGGTTCACAGCACATCAGAGCTTCCATGCAGCTGGTGACTGTGGGGTGAAAAAGCAGAAACCAAAGGACTATTATCAGATCCCCAGGCCAGAAGCAAGCAGCCATGCACAGGGTCAGAGCTGACTCTACTATGGTGAATTCAGACCTTATCTAAAGTTCATGGAAATCACAGTAAAACTCCTACGGATATCAGATCGTTTCCACACATGGTATCCTACCCCAAAAGTGCCAGGACACCCCACTTACACCAGCAAAGGAGAGCTAAAATGAAATTACAGAACGATATGAGGTTGTAAGGGACCTCAGGAGATCATCTAGTCCAGAGCAGGTTCAACAGGAACATACACAGGTGGGTTTGGAATATCTTCCACCCTCTCTGGGCAGCCTGTTCCAGGGCTCTTCCACCCTCACAGGAAAGAAGTTCCTCCTCGTGTTTACATGGAACTTCCCATGTTCAACTTTGTGTCCATTACCTCTTGTTCTGTCACTGGGCACTACTGAAAAAAGACGCCCCACGCTCCTGAACCCCACTGTATAAGCTTTGATGAGATCCCCCTCAAACTCCTCTTCTCCAGACTAAGACTTAAGTCCCTTAGTCTTTCCTCAACAGAGACACGTTCTAGTCCCCTCATCATAAACCATTCTGTGCTCCCAGGGGGTTTAAAGCATATGAAGCTCTACTGACAAGCAGTGATTTGTTAATCTGCTGTTTAACTGCACATCCAAGCACTGCCAACATCCCCCAAAAACATCCTTTCTCCCTTCCTGAACTATCTCCTCGCTTCTGCAGCATCAATTCGCAACGCACAATTGTCGCATACCAACCCCAAGAGGTCAGGCATCAACTGAGCGGTCCAAAAGGCTCCCAACAAATGTCAACCCACAGCAAACTGGTTTAATCTCAATCTTCAAAAACTCCTCCATGAAATAATTCATGCCCAGTTCTCACAAAGGAGGTTCAATCTCTGGGAGAACACAAACATTAATTCAACTCAAAGACACCAGACTAGAGACAGGTAAACAACCAGCAGCAGAGACAGAGATAAAACCTCCCAAACCTCATCTTGGCTAGCTCCAGCCTTGTATCTAACCATCCAACATACACGTTACTGGCTGCCAGAACAGTAAATATTCTGTATTTACTGGATTACTACATTAATCCTACAGCACTGACTGTGATCCTGAGGTGCTACAGAGCAGCCTTTGGCTTCACCAAGTTATTTCCCACTCTTCAGAGAAGGCTCCACAGCATGTTATGAGCAATCTGCACCCTCCTGGAGTAGTTGAGCACTTGCCTTTTCTCCAAATTCATAGAGGAGTTGCTTCTCAGAAAACTACCCATGGACCTAAAACACTAGGAAAGGATAATTAGGGTGAGTTAGGTGCGCAGTCTCTTCCAGCCAGGCCATCTGTTGCATTTTTCATCAGAAACCTTCACAGCATTTTAGAGACAGAGTAAGAATAAATAATCTCATCCCTCATTTACAGACTGGGCAATACAGATAAAGAAAAAAATTAAGGGCAAACCAGCCAAAAGCCCACGTGCAAGACAAGAAAGGCAAGGCAGGCAGCCCCTGTCCACCCCACATTCAACCCCCAGCCTGGACACAGCCACCTCCACCTCCCATAGGAAAAAAGGAAGAAGTTTCCTCTTTCAGGGAGCAGGGGGGACTCACCTCCCACTCCCCCAACTCCCACATGGGGGATGAGGGGAAGGTGTCACACACACCCCAAACCCCCCCCCAACCCCCAATGTGGGGGGCGAGGGGAAGGTGTCACCCCCACCCCTGACACCCATGTGGGGAGCACCGTGACAGAGTTTCTCACCCACCCCTCTTCAACACCAATGTGTGGGACACGGTGGGGCGGTCTGATCTACCCCTACATACAAGCTGGTGGGGCTGGGTGGGGGGTCTCCTGCACCTTTCAACACCCATACGTGGGCCATAGCAGGGGGGTGTAAACCACCACTCCCTCCCCCGACACCTATGTGTGGGGTACAGTAGGGTGGTCTCACCCACTCCCAGACACTAGAGTGTGGGGCACAGTGAGGGGTTTCACCTCCTCCCTGACACCAATGTGTGGGGCACAGGAGGGAAGGGGTATCACCCCCTCAAAAGAGCCATATGGGGCAGGGAAGAGGGGTGTCATGCCCCCCCTCCAAGCCCTCCCCGCAGCCCCAGGTCTCTGCTCAGCTTTTCTCCCAACCCCCCACTGCCCTTCCCGAGGCAGACCAGCCTGGGCACACCGAAAGCCACCCTCCATACTTCAGCTGGGGAGAGAGCGCAGCCCCCCAGCATGGGAAGGGTCACACCAGTATTCCCCACCTTCCCCAGTCTGTCGGGGACATGGGAGGACACTCACATGCCGGATCCCCGCTGCTGCCAGCCAGGCTGCGTCCCTTGTTCCCAAAGCAACAGGGCCTTCGGGCCAGCCCCAACACCACCATGGCAACAGCAGGGACACAGAGAGGGGAGGAGGCGGCTTCCGGAAGCCATGACAGACATGGTGGGGACAGAGGGATGTTCAGCATCCAGTCTGTCCCCACAGAGGAGTGGTGGCTACTGGCAGTCCCTGGCTGGCTAGCAGTGCAGTTTAGGGAAAGGATGCAATGACCACAGCAAGCATGGGGTAAAACTGCCTCCAAGGTCCCCTTCCAGCTTCAGCACAGCCCCATCCCCACACCCTTCAACTCAGCAGCAGCTGCAGAAATTCATGGCTGAAGCCAAAGTGCTTCTCCCAGGTCTAAGCACTGGTCACAAAAGAGCCACACATCACACACCTATATCCATATATCTTAAAAATCAAGTCACACACAACCACAGAGGTGCCAGCACGGCACTCAAAACCATCTGCTCTTCTCACCTGTTCATTTTGTGATTACCTGGACCCCAGTTCAACCATCTCACCAGCTTCACTGGCATCTCGCACCTCCCAGTCTGCGCATGGCAGGATTACAGGGATAGTCTAAGGACTTCCATCTTCAGGGAAGCACTGAAATCAGGAAACCCAGATAAAGCACAGTAAGACACAGAGCTCTGAACTCTCCCACTGAACCCAGGGGTGACCCTTACACTGACGAGCTCCAGTAGGGCTCTGGGCTCCATCACTAGGCACAACAGTGGTTTGTTCAAACAGATTCATTTCATAGGATCATCCAGGTTGGAAAGGACCTTTCAGATCATACAGTCCGATTTTTTGTGAACTATACTTAAAAATGCAAGTCATGAGAATTTTACACTAGTCCTAATAAAGGTATTTATGACTGCAGCCACTCAAATTCCACCTTGAAGCTAAAAAACAGTATAAAAATGTCCCAGAAAATGGGGGGATATGAGGGAAGACACCATCGGGAACAAGTCAAGGAGGACTCCATCACAGACTGCCTTTGATTTCTGGGACTGGTTGACAGGCTGAGCCTTTCTTCCCCCCCTTTCCATCCCCCACCTTTGGGTAAGGCTTCGACTGTACAAAGTGCTTCCTTAGGAAACTTTGACATCTCTCTATTCTCTACAATTATAGCCAGGCTGTATTATCTGTAACTTTGTCCTGTGTTTTGTATAATTAACAATACTTTTGTTTGCATGTGTTTTGCAGACAGGGTATTTATCACCAGCAATCCATATGAACCTTTATATCTGTTGCTTAAATAAACTGCACTGTTTAAGTAGCTACTTGTTACAGTTTCTCACTGAACGTGACTGAAGACTTGAGAGTGGCCGTCCTAGTTCATGAACTAGACTGAAGGTGCAGTCCACTATTAGTGTATCTGGAATCATGATAGTTTCATATATTGAACACAACTGGACTGATAGTGATGAATTGTGCATCACTGTGAATTTAAACCTAGCTGCACCTAGCCTCCCACCTCAGTGAGGAGTGTTAGAACGCAAGGGGATTTTATTTTCTGCCAAAACCACTTCTGCCTCTTAATACAACACCATCCTAAACTTCCCCTGGCACAACTTGACATTCTTTCCTCCTGGTCCCATTGCCTGTTCCTTGGGAGAAGAGACACGAGTTCCGTTGCCCAGGGCTCTTGCTGAAGAGAGGTCACTGATGCTATGCTTTGCTTGAAACCCTCATGTTCCTTTCAAGGCCAGAGATGCTTCTGCAACTAGGAAAATGGAACTGGTTGTTTGGCAGCTGAGACCACTGTGGAAAAAATGAAGTTGCATGAAATGATGACTTCCAAATCAGATATCTGAAGATTAATTCCTGCTTCAGAGTGAGCATCTCTGGTATTTCATTAAGAATGTCTAGGGCACCTCAAACTCTGAGACTTGGGCAAATGCCGTGGGACTGCAAAGCATGACATAACTATGTAAAAAGAACATGTCATCTATTCATCTTCCCCACGCTTCATCTCTAACAGAAAGGCTCCTGCCTTTCAACAACAAGCCCTGAGAAGACCCATAGTCTTCAATGCTCATCACCTGGGAGCCTGTGCCCCATATTCCTGGGTAATGCAGCCTTCAGGCTCAGCTTGCCCGGTGCTACAGGAAAGGTGCACAGCAGAACGTCTGATCCTCAGCCTATGGTCCCTTTCCAGCACTAAGCAACAAAATACAAATGCACACACACACAAAGTTATCCCTAGCATGTAGCACATCACCCTCTGGCACCTTCAGCATCAGCAACAATTCTGGTCCATCCTCTTCCCACCATTATTTTGACCTCAGAGTTACATCCTACCTATGGGTAATTAATTTTTTTCCCCTTTCCTTTTCCATTCATTTCCTTTTCTTGCAACAGAGAAGAGCAAGCTGACAGGAGGAAACATGGGACTCCAAGGTGAGGAAAGCAGTGCAAGATGTGACCTGCAAGTTTTCTCAGCCACTGGTTCCCTTCATCAGCCTTCAATCCCCAAAGATCAGCTTACTCACTCCATTTTACCAGGTAGCTACCATGGTATCGATACCACAGCTGGCTATTTCACTGTTTCCTCATATAGGTTAAGATCCATCAAGATTTCACAGCTCACAAAGTTTAGGCGGGTTTTTATTTCCCTTAGACAGGTTCATTCCAAAGTAAAGCGGAGTTCACAGCACAGGAGAAGCCTGGGACAAGGATGGCCAGGGAGAAACACATGCTGAATTTTTTTATGCCTTGACTCCAAAGCCTTTTTTTCCCTTGGCTCCTCTCCCCAGCATGCCAGCTCCCAGATGTAACTCCCTTATTTCAACCCCAGGCAAATGAATCTGCCTCTGTTCTTGCCAGACCCTGGGCCAGACATATCCAAGCCCGTCAACTGAAGGGGCGACTGTACCAGCCCACACAGCAACATGGTTTATCACCACGGAAATTCCAAATTACAGCACTGAAGAGGTCACCAGTTGGTAAGAGCACCTCAGAGTGGTCTGCAGGAGGTAATTTCAGGAGCACAGCACCCAGAGCATCTCAGCTCCAGCTCCATCCCTGGCTCAACCAAGCTCTTCTCAACCTCCCTGCAGCACCCATCACTAGAGGGAGAGCCTGGGTAACCCCTGCAAAACCTGCTCTCAGCCCAGAGGGACACAAACACCCTTTACCAGGGCATTAAAGGAAGAAATTCTTTCTGTGAGGGTGGTGATACTCTGGCCCAGGTTGCACAGGGAGGCTGTGGCTGCCCCATCCCTGGAGGGGTTCAAAGTCAGGCTGGATGAGGCTTTGAGCAACCTGGTCTGTTGGGACATGTCCCTGCCTGGACACCTCCAGCCCAAACCTGGTCCCTTCCAGCCCAAACCATTCTATGATTAAACACCCAGAGAAAGCCCTGGCAGGCAGTGGGGCACAGCTGATGCCAGCCCGGGGGAAGAGGAGACCCACAGGGACCCTGGTGATCACACAGAAGAGGACTGGTACTCTCAAAAAAAAAATTAAAAAAAAAAAACAACCAAAACACAACACCAACAACCAGTTTTGGTTTTGGTTTTTTGGGGTTTTTTTTTTTTTTTTTGGTTTTTTTTTGGCTTTTGTACACAAAGCCCTTAGAGGGGCTCCAGCATTTTACAAAGCCACATGCATTCTGCCAGAGCTGCCTTAATTTCTGATGGCTGGGAAGGTGAATGCCACAGATTATGACTTTTTCTAGCTACTGGGCACTGGGGGGAATAGGAATAGACTGCTTTCGCAGAGTGCACAGCAGGGAGATGTTGCTGCAGGTGGACACTGCCAGCTGGATTGCTCTGCACTACTGGCAGCTGAGCAGAGGGAGGCCACAGCTTGTTCTGTAGCTTCTTCACCACAACCACAGCTCTTGATGGCTACAGCCACCAGGCAACCTGTGAAGCTGCTGTTTGTGAACAGCAACAAACCTGAAATTACAGTCAATATGAGTGTATGTACTTTGCAAGCTTACACACGCAGTTCAGGACGCCCTGCGGGATGTGGAAGACAAGCCACCAGTTTCTCACCCAGTCCTGGGCTTGGTGGGCATGGTGACCATGCTTGGAGCAGAAAAATCATAAAACATAGCATCTCTATCACAGAACTTACTGCACAGATATAGCTGAAATGGGAAAGCAGAAGGAAGTTATGAGGAAGAAGCCTAGAAGAGACTTGGACTGGGCTTATTATTAGTTCAAGGGTAGCTTGCAAGCTAGCCACAAAATGAAAAGTCAGCCACCTCCCTCAGAGGAGACCCATGCTTTCAAGAAGAGAGCCCCAAAGCTGAAATGCACATCACTACAGATGCACAAGTTGACATTACCACCTCCTCTCCATTCCTGGGGTTGTTCACAACCAACTCTGTTCCCTCACAGGCCAAGAAGCCCCTGTTCCACAGCCAACGTCCTCTCACCTCTGTTTTTCTTCACATCAGAGATATCGCTCCCAATTCACCCTTGGCTCTCAGGTGGCTGCCTGCATTTCCAGCTCGAAGAAGGACCCATTTCAACCATCCCAGCCTGCAGCTAGTCCCAAGGAAGTGGACAGGGAACTGCACTTGCTTATAGCCCATCACAGAAGCTTGCCAGCCTCTCCCTCCTAGCAGGCAGTTGGTCCTGCTCTCTCTAGAGGCACCCAAAGCTGTCAGTACATGCAGGGAGCTACAGGGCTGAAAGTCCTTCCCCCATCCCCCGGGAAATGCTGTTTACATAGCTCTTATCCTCTTGCAGAAACAAATGAGCATATAGCCAAGGGCAACACGCAGGCAATCTTGCATTATTAACCTCTCTTTTGCTGCAGTGGAAGGACAGAGCAGGCAGCGTCCCCCAAAAGCCCTGCTGCAGGCTCTGAGGTGAGACTCAGCAGCACAGGCTCTCCTTATAGTTTCTGATCACCCAAACCAAAGCCCCTGCACGGGGAGTCTGAAACAGGTACATCAGAAACATACCTTCCCTGTCTCCACTTCTGCACTCGCCAGATCAAATCCACAGAATTCCTGGACATGTTTGGTGCCTTGCAGAGGACACAGAGCCACAGCAAAGGCAAAGACAAGGACATGGGCTGCAATGAGGATCCAGGTAGAGGAGGGATCAGAAGGCAATAACTCACTATCTCCATTTTAACCCATGAAAGAAGAACTCCATTAATTAGGAAGTGCTCAGCTAAAGAAAGGACTGACTGCAACCCTCAAGACGGTTTAAATGCTATCAAAACATTTCCTGCCAAATCACTGCAGTGAGATCACTTACCTCACTGCAGCTTCATGAAGTCCCAAATAGGCAGCCTATAATCCTCTTTAGTCCCAGCAGCATTCATATTTGTTTTCTACTGATAAAGAAGGAAAAGAAAGTTGGCTTTTTTTAGCCACATTTCTCCTGCCTTCCTCAAAGCAATGCAATGACACATTTCAGGGGAGAGCACTGATTTTTTTGGTAGCATAGACCTCAACCCACAGCCCTGGGTTTGCTTTCTCCATTTGTATTGCCATGTCAGGAATCAATTTTGTTCCCTCACTTTTTTGCTGATTTTACATCTCACTCCCAAACCCTGAACTGATTCTCTGCTCCTTCTCTAAATCAAGACAATATTTCAAATGCCTGCATTTTTGAGACCCTGACATTAGCTGTGCAGCCATGAAATCCAAGAACGGTAAATTGTTTTTTTTCCCCCCACTGCTTCTTAAATCAAAGCAAAGTCCTTGTATCCAACAAGTGCAATCCCTCCTAGCTTTTCTTTTTCCTTAATACAATGAAACCATTTAATCCAACCAGCTGTGTCTGTTGAAAGGCAGAAAAAAAAATTTATAAGCCTCAAGAAGTTAATCACAGTTCAAGAGGAATCTCCGACAGGGAGACAGTGACTCCTGCTGTGATTGCCGGGAGCCAATGCCACAGGAGGACAGGCAGATTTTGGATGGAGGTTGAGGCCTGACTCAGTAAGGTACTGCCACAGCATCTAAACAAGCAAGTGGGCAGATGTCAAGGGCACAGATACAGAATGGTTTGATGGGTGTTCCTGGAGCTGACGCTAACTTAAATCCTTAGTCTTGGTCTCATGTTTCTTCTGGCAGCTAAAAACCATCTGAGTCCCCAAGATACTGAGGACAGAAACATGATGTAGGGACCCAGGCTTAGTGGTCCTTCACAGTCAGAGAGGTAGGTCTCTGCCTCCTCACACCCAGCTCTTCTCAGCTGGCAGGGTCCTGACAGAACATCCTTCATCCCACCCAGTGCCATGGGACACCACAGGCTGGTTAAGTACTGGGCCCTCCTCTCCTCCACCCGAGATACACGACCTTCTTCAGACACTAAATACATGGCAGGTCTCTACTACTTGTCATCACATGCATTTAAAACCGTGGCAATACCTGAGCACCCATGGCAAGATACTACAACTTCTCTTTTTTAAGAAAAAAAAAAAAAACAAAAACCAACCATCCTCATGTGCTTAACCCAGTCCACAAATAGCTTGTTTGGCATTTGCAGCTTATGACATCACTCAGCAGCTCCATTTTATGGTCTCCATTGCTCCTGGCTTCACAGCAAATCAGTCATCCACAGCCCCAACAGGTCTAGGACATCTCCCACAGGGTGCTTCCAAATACGAACATCTGGTTCTGTGATTTGAAGCAAGGGAGAGGCAGATTAGGAAAAAAAAGAAAAAACCACAATAGTTGTAAGTGGAACACAGGGAAGGGACAAACTCAGCACTGAGCCCACAGGAGCACCTGACACAGACTTAGCAGCTGCAAAGCATCAGAGGGTGTTTACAAGCAGCACTGTGAAAAAAGTATCTTGGTTTATTTATCACTGGTGAAGCATTAAAGGAACAAGGCAGTGTCCTCACTGCTGGTGCAGGTCCCCGCAGCACACAGGTCACCTCCTCATGCAGGAAGGAGCTTCCAAACTGAAGCAGGCATCAAGAAAAAACTGAATGTGGCTTTACCCGCTCTAGGCAGTTGTCTTCACAAGCCAAAACCAACCAGGCAACAGATGCAATTGCCGAGTTTGAACTCGGGCAAAATCCCAAAGCTATGGCTGATTTCCTCAGGAATGGGCTACTGGGATTGCCTTTTGCTTCATCAAATGTTTGACTGCATTTGTATCCCAAAATCTTTTGCCAAAAGGACTGGGAGCTTTGTAAACGAACAGCCATAGAGAAGCCATCCTGGGCTGGAACCTGAGGCAGGGATTTCTGATTCTTCCACAGGGCACCTGGTGGATCAAAAAAAAAAAGCCTCTGCTCTCCGCAGTGGAGGACCTATCAGACTCCACAGCTTTTGTGTGATCAAGGTCTCCGAGCACATCACATTTTGGCAGCGGGAGCAGAGGGGCAGATTTTCATTTCCCATGCAAAGGTTGTCCAAGCTTAATTGTTAAATAAGCTCCTCAAGATCTTCCTTTGAACCTCTTCCCATTCTTCAGACATCCCACCACAAAATCAGAGAGCCATCAACAAAACCAGCCCCAAATACCTCCTAGAGATTCTCCTTTAGAAGGAACCTTCCTGTTTATGAAAGACTAGCCTTGTAATAAACACATGGCCTCAAAAGCAGAGGGAAAAATACCTCAAAACACAAAGCAGGAGAGAAGCCACTCATAAAATTAGAGAGGTTGGTCAGAACAGCAGGTAGGTCTGCATAGGGAGAATCAAAGGTCTGAAAGTTGTCAAGCCACTGATAACATTTAAAATAACTGGGGGTTTATGCGACAGTAGCCACATAAAAAGTAAAAAGTAATGAAAAATATGCACCCCATGGGGCCAGGAAGAGCCAGGTTTACATCTCTGCAGCCGTCAGCATAAGCATCCCTGATCTGCAAGGCTCAGAGCTGCAGGACACACCCCACAGATGCTGGGGGTCTGTGGGTCGCAGAGCTGTGATTCAGACCAGCTCTGGAGACAGAGCTGTCAGCCTCACTGACAAAAGCCTCGAGTTCTGGTTGCCTGTGACAAGGTCTGTTACTGGAACAGCTCAAGAGGGTGCAGGTTTGGTTTGAGCAGCCTCTCTCCACCACAGATGAAAGCAAGGCCCCAAGTACCCCATTTGTGACTTCCTCTCATATTGAAAAGTCTTCCTAGTTCACGCTGGCACCTGGTTTCATGAAAAGGGAAGAGAGGGAACAGATGCAAACATAAAAAGAAGCTGTCAGCTGCCAACCACTGACCCCATCCTGACTCCAGCCCCCATCCCACTGTGGTAGGAGCACAACTGGCTGCTCTTGGAAGGATGACAAGGCCAGCAGGAGACAAGGAGGATTTCAGGTGGGCAGTAAACAGCAGGGGCATAAGAAATCTTGGTAAATAAGAGCTCCTTTTGTCAGGAAGGAATTAATCTGCAATCAGGAAAGACAACATGAGGACTGTGCCACATTTGGGAAGCCTCCTGTCCCTGCAAACCGTGAGAAGCGTCATGATGGCTGAAACAGACACTATGTCTGAAGCCTCTGCCTCCAGGTAACAGCAAACCAAGGAGCAAAGTCACAGAATACAATCTGGGACCCCCAGCAGGGCCTGCAGGAATCTCACACTCGGGTATTCAAGCATTCTAGGATGTCTCAGTAGACCCAGGTGATGTCCCAGAACTGAGCATAAGGGATATCCACCACCTTTTCAAGAGGCCTGCTCCATTCCTATTACCAGAGCATCCCCCTCGGGCTCCACCACAGGGAGTCCTGCAACCTGCTTTACAAAGTAGCACAAGGACTCCCAGGGCAACCAGGCCACAGAGAGGAAACGTTCCCCCTTTTTTTTCTAACCAGTCCCAAACCTTTTCCTCTTTCCTACAGAGAGAAAAAAAAAAAAATCCCTCCCACACCACAGGCAGCACACACTGGAACAAGAGGAAGGGACTCTTTATGAAAGAGTGGAGCCATAGGACAAAGGGGAAGGGTTTTACACTGAAAGTGGGAAGATTTAGATGAGATCTCATGAAGAAATTCTGTGCTGTGAGGGTGGTGAGACCCTGGCCCAAGTTGCCCAGGGACGCCTTGGCTGCCCCAGAGGGGTTCAAGGCCAGCCTTGATGGGGCTTTGAGCAACCTGGTTTGTTGGGAGGTGTCCCTGACCAGAGCAATGGGTGGGACTGGATAGTCTTTCAGACCCTTCCAACACAAACCATTATATGATTCTACCATATAGAATAAGCTTTTTTAGTAGAAAATAATATATTTTACCAGACTAAACTTGATGGGAACAAAAAGCAGCACTGGCAAACCTTACCTTACCCATCCTTACAGCATCCTGGCTAGATCAACATGTCTTTAAAACATGCACCTGCAGCAGGTGGTGGGGTAAAGTGTCTCAGGTTTGTAGATAGAGCTGCAATACAGATGATCTTGTACAGGAAATTGAATGTATAAGTTTATCATGCATCAGCTGTTCTCCAGCAAACGCCTACAAGCAGGGTCTCATCCCACAGAAGACACAAGGTGCCACTAAAGAAAAACAGAACAGGGCAACTATAATCATGGCCAGGCACCAGAACCTTCTAGAGGAATCCATCAGCTGAACTTCTGAGGAACAAGTATTTACAGTTTCTCTTTAAGCACAGCCTCAAGGCAGATACTTTCTTTTAACCCTCCCTGGCTTTCTCCCACCTTTCTAATTAGGCACTGGATGCTAATTTCTCCCAGCCAGGTTCATAACAACTTGCTGGGCTTGCAACTTGAATGCAGAAAGATGGCTGCAGTTTAATTTTCCTATGACTAGAAGACAGAGGTTTCCAAACCTGCTTGGGAACTAGATTGTTTTTTTTGTTTTTTTTTGCTGGCTGCGAATCACCAGCACTGAGAACTCTTTTTACAAACGATCTCTCATTAAAGATACATCTAGGATTAACCAAGCCAGCTACATCAAACCTGCAGAAGAAATAGCAAGGCTGCAAAGGGAGCTGCTGAATCTCCCTATGGAGCAGATCTGGGCAATTAGCCCAGCCATGAGAGTGGTCAGGAAGCCAGCTTGCGAATAACACTTCTCTGTGAGCAAAAGCAGTGACAGCTTTGACTCCAGAACGCTCCAGCTGCTCTCTCCTCCGCTGCTTTCCAAGCCCTCCCCCTCCCTTGGTAAAATCAGCAGATTCAAGAGCAAACCTCCCTTCAGACAGGACATTTCAGCCTGGAACTGCAGCTTGAGTCCCTGGGCTTGGCTTCTCTCCACTGCTCAGAAAACTTTTCTGCCTCGTTGGGCACACTGGTCCCTCCCTGACCTGAACTCAAGAGGGAACCCTGGGGAGGTCAAACCAGCCTCTTCATGCTTTTGAGCTTGCTGGGCCACATCTCTGCACAACCCCCAGTCCCTGCACATAAGTGCTGCCCTTTTTTTTTTTTTTTTTTATGACTAAGTGAGCTAAAAAGCAGTCAGGGAGGAGCATTCACTGGGGAGGGCAGGTTTGCTCCTTCCTAGCAAGCAGCAGATGAACTGGCTGACATTTGCAGAGAGCTCCAAAGGCACATAACCCTCTAGAAATGCCAGTTGTTATTCTGAGCCCAACAAAACATTATTCCTGCTATTCTCAGCCCAACAAAGCTCATTCATCTCCCACAAAAGCCATCAGAGAGCACAAACTCCTGCACACATGCTGTCTCCCTGGGAACTAATTCTATGCTCATCCTCCTTGACTTAATTGTCCATTTCAGTCCATTTCAAGGCCTAGAAACACCCAACCCAAAAATAAAACAAGGGTCAGGTATGAAGTGCAACCTCTCCTTAGCATGTGTGCCCAAAAGAAACCCTCTCTTATAATAGTCATGATCCAGGTAAGACTGAAACAGCTGCTTTTGAAGAGAAAAGCAATACCAGGAGCACCCCAGAACATCTGTCCCAAAGGCCTGCTGGGTCCCCTGGTGGGGCAGAGGCTGCTGGCCAGCACTGGCTCCCTGCCTTCCCAAATTCCCCCTTTCCAAAATTTGACATCTCCACTTGCCCTAAATCTATGTACATAGATCCATCTGGCAACTTCACAACAACAGCAGTTGTCTTTCCAGTAAAATAAATTCATCTAGGAGAGAAAAGGCAGCTAGCATCTGCTCCCTGGCACAGCCTGCAGCAGACAGTGATATTGCTACATTTCTACATGTTTTATAATGTGGGGGTTTTTTCTCTCTTCTTTCCCCTCACAAAGCACAGGTCGTCAGCAGTATCAGGCACAGAACCATGGAAAAATTTAGGTGGAAGGGTCTTTGGCTATTTCTGGTCCAACCCTCCCACACAAAAAACAAATTTCAAAGCTAAATCAGATTGTGCAGGGATGCACCCAACAGCATTAAGGATCTCCCAGGATGGAGATTCCTCACCTGCCCGGATCACATGAGCCTTTACCTGCCTTCAAAGGTACCAGAAACACCCATTTGTCCTCAGCTACAGCAGGAGCTCCAAGAAATACTGTATTGTGATCCTGCAGCCCTTGTTCTGGAAGTTAACCTCAGCACATGCCTTCAAAGTCCTTGGCTCTCTGAAAAGAGGAACAAGTCTCCTGTTTGGGGTGGGGTTTTGTTTTCAAGTAGCCATCTGTTGAACTATTGTCTGAGGCCAAAATGCCAGCTGCTTGATAGCAAAGAGGAAGGCCACCGGACAGCACAAAAGCTTTCAAGTTATCATCTGCTTTTGCACACACAAGTGTTCGAAGGTGTGCAACAGACCAATTATCCCATGGAAATAAAAGCAGCCCATTTTAGCAGCCTTTATTTTTAGTCCTGCAAGTGTATTAAGTTACCTGCACCTCTTATTCATGGTCTTTTGCAACCCAACAGCACCAAACCAAGAAGGCCAGTCATCGAGGCTAGTGTGTTCCTCTGTCCACAGGGTGCTTCCAGAGAAGCTCCTGGATACCGACCTTTCAGGGAGGCTGAGGGTTAAGATGGGAGAACAACCGAAGGTCTCAAAACTAAGAACACCACATAGTTGGTAAAACAACAGTTAAGTGCCACTGTTTTAAAGAACTGCTGGATCTTTAACTAGCAGCAGGAGCCATTAGCATGGGCTGATATTCCCATGACCAGCCTTTGCACCTCACCGTGAAGAAGCGGGTTGCATCCAGCACATTGGGTTAAACAAAGCTTTACCACCAGCCAGACTGGTAAGTCTGTGCTCCTTGGGGTGGGAAAGCGGATGATGGTGGTACATGGCTCCACATGTCACCATTACCACAAAGCCCAATAGCAACGCTAATTTTTGAAGGGGTATTTAATTCAACTCTGTTGCTACTACAAGGTGAGTAGGTACCACATGTCTTTAAATACAGATGTTCACAACAAAATTGTGTGGATTTATACCTGCTCTAAGTAGTTAAGATATTCCAAAGTGCTGATGTCTGCCCTGGGGCCTTTTCAGTAAGAAGTACATGAAGACACAGGGTTTCAGGCTTGTGCCAGTGAGAAGAGGAAGGGTCAGCACATCAGCGATTCTTGCTGAACTGACTCCTGTAACAAAGCTGGGAGGAAGAATTTGACTTTTTTTATTAGTATGTCATGCTACATCTCTTTGCACTTCTTTTCTGGAAAAACTGAAGGTAATCATTGGAGCAGTAACACAGAAAGGGCACATCCCAGTCTCAGTCATGGTTACCTATGCTATAGGAATGTTAAGTTCTGATCTCACAAAGTCACCCTTAATTGCAAATGGAGTTAATTGCAAAGCACTGAGCCAATTGCAAAGCCAGAGTCCCAAACAACCTCCCAGAGCATGTGGTAAACAAGATGGTGAAAAGGAAAGAAGGGAAAGGATTCCTGAAACACCCAAGCCCCACAGGGGAAGAAAAGTCAGAAAGCAGATAACATTCCTTAGAGTTGAGTGAACCCAGCTCATGGGCTCAGAAAAGTAGAGCCACAGCACATACTAAGCACCAAGATTTGCTCACAGCTAATATATGCTAAACACTCAACAAAACAGCAGCATGATTTTTCTTTTTTCCCACTGGATGAGTAATCTTTTCTATCAGGCTGCAATCAGGAGCCCAACTCCGATTTGGCTGGGATAGCCTTTCCTCTCGTTAAGAACCTGGAAATCTGAGCTCAGCCACTCAAGTTTCTTGCTTGCAGGGAAATTGCTCCTAACAGCCCACCAGATTAAATACAACAGGCACTCACTGCAAAAA
Source organism: Nycticryphes semicollaris (assembly GCA_013400055.1). Lineage (NCBI taxonomy): Eukaryota > Metazoa > Chordata > Aves > Charadriiformes > Rostratulidae > Nycticryphes > Nycticryphes semicollaris. The sequence continues at coordinate 537,500 of VXBJ01006550.1, read as the reverse complement.
ATCAAGGCAAAACCAGAGATGCTGCTGATCTATTCATACAGCTGCAGAGCTGAGGGAACTGAGGAAAGGATTCTTTTGCTGATTCCTTAAAATTAAAGGTAATCAACTGCTTTCCATCGCTTGTTTCCATCCAAGTTTAAGACTGGTTGTTCATTTCTTTGAAAATAATGTAAAATAACGGAGATTCATCACCTCCACACATCTGCATTACCAAGCCCAGGAGGGTACAGTTCATGGAACAGCCGGGCCAAAACCTGAAACAATGATCTGCCCAGGTCATTGGGTAGAATGAGTGGGAAGATGCCATGCTGGAAGCACTGAAGCTAACAGCAGCATGGATGCAATCCAGACAAAAAGCTCTACCAGCTGCTTTCCCATCAAGTCATTAGCTTTCTGTATTTCTAAGGTTGTCCTGTACCTTGTTAGAATATGGCTTGCTAGAGGGGTATGTCTCTTACAGATCTGCAGTACAGGATGTCTTAACTCACTCAGCCTTGGCAAAACTGGATCCTAATGATAAAAAACAGGCCTCCGTTGAAAGATGGGACCACTGCAAAAGCCACTGCCTGAAACCCAAGACAAAAAAAGGTCTCAGGTGTCCATCAATACAGGCCATTTCCAAAGCACCTCCAGCCTTCTGGTCAGTAAAGCAGTAACTCACAGATCAACCACATCTTTGAGAAAGTCTGAACCCTCCACTGTGAGCACCAGACAAGCCCCAGGTGTCTTCAGCATAGAGCTGGCTGAATTATTCACAGCCAGGGAATTAGCTAAATGCAATTTAACTAATTTGCCTGGTTAATCTAGAGCACTTCTAAATCCCCATATATCGATCAAAGTTGCCAGAGGTATTTTAACCCTTGAGCCCCCAAGATGCTAAGCAATGATTAAGAAAGCAATTTTAAATATACAAACCAATTTCCTTCCCTGTTTAAGTGACTGTGAAGGAACTGCTCAACTTGCTGCCAGCTCTTGCTGGAAGGAGGATTCATTCAGCTCCATCGTATGACGTGCACCGTGCTGAAAATACTGAGCTGAATCAGCAGAGCCTGTCTTGGAGGAGCAGGTAACCCTGCCCTGAACCTTTGCACATTACTCAATCTTAATTTGTTTCTGCAAATTAAGGGCCAGAAGCAGGACAGAAATAGAACAATAAACTGGCATAAACTGCTGCTTTTGAGGGCCTCCTGAAAGACACATCCAAAGACACCTGGGCTAAAGGATTGTTCCTTTGAGTGCAAGAAGTAATACAGTAAATCCTCTGGTTTTCTCCTGGATTTGGCCACTAGAGAGCTGTCCATCAGTCCCTGGCCCAAAGAAAACACGTCCAAATTAAAGGCAACGTGTAAAAGCCCAAAGCAACAAAACCAGAGATCCATTAGTGGCATTTGGCAGGTAACAAAGTACAGAAGCTTTTGGTAACAACTCTTTGAAGGGAAAACTGATGTTTATATACATCACAGCTGGAAGGCTCTTAGAGAGGAGAGTGTTAAGTATCATCAATTGGCAGATTTAAGCATTGTCTGGGAAATGTCAAACGCTGTCAAGATATGACAAAGCTCTCTGCAGCGAAGACTCTAGCAGGGGACTCCTGCGGGCTCATCTCCGAGAACGCAGGCTGACGGGCCAGCAGCTCTGCCAACAGAAACCAGCTTATTAGCAGGTGATGTGCAGAATACAGCTCCCTCAAAAAAAAATAAAGGTCAGCCCACTGAGACATCCCCCTCTCCCTCCAGTATCCGCAGCTGCATCCAGCCCTGCTGGCAGGAGTCCTCTCAGACCTGTCAGGTCAGCATTCCCAGGCTCCCAAACCTAGATTTCTGGGAGCTGCACTCAGCCCATTTCAGGAAAAAAAAAAAAGAGGATGAAGGTATTCAAATATGGCTTAACTCCATCATGAGACTTCCAGGAATTCTCCCATCTCATTTTTGTTCAATTTTTCCAAAGCAAAATAAAACCAGGAGACAGCTATCATTGGAGCAGACACCTTCAAAGCCCTGAAATAAACAGCCTCATCTCTAGTTTCCAGCTGCATGGGATTGCTTTATACCCCTGTACGCAAACCCCAAAATAAAATACCTCCTACAAGTTACCAAAGAAACAGCACTAAGGTGATCCATAGGATTAGGCATTGGCTTATAACTCCCCCCATTCTTGGGTACCTTCAGCAAGTCTCCAAGTCTGATTCACCCCTACGTTCATTTTCTGAAATAGTAAAAACAAACAAACCCCAGCAGTTTCAGCAAGATGAGGGTTAGACCAGAAAAACCTTCCTTCCTTCCTTCTGTGATAGACCAATCCCTGCTGTCTCTGATCAGCCCGAGACCCACAACAGCCCCTGGCCTGCTCCAGAGTCTGACCAGAGGACACAGCTTGGCAGCACTTACATCTGACTGTCACACCATCCTGTTAGAAGAATTGTCCCTCTCAGGCACTACAACTATAGGGGCTAATGCTCTGAGAAAAAGCAAGACACCTGCTACTTTCCCTGACATTGTCTGGCACTTGAGTATTCCAGTGATAGATGCCTTTACATCACCTCTGAGACAGGCAGTTAAGATGACAGCTATCCTTTGCAGTTAAAGGAGGAAGAGCGAAAATGTGGGGCAATAAACCTTTCTAATGAGATTAAGAGAATCAAGACTTCATGAAACCAATCCACAATCTACACATTTTTGTGTCTGTACGTGGAATGGCCCAACACTAAAATCTGTTGTGCAGGGAGAACAGAAAAGCTTTGGATATGAGCACAGAAATAAGCAAACTCTTTAAAAGCCAGCAGAGCACACCTCCTCCCGGGGGTGGCCAGCTCTAATTGCCACATTGCTTCCCAGTAATGATAGGGGGGAGAGAGTCAGGACAGCTGCAAAAAGTCAATGAGACTCCTCAAAGTGGGGGAATAAAAGGAAAGGGAAAATAACCAAGATGTTGTAACCATGCTATTTGTGACAAGAGACATCAAAACATGAGAGTCAGTGATGTACTGTTGGGGAGAACAGTCAGGATTCAACAGAACAGTTTAGACAGCATGGAATCTGAATGAAAATTAAAAATATATTACTTGGTATTTTGTTTTGCCCATTTTTGTTTTACCTCTGTGTCACATAGTAAACATCTCAATCTGCTGCCCAGACATAGACCAAGGCAACTCTTTTCCTGAAGGCAACCTACCACTCCAACGGCCAGGTGAGGACAGTATACCATCTCTTTTCCAGATGGTGGACATGGGGAAGAGGAGGTCTCTCCTGATCCATGCTTTTCTAGGTGTTAGGGCGGGCTGTGCTGCCTGCAGTCGGTGTTGTAGGATGGGCAATTGCTCACAGGCTTGTCAGAGCCACAGCAAGAGACAAATCCAAAGCTCAGACAGCCTAATCTTCCTCTTCTGCTCAGGTTTCACAGAAATAATCCAAGTTTTGAGAAGAACTCCATACCACTCACCTTTTGTGGCAGTGAGCCTGTCTTCATTAGGGTTTGCTCTCTTTCCTTGACAGAAAAAAAGAAAATGCAGAGGGGACACTGAGCAAATTCTTTCCCTTCTGCAGGGATCATTTGCTCAGCCCTGCAGCGCTGGGAGGCAAATGATGTCTTGGTGTGAGGACACAGTTCATCATGGTTCTTGGCCCACGTCTCCCTACTTGATTCCTGCTTTCTAACAAGTATCCAGGATTTTAAAAAGAGGCACCTGCACAGCTGAGGAGACCCAGGCTCCCACTCCCTCTTACAGCCCTTCACAGCAGATCTAACACCCAGGAAAAATAAGATCTGAGACTCATCAGACATAACATCTCATTTATTCCCTACAGCAGCCCCTGTTCTTTCCCCTATATCATTATGGTCAAAATAGATGGCAATTACAGTCCCCCCCTGCGGGTACATTCTCCATGAGGTTTCGAAGTGCAGCTCTGAAGCAGAGCTCCATCCAGATAGAGCCAGCTTTGAGGTCTGCATCTGGGAAGCATGCATGTCAAGCCCTTCACAAAATATCAGTCTTCCCCAACAAGCCACCCAGGACAGAGATATCCATGCCCTCTCCCCTGTGCTCTAGCAATTCCCTTTGTCACATCAAATGTTTGCGATGTCCAATGGTGTAATTTGACAAATTCCTTCCCTCTCGTTGCTTTCCAGCACTCCTGTTGCCACGGCGTTGCCTCCAAAGCTTCCCATTTCGCCCATGGAGCAAGGTTACCTCAGAATTTTAACATCAGACATCAGGTTTACCTGATGCTTTACAGTCAGCTGAGGTGGAGATCAGGCCCTACAGAGTTTATGGTGCTACTGGAAGCCAGTGGCCACAGCTCAGGTACCCCATTTAGCCAAACCCCTTCTCTAGGCACAGCCCCATCCCACCAGCTATAGCCTCTCACACTGTTCCCTGATGGCGCATTTTCCATTGCCCCTCTGAGTCCCCAACTCCAGAAGCTCCCAATCTCCCCTTTCTCCAGACCTTTAGGACTTTGCTGTCTCAAGCATTTGAAACTATCACTGTCCACTCAAATCCCTGCTTTACTGCCTGGACTGTGCTCCATCCCCTGATTTAGGTGGACCCAGCCCTCCCCTCCTTTTTCCACCCAAGCATCCCTGAATAACCATCCAGCAGTAGGCTCTCACCTCTTTTAGATAGCTGTCTCCTTCCCCTCAGCTCGCTGTGGCCACTTTTCTAGCCCCTCTAGAGAGTTCAGCCAGAAGCATGCAGCTTCATTCATTTTCTTTCAGAAAGAAGTTGTATCCCAGGTCAGAAAGAAGTTGTATCCCAGGTCCAGGGATGATCCCACACCTTTCCACAACCAGCCATGCTGTGACGGTCCAGAACCAGGTGCTCACTTTACTCACTTCCCAGACCCTGCTGCCAGATCACACTGGGAACAGATTTCCTGAGACAGCAAAATCAGAGCCATTTGCTTTTAATGCCCTGCCTCAACACCACCATGTGGTTAAAAAGCATGCCACGTTGATAGTATGGGGCATCCCACCTGGGCTTGCAGCTGAGGGTATCACCGATTTCCAAAGCTGTGGTTGCCCTGACCAGGTACCAAACTCTGCACCGAGCATCGTAACAGCATGAGAGATACAATCCCTGCCCCAGAGTAATCAGGAACTCTCTCAACAGCATGAACTTAAAGACATTTAGTTTTTGCTATGAACTACAGTATCATTAGGGAACACAAACTGAGCAGACCAACTTCAGACTAAAGACCAAAACTAGAAAGGAACACCCTAAGGACACAGAGTGACCCTGGCTGTGGCAAGGGAATAAAAAAAGTCAGATAGAAGCATAACACCTCTTCCATTTAGAATTATTCCATTAACCAAGAGCTTTTCTACACAAGAGCTTCTGGAGCTAGGGGCGATGCACTGAGTATATGGATGCTCACTGTGTACAGGCTTGGAGTTGGAAGCTTTGAATTCTCTCTTCGTTGCTGTTGAAACATCTTGATTTCCCAATCCTGTATTCTGGTTCTGCAGTAATTCCCCACACAATCAAACTACATTTTCAGGCATAGAATCATGGAATGGTTTGGGTTGGAAGAGACCTTAAAGACCATCCAGTCCCACTCACTGCCCTGGGCAGGAACACTTCCCACCGGACCAGGTTGCTCAAAGCCCCATCCAACCTTGAACCCCTCCAAGGATGGGGCAGCCACAGCTTCTCTGGGCAACCTGGACCAGGGTCTTGCTGCTCTCACAGCAAAGAATATCTTCCTGAGATCTCATCTCAATGTCTCCTCTTTCAGTGTAATGCTTTTCCCCCTTGTCCTGTGGCTCCCCTGCCTGATCAACAATCCCTCCCCAGCTTTCCTGTAAATATACCATTACCTGCTGAGAATGTGATCCTGAAAGCATGACTTCACAATTCAATTTTTCCCCACAAAAATCAGTGGGATAGAGTGGAGTATGTGCAGACACTTCAGAAACGCACACAGCCTAAATACACAAGGATAGCACACATGACATGAAAGATGGAGAGAGAGAAGCAAGACCCAGGGCTTCTCGACTGCCAATTCAACATCTGGTAATGACAAAGTAAGTAAAGGAGATTCTAACTGCTTTTAAAATACCAAGAAATAACTGCTTACTTGCCTGAAGTTTAGAGTGGAAAATCCCTTTATAATGCAAAATTAAACTTTATGATGTCCCAGTGACCCTGCCTGACCCATCTTCAAACAGATCACCCTTCTGAAAGATCTCAGCTGCTTTACCTGTGAGACCAAACACCTGACAAATCTTTCACTGCCAGTGGTCCCACTGCCTCTTCTGGTCATTACATTTCCATCACCACCTTCACACGCCTGCTGCTCGCTGAGGTCCATTAAGGCTGAAGGAAAAGGGGACAATGACAACAGTAACCAGAGCAGGGCATTAAATAACTGGCAGCAGAGCTCCGAAAGAGAAGCAACAGATAGCGAGCTGTTACTGCACACCAGCTTCCAGAGCACAAACGCAGAATACACAGGGCAATAATCTGCTCCTTGGGTCTGGAGAACCACCCCCCCCTCCCCCTCCCCCCAAAGCAGCAACAGTACACACACCTGCAAGGGCTCTTCCATAAGTTTTAAGGACGGAGGAGCTTCACCTCAATCCAGATCCAGCCCATCTACAAGTTTTACAGCATTTTGAGGAGCTCCCTGGGGCGTTCTCAAGGCAGAAATGCCAAACCCATCTTATCCATGTGGCAAGGCTGGGTGCGAGGCATTCAGACGTACTGTTCCAAAACACAGTGCAGAGCAATAAAACCTGTCTCATCCTCAGGCACGGTAAACATTAACAATACCCATGCTACCACTTTTCCTGATTAGAGGAATCTTTCTCCTCCCCAACTGTCCAGTTCATTAAATAGAAAATAACAGCTCCGGATCAAACCCTCCTTCTTGCCTTCCTTCACCAGCACTGCCAGTTCCAGGTTGGTCACATTGCTCTCAGTCTTGTTCTAAAAGTGTTCTCATTTCAGTTTGCTTTTCCACATTCTCAATTTGCTGGAAGGGACTATGTGTGTTTACACTTGTGTTTTCAAATTCTTCTTAGCAGTTACAGGCACTAACCAAAAAAAAAAAAACCAAAAAAACCCAACCAAACCAGAACAGAACACAAAGGTCACCTAACTGTAGCATGAGAAGCCAAGAATTTAATGAAAAGTCCAAAACTGATAAAAAGTTATAAAGATTTCAAAGACAAAAGCAGCATGGCCAGCAAGGCAGGGGGACGAGACATGCCCCTCTGGAGAGACATACCTCTCCCCCCACCCCCCGCAAAGCTGCACCCACCTCTGGGACCACCAACATCAGAAGGACATGGACCTGCTGGAGCAGGGCCAGAGGAGGCCACAGAGATGCTGCAAGGGCTGGAGACCCTCTGCTGTGAGGACAGACTGAAAGAGTTTGGGGGGGATGGGTGGTGTGGGGAGGCAGTTCAGCCTGGAGAAGACTCCAGGGAGACTTTCCAGCCCTAAAGGGGCTCCAGGAACGCTGGAGAAGGACTCTTGATCAGGGAGGGGAGCCACAGGACAAGGGGGAAGGAGTTTAAACTGGAAGACGGGAGCTTGAGGTGAGATCTCAGAAAGAAGTTCTTTGCTGTGAAGGTGGTGAGACCATTGCTCAGGTTGACCAAAGAAGCTGTGGCTGCCCCATCCCTGGAGGGCTTCAAGGCCAGGTTGGATGGTGCTTAGAGCAACCTGGTCTGGTGGGTGGTGGAAATGGATGGTCTTTAAGGTCCCTTCCAGCTCAAACCATTCTATGATTCTATGACTGTTCTTCTGCAGTTCAGAGTCCTAAAAAAATAACACAGCAGAACTGTGGAGGGCGCCATCAAAACATGCAAAGCAGTAATTTGTGCTTTCCTCTTTTTAACCCTCATCTTTCCATGAAGACCAGAGGCCCTATCCCTGCCGGCCAGACCACCTAAACAGCAGCTTTCAGATGTATGTCCCTCTTCCACTTGGCTTTCCAGCAAGGCCGCTCACAGCACCCTGCTCTGCTTTAGGGGATCAAAAATGAGCATATTGTCCATTACAATTACTTATTACTCAAGTAATTACTTATTACTCAAGACTATTGCAGAGGCCTGAGAAGGCTTCTTGGTGTAAAGACAGCTCCTCCAAAATTAATATATCTTGCACCGAGAGAGTGGGCCTTAATATTTCAGTAGGAACCAAGATTCCATGTCTTGGCCTCATTCCAAAGCCTTCCGCTTCTTACATCACATGCACTAGAATCAAACAAAGCATTATGGTTTAGTTAATTTTTCTGCTCCATATATCTCCACAGGCAAAAGAAATATGCTTCTGAATTTAAAATCTCTGAAGTTTCCGCAGAGCTTCACTTCCCAAAAAGCAAATATTTATATCCACTAGTACCAGCTGCCTCTTTTCTTTTCTCCTCCATTTCACTTCCAGATGCATTGTTGGTGCATCTGCTCTATTAATTAAAACTGATTTACACAAGACAAAATTGAATCCTTAATACAACCCTTCAGTGGAAAGGAGTGATGTCTAGAAGTGCACTTGTGTCTTCCAAAATTCCCATGTCCCATTTTCTCACCTTTGCTGCTTGAAAAGCATTTTGCTGTTCAAGTCCACAGCGCATTCCTATAGCTGAAAATAAATAAAACAGCAATAGTATTAATAATAATTCATCATAACCTGACTTTCCTGACTTGCTCTTGGCTCCTGCCATCAAAGATTAACACGGTGGGGTTGAAGGGAAGGCAGGTGGTATTTAGCTATTTGTTTTCCTGATCTGACTGTTTTTCAGGCTCTTCTAGGGGAGCGAGGAACAGTGATGCAGTTTGGCTTCTGACCTGAGCTGCCTTTACAGCGCTCCGCGAGGCATAAAGCAGCACATGGTGGGTCAAGCAAAGCAATACAACAGATTCGAGGAGCGCGCAGCTTCTCCACTGTTCATCACCACTGCTGCAGGTGTCTGCCTTCCTCAGAAGGGAGTTTCTCATCTCCAGGGCCTGTCTGCTGATAAGCCAGTGGCAGCTTCAGCTCCAGAGAACTACTCTGCAATCCCTGCCTTTCATTATCACAGTATTCATGAGAACTTGGCGTCTTCCTGACACGGCTCAGAAGGGCTCAAGGTGGGAAAAGAAGAGCACACAGACAGCACGCTCTCAATTTGTGCTCCCTCTGGAAACAAGACTAAACCCTCTGTAAACTACAGAGGAGGCTCTGTCCATGTTTTCCCCAGTTCCTCCTAGATCTGAGCACCTTTACGAGACCCTACTGGGTATTTTAACACAACCATCCCCTCCCAGACTCTGTGCAACACATCAGCCACAAAATCCATCCCAGCCCCCATATCTTAATCCCAGCTTCATTTTAATCTCAGCTGCAAAAAGCCATAGAAGTGGAGTCCTTAAAGCCTCATCTACCTTCAGGGGGAAAAATAAATACACAAATTGGCTCTAAGAGCAGATGGTGTCTAGAGGAAACTATGACTATTAAGCTTCAGAGTTGTAGATTTCCAAGGGACTCCTTCACTCCAGCACCAGACCTCTAAGCCAGGGCAGCAGTTATTAAAATTGTAAGTTTCTCTGCATTTTATTAATTGCTAATTACTGCCTCATTACTTCCACCCATGCTCCTGAGACCGCTGCTGTCACAGCTTCCTTCAGGAAACAGAACGGGTCACTTCAAAACTGGAAAGGCTGATGTGATGAGTGAAGTCTGTTATTAAAACCCAAGTAGGTACATTCTCAGCCAGTACATGTGCTTATCCCCAAAGTAAGTTACACACTCTCTAAACATTTTATATTATTTTTTTTTTTCAGGATGACACTAGAGGACTCAGAACAGGCCTGGAACTTCTGTGCCAGCTCTACTTCAGCAAACCCCACCATCCCAGCATCCAGTTTAAGGCGCAATGGATGTCCTGTCCCCTCTGTAACACATCGAGACCCGAGTCAGACCATTTCACACTTAACTTTAATTCTCTTCATCCTCAAACTGCCCCTCAGATGTTCAAATCGAATATGGTGAGGATCTGATCTGTGTTTTCTCACACAGAGCAGTGATACTCAGCCCACAGGGAAGGAACAGGAACCGAAAGCTGGACAATATCCAGAGCTCTGAACAAGTTTCCAAGTCTGAAAGTGTATTTAAATGCAGAACTTTCACACAACTAGTCACATAATTAAAGAGCCAAAGCACTTATATGAATATAAATTTATGGGTTTATACTACCCTGTTTCATAATGGAAACAAAGCCAATTTAGGTTTTATTCAGTGCTAGTGCTATTAACTGTGCATCTTAGGCATAACTGTACTTCTCTATAAATCTAAATTTCATTAACACCCTGAAATCAATTACTTTGTGATTTATAGTTAAGGCCATAGTACTGACAGTTATTAAACTCCTGGCCTGCTGCAGTATTTCCATGGAAAGTGCAAGCTCACCCTTGTTGAGGGTTGGCCTCTCCAGTGATCCCGCCAGGCAGAGGCAAGTTTTTAAATTGGTTCTCCTGTCACTCTCGGTACAGTAACTGGATCCAGGTCCCTTTTAGTTCACACTAACACTCAACACCAGTTCTAAGAGGTACAGGGCTGCTGTGTGGTTTTCCAGGTGGGACAGCAAGCCTCTGCTGAACATCCCCATTTACACCAGTCAGGAATCCTACAGCCACCCCAGTGTAGGTGCACCAATCTCAAATACATCCCAGGCCACTGATTTACTCCACGCAGAGCTCTAGATACCATCCACGCAGTTTGCAGAGCAGTTTATTCGAGCTACATCACTGCCATCAGCACTGCAGCAGCAAGGAGGGCAGGGAGCTCAGCAGCTCAGATGTGCCCCCCTCTGTGGATTCAGATGTCCCCAGCAGCAGCAGCCCTGCCCTGCACTCCCACTCCTCCACCCAGCACACGCCTGTCAGAGAACAGCATCATTTGAGGGCGCAGCCACCTTGGAGCCGAGTTTAACTGTGACCCCAAGACAGATTTCATCACATTTCAACTCAGAAGCCCTGAGTTGTCCTCCATCAACCTGGGGCACTTGACTGATTATAAAGCAAGTATTTAATCACCTTAACTCTCTACAGACTTAAATTAAGGCACTTCACCACCAGAGTCCCATCATTCCTTAGTCTAATTGAGGTTTCATTACCAACTTGCTCAATTGTTTTGAGACACAGGTACCTGATGGCTTAGGACCTAAGGGTACCTCCCCATGAGCTTTCATTTATATCAGGCAGTGTTCATCTCTTCACTACACAGATAATGATCTCTGCCTTCAGGAACAAATAAGATTTGAATATTGATCCACTTCTCTCTGCTATCCCCCAATTTAGATAAATCAATTCACCAACAAGTGCCAGTCAGCCTCATTTAATAAAGCACTAAGGAGATGTGCTTTAACAGATGTGCTCAACTCTCCTATAGAAGAAAAATATTGTTTTAATAAAAGAGGCCACTAACTGTGGTGCACTAGATCAAACGAGTTGTATTACAGGTAAAATTTCATGTCCTCAGCCTCACTGAGGACCTGACATAACACAATAAAAGAAAATTTGCTAAATATCTGCCCAACGCAGGAGAAAGCCAATTTGCTTTGTGCTCAGAGATTTGGCTTAGCTTTCAACACCAATTATTTAAACTCCAAAACTGGCAGGCCTGCTAGCGTATTAAGATCTATCAAAATTCAAATAAGATTTATTATCAACATAATGTAGTGTATAAATTGACTTTAAGGACTGAAGAAGTCACATAGGCACTTTTTAAGGTCTGTAGCAGCAAAATGAAGACACAGACATTTTGCCTTCACTTTCTAATCTGCCATTTCATATGTTTTTAGGCACTAGTTTTATCCTGTTATATTGGAAATGCAAATATTTCATAGAACTGTTTATGAGTTTGGATACAATTCTGAACATTTACACTTCCCTATAATTCTGTAAAACCACATCAAGCAACGTTTTCACCAAAATCATCCTGACAATCCTAATGGGCTCTTCCAACTCAGCCCCTCATGTCAAAGACCATTCTCTTCCAAAGTCCTCCTGTCCCCTGAAATACATTTTGACGCTAACAGCCAATGCTTACAGCCTAGTCCTTCACCGAAATCAAGCAAGACAGCACTGTCCTGTGTTTCAGCGTACATTCTACAGCATTTCTGGTTTAAAGATTTCCCCAACACACACCTACAAGCTATAAAGAAATAAAGGCATCCAAACAGTATATAGTTCTTGCGTCATCGCATGCCTCCAGGACACAGAATGATTTTTCTCCAGCACTCTAACTTGGCGTTCACTTCCAAAGAGAAAGGCAATGAGGGGGAAAAAAATCCCCAACATATTAGCATTAATAATTGCAATCAAAATTAGTTAGCAAGAAGTCTCAAGACAAATAGGACAGCCAAGCCAAAGCCAATCAGCTGGAGCCCTGGTCAGGCCAGCAGAGCCAGCCCTGAGGAATGAGGTGCACAGATTTTTCTTAATAATCCCATTCAGGGAAGTCAAGCACTTTGAATGAAAACATTTGGATAAGGATGAATAATGGGCTTTGCAGACAAAAACAAAACCAGCGTGTAACAGCCTTGTCCTACCAGAGCGGCTGTCAGAGCCAGGAGCAACTGAAAATCCTCCAGACAAAATCCTCGCTGTTAAAGCAGGTTACAGCAAGCACACAAGGGGACATAGATTGTACAGCTCGGTGACAAGGCCAAGGGACCTGGGTGCAGGCCTCCCACGCACTGCTTTGGCCACGTCTGCAAACAAAGTCTCTCTTTCAACTGGAAAACTGCAAAGGTAAAGACAGTTAAAGAACAAAATCCATAGACCACCCCCAGGGAGCAGGCCCTGGATCCCTCGTTCATTAAGGATTGATCCAAACAGCAAGATGAGATAACTGTGGCTCAAAAAAATGAAACATTAAACCTCCCCAGAGTTCTCCCTACTGTGCTTCGTTGTTTTGTTCCATGATCAGGTAAAGAAACACGTAAATAGCAGCATTTAAAACCTAAAATATTTTATTTTCTCCAAATAACATTTTCTTTTTTTTTTTTTAAAAAAAAAAAAGGTCTTTTAACACTCATTTCCAGACCAAATGAAAATATGCAACAGCCATGTAAACCAACATCCCTTCATCTCCATAGAAAAAAAAAATATACATCCTTCAAAACAAAAATCACAACAGATTAGTTACAAAGCAGAAGCTTTATGGCAGTACAATCCTGGGGGTCTCCACATGTGCAAACACAAACACACCCATACGTACAAGGAAGGTGGCACATAACTGGTGAACTGTTTGTTCAGTTAGTTATACCTGAAAGCTTTTCAGAATTTTTAGCAAGGTAAGGCTGGTAAATCACATCAGCTGCATCCTGTATTAGCTGCTTCTGGCTGGTAGTAAAGTTTCCTGCATTTAAATGTCTCCTAAAGGTTCTGCTTGTTATAAGAACCTACAGCCACTGGCTAATTCTTTTTGCAAATTTCATTCTTAAGACTTGAAATCAGCTCTGGACCCATAAGGAGTCACAAGAGAGGGCTCAACAGCCATCCAAATTATTGCCTAAAGAGTAAGCAATGAAGAGCCACGGGCTGCGCATATTTCTGGCATAAACAGCTCCATTCAATCCCTCCATCAAGTGACTGAAGCACAGAAAGAACTGGAACTAAGGATATCAGCATGGCATTCATGAAAATAGTTTTTCCATCTCAATCATGCAACTATTACCAGACTTTAGCAAGGAAATCTGGATCTTCACTGATATTCAAAGGCTGCAAACTGGAAATGGGGCTGAGTACTGATAAACAAAGACATTTTATACCACCCAAAGAGGTAATACAAGTTACTCAGGATTTCCCTCACTCACCATTAAGATGCTGAAATTCAACCATTAATTAAAAAGACATCAAAAGATGGTTTTTAGAGATGGTAACAGGAGGTTGTAAGGTTCTGAGGCTTCAGCTTACTGGTCAACCCTTGCTCCCAGTAAATCAGGGATTCAATGTCACTTTGCATTCTACAGCACAGCCAGAAATCAAGGTGTGTTTTCCTTTTCTCCTACATGGGCAATATTCAGCTCTACCCGTTAAGTACCAAGTTGTTTTTCCTAACAGAATACAATTTTGCTACATATTCTACTTTTACAACTAGTAATTTGATAGCTCCATCTTAAATTAAGATGAATAGACACCAATTAGTACCACTTTAATAGACTACCAGATTTCATACTGTAAATCTCATTATGTTTTGCAGGAATTAAATTGGAAAACCAGTGGCAAGAACACACACAATCTGTGCACATCCAAGTGAATCTAAATACAATAAAGAATTAGTAAAAATAAGTAGGAAGTCTCTTAACTTTAATGGAACTCGATTTATGAAAAATAAATCAGCATTTTCACTTAATGGAATACCTGATTCATTCAACCCTCATGCAACTAATTTCAAAACACCATGCTGGCTTAACACAAAAGATACAAAAAGTTTCAGAGAAATAGTGTAGCTCATAGATAATCGTTGGGCCAAAATATTAGCCCTTCATTGGAAACCTGCAATAGCAGGGCTGCAAAACTAGATTTACCTCAAGTTTGCACACATCTTGAGCACGTCATAACCAACCTTTTCTTTTTATCACTTCTATTTATCCCATGTGAAACTTGAAGCTCTTAATTATGAAAACCAATACCCAGTTCATCTTCAAACAAGTCAAAAAAAACCCAACTAAAAAGCAGCCAGGATACAGAGACACTTCAGCAGGCGTCAGCCAAAAATCAAATCGGCCCCAAAGTGACAGCCTCGATGAAGGCCGGAGTTATCAGATCCTCTCCACAAAGGTTAATACATTCTTCCTGGTCATTCTTACATATTCCAAAAGTCACAACAAATTAAGTGTCACCTCTCTCAAAGAAGTCTTCAGTCCAAAGATAGCCAGGACAATGCAGGATTCTCAAAATTAAAAGGACAAGCTTCGTTCCTAGTTTTGAAACTCCTGCCTTTAAGACACCAATAATAATTAAAAAGACTCTCCAAAGCACATCCTTTCTTTTTAACAGAAGCAGTTGCTGTAAAAGCATTTCTCCTCTCGCCTCTTGTCTGCAACAAACAAAAAAAGCTCCAGAGCAAATCAGGCATTGTGATCCACAGGACACTGGATTTCCTTTGGTTTAGAGATCTGGCTTCCCACCAGAGAGCCTGCACACTGTTCTTCAGGGTACTTCCAAAGAAATGGATTCTGTTTCCCCATTAGCTCGGTGTAGTGTATCTTTAAGTCCAAACTCCCCCAAAACTTTGTGACCATCTTAAATGTTTTCTCCTAAAAATAATTTAAAAAAAATAGAGACTGATGACGCGGGGACCAGTGGGATAGGAGAAGTCTCTAATAAGTCTGCCCAGTTCAAAAGTACAGAACAGACCTAAGAAAGCTAGAAAAATTAAATGCATTTTCTCCCACAGTCTGTCAGTCACCTCAGGATTTTGTTAGTATAAAATAAAAATTTTAACATATTTGACTAACCTTAGAGTAAGAAAAACCCCAAGCTATTTAAGTACTTACTAGATGAGATGCTTCTGGCTACTTGTGTTTCCACACCATAGCACCAGTGTAAGCACACACATGCACTTGAAATACCTCATTTACCCCTGCTTTAAGAGACATCTTTTCAAATGCTTCAGCTTCAGTGGGAATTTCAGAAGCATTAATCACCTCTGAAACAGTGGCAGAGACAGAGGGTCTGTCTGTGGTGGACAATATCTTTATCCTGCTTTTTCTTTCAGATAAAGCAAGCTTTTACAGGTGATCTTTGATACCATCTCATCATCTGTTCTTCCACAGTATTTCTTCTTTGCTCTGGTTTTCAGTATTTCTTTCTTACTCGTCAGTGAAACTCATCTGTGGCCCTGCTTGCACTCTTGAGTTTACAGGTTCAAAGCTGATTTACAGGAGAAGCTCTTACTTCTTCAATGTCCCAATCTTCCCTTCCTTCCTGGTCTGAGAGTGGTAGCATGACTCAGCTCAAGGCAAAAGAGCAAGTGCATTTAAATTAATTAAAATGGACAATGACCAATCCCAGAAGCTTTTGATTAGGCAACTTCTATTTACATGAAACTATAAAAGGCAAGTTTTTTTCAGAAAATGTCATTAGTCAGACCTGAGCCATCAACTCATTCACCTAACAAATTCTTAAATAAAAAATGAACTGTTAAATGCATTCCACTCTGCCCCAATCAACATGGCAAGAAAGGCAATTATTAGGTGTGCAGGACCTCCAGACAAAACAGTTTTTCAGATGTGCTTTTAATCCTTTACCAATAAACAATTATCCTTCAAGTTCCTACATTATATAATTAGAGGTGCTTCTAGAAGGTGACTGGTAATTCATCAGGAGATTATATTTTCCTTCTAACTTAACTCCTTCAACCTTGTTCCACAAGATCTTGCACGTATCATCAGCAAAGCCATTTTTCCTTTAAACATCGTTTCTCCCTCTAAGCAGGTTTTTCCATCTAAACTACATACTTAAATGTTCCTGCACACAAGTTAGGCCTCAAAATTTAGCTCTCAAAGGAACACTATGGAAAATAAAATTTGACCCCCTTAAAGGAACAGTCTGTTACCAATTTTGACATTTGTATTCCTAAAGGGAACAGACTGAAACCTTAATCAGACTTTCCCGAAGTTATCACATATTTCTTCAGCTTAATGCTCCTCCAACAGTACCCACAGCATTTCTTGATACACACAGCTGTGCATGATCATGTTTTTAGCCTGAAAAACACTTGCAGTCCCTCATTAATAGCCACTGCCATAGATGCAAGTCTTCACTTTCACTCGGGAATCTAAAATTATTTTAAGGAGGACGCGTAAACCACTTCAAAATAAAGTTGTAATAGTCCTTCATTGATGGGGAGCCAAAGCCATACAATAACCTGTCAAAAACGATACAGCCTGCTGCTGTTCGCATAAATAAAATTAAAACCAAAGCATATCTTTCCCTGGACACCTCTACTACTGCTTAGTGGCAGTTGTCTTTAACCCAGCCTTCACAAGACAGCTGCCCGCTCACAAGATGCTCATCCCTCAAGTCTTACATCAGGTTCGCAAACTGCTGAGCGTTCAGGCCCAGACCTTGCATTTTGGCTTCTACAAACCCTAGAAAAGTACACACGTGTCCAAACTCCCCCACCTTGCTCTGCAGAAGAGAGCCAACTTCACACAACGGGGTCCCCCATCGGCTGGCCTGATGCAACAAGTATAAATCACTGTAACACCTCTCATCCTGAAGGCCACAGCTCTGACCCAGGTGTTACACAAAGAAATTCACTCAGGGAGAGCTGAGAGAGCAGAAAAACAGTTTCTCCACCTCAACCAGTGTCCCTCCCAAGTTTCACACACCCGAGATTGAGTCTCAGGTTCCTGTACCGCAGGCCAGTACAGCACAAGTGGGATCAATAGCTCAAAACACCCTCCCAACACTAAGAATGTCACACCAAGCTTTTGCAGTAACAATACCTTCACATTAACAATGCTTTTAACACCTTCTACCCGCCTGTGAAACAAGGTCTAGCAGCAGCAACTCCCTCAATTCTAGAATTGTTTTAAAGTGACATATCGCTGGCCATCTGCTGCTGCTTAGCTTGCACAATCAAGTGGAGTTGTCTCTTTGCAATGGCTGTGTTTAAATCCCACAAGAACTCTAACAGCTTGCCCCGGAGGAGAACTTCCATGGGCACAAACTGCAAAACCTGCTGGGGAGAGTCTGCGTCCACTAAGGAGTTCATTAGTTTATTCAGATGCTGCAGATATTCAACAATGGGATTTGGGAGGCCTCGGTAGCCCACACACAGCAAAGCAGCACTTGTCCTTAGTGGCTCCTGGGAGGTGGGACAAGCAAACGTGATGCATTTGAAACAGCAGTGCAGTATGAAGACCAGGCCAGCTGTGAAACGCGTAAAACATGAGAGAATAGGCAAAATCAATACATCTCCCACTATGAGCTGGTTCAACGCATGCAGAACGCACTCCAAAAGCAGCTGCTGGTACTTTGGTTCTCCATCATAAAGCAAAGAGAAGCTGAAAGCCAGCAGTGTGGCTGAGTCTAAAAGCTTTATTTCCATACTGGGTTGGCTTTCAGTGTCAGAGAGGGATGGAAAGCCCACCACAAGGCACTTGAATTGGTCACCACATCTTCCATTCAGGACTTCCTGGTGACACCTGGAAAGATGAGAGACTTCTGCCAGTATCAGTTCCCCGGGAAGAACTTCACATGAATGACAAGTCTGCAACATTTGTCTGCTTTTCAGCCTCCCCCCCACCAATTCTTTCATAGCCTCATTAAGATTCTCCAAGACTTGACCATCACAAAATGGAGAACATTTTACCACTGGTAGTCTTTTTCCTTCCAAAATGTACCACAAGCTATACTCCAGGTTAGAAGATGATCCTTCCAAGATACACATTTTACCAGCATTATTTAAACTGTGTTCTTCAGCCCAGTGATTGAAATAGCCCTTTGCCACTTTATCATTCCATGTAAGTGTTTCCAGCATCTTCCTTTCATTGTATGTATTAAAATACTTGTTTCTTTGCCCAAACCATTTTGCATTCATGCTGCAACCAGCCTGAGACTTCTTGACAAGCCAGTTATTTCTGGCAATGGGCTTCATATGAAGTCTCTGCATGAAGAATTCTACTGCACAGTCTCTTAAATTGTTCAGTTTCACCTGCTCAGCTTCTTCCATGCGCTCAAAGAGATGGATGTTCTCAGAGATAGTCTCTACCTGGCACTTGTGGAAGAACACACAACACTCTTCATGTATTTTAAGAAAAGATTCTGGTAGAGTATGCTGGGGAAAAAGTGCTTTGTCAACCATTTCGGTTCCAAAGTTCTGTATCATCTTCGAAAGCAGCAGATGAATGCTTTCCCTGCCCATATAACGAAGACAAATCACATAAGCTTCTGAGTTCCCAGCTTTGCTAGTGGCTGGCTTAAAGACATGGACCTCCTCAAAGGAACAGTTCAGCAGAAATAGCAGATTGGTAGAACAGTGTTCAAACAGTGTGAACATCTTCAAAACAAAGGATCCTCCAGTGCCCAGGATCATTAAAGCAGTGACTGTTTCACAGTAATGAAGGGGTGAGACAAGAGCCTCCTGCTCTCCTGGGTTTCCCTGGCAATCAAAGCTGCCATCAGCAGTCACTAAGTGAACTGTGGCCATATTGCTCACAAAGTGCTGAAGTCCCGTTAGATGTTTCAACGTCATCACATCACCGGTGTTATCTGGGCCAAAGTACCACCAGGGCAACGTATTTGCTATCAGACGGTCATCCATGATCATCATCAGGGTGTCATTGGCTTCATGATAGGGGTTTAGAGTGTTAGCGACCCAATTCCAGTCACAAGGGACATGGTGGGATTTCAAGTAGTGATTGAGGCTGGCTATAAAAGCTCCAGGTGCTTCACAGAGGTGGACAGAATTCAGTTCTCCATCCTGAAGAGCTTCTCCAGGGAGAAGAGGAAAACTGCACAAGATCTCGTGGAACTTGCACCAGGCCTGTGTGCACAGCTCAGCATTCACAGATTTCTTCACATGGGCAATTATTTTCCCTGCTTTATTGGTAAATGAGGTGTGCTGATGCCATTCATCCAGGTTCTTATCACTCAGTTGATTCTTCACTTCATTCATCGAGTTCTTCAGAGCCAGGAGTGACTTGAATTCCTTGTGATCGCAAGTAAAAGCATCATTGGGATCTGGGAGCTGCCACTCATTATTCACAGGCTTAGTGTAAGTAAATTTCTTTCCAAAAAGCTTCTCAATTTCAGAAAGAATTTCAGGACTGAACTTTTCAAGGTTTGTAGTCTGGTCAACATAAGGCTTCTTACATTTGCTCATTCTCGGATTCATTCGCAACCTAGAGGACAACTGAGGGAGAAGAAACAGTGTCACTCTAATCACAAGTGTATAAAGTAAGCAAAGCTTTTTCTAATAAAAAAATTCTCCTCCGTAATCTCTGTAATCTAGAATGATCCCTGAAATCTTTCATCTGGCTATGGCAGTATTTATCCACATCTCTCACAGTATAGGGAGAGAGAGCCCCTAACTCACAACTGCTAACCCGCACACCCCTTCCACCACAACCAGTGTGATACTGGGAGAGCCCCCATATCAGCCACCCCAGTAACAGCCCCTACCCTGAAGAGACCATGCTGAGAGGTTTAACAGCAGCCTGCAAAACCCTTTTGCTATGCTCAGCTTTACAGCTTTCTGCCAGGCCACTGCAAATCCTTATGCCTTGTTTTTCGTGCTGGAAAATCAGCGATAAATCCAAAGTGAGAAGAGACTTTCTTGCACCCGCAGTCAATGCTAACTCATGCTTGATGTTACAGGAGGAAGTAGTGCAAAGTGTTATACTTTGAGTGGACAGAGGCAGACTAAGAGGATACTCCACAGAGCTGAGTCTGCTGCCATCTGCTCCAGCACACAGCGCAAAGCACACAGGGCAGAAGTTAGGTTCAATAACCAGAAATCAGCCAGTCATCTACTCAAAACCGAGACGTTCATATTTAAAAATAATTTAATCAAAATTACCACAACAGGCAGCAAATACCTCAGCATTATCATTTTAACCAGCCCCCAAACCCTTGGAAGCAAAATACAATGATCTCAAGTGTTACAAAACAGTTCAGTGTGAAAAAAAAAAAAAAATAAATACGAGATTAAAATTGAGAGGGTTGAGAAATTTTGGAAGCAGACAGGACAAAGTATGGCCAACCTAAACACTTTGCACTTCCCCTTGAACCCACAACAGCATCTCAGGCCCATGACCACAGCTGTCTCCTCTCATAGCCATCAGCCCAGTGAGGAGTGGCACACGGTTACAGACGCACAAGTGACATTTCATCTCATTTTCCCAATCTGACTGCCTTCCAGTAAGCATATTTAGTTTCACTTTCCTTTATGCAGATGTATTTTAGATTTAAACCAGTCCTTTCCTTTAAGAACTCCACCTTTACAGATGCTGAGAACGGGAAAACGGAGGGGAACACAGGAGTCCACTGTTCCATGAACTAGTTTTACATCTTTTTTAAACACCAACTACGATCACGGCCTTTTAATTCCAGCTCACACCAGCAAATCCCCAAGTAAGATCTCATCTAAAGCATGCAAAGAAACAGGCTTTTTCTTTTGTGCAATCGCTTCCAGTCCCCGTCAGCCTGAACTCCATTCAAAACTGCCGAAGCACTCGGGGCTCCTCCCCGCCCCGCAGCCCCTCACATACCCCAGCGCCGGCGGAGGGCCGGCCCTTCCAAGCAGCCCGCCCTGCTACACGCTGGGAGAGCTCAGAGGGACGCGACTTCCCGGGGAAACCGCTCTACCCATTCCGCAGTACAGCCCGCCGCCCCGTTCCATATCNTTACTTTTTTATTTTTAAAAATAAATTTCAGCAGAGGGAGGTCTGGAGCCGTACCCACTGATGTTATTGCTGGGAGAGGTGCAGAGCAGCGAGGCCCCATACTACCCAAACGAAGGCTGCTGGGGCAGGGCATGAGGAGGCAGGTTGCTCTTTCAAGGCCTTGTCAGTCACAGCAATATCCAAAGAACAAAGTTAAAAGTTTATCAAGTAGTTTCGCTGGGGCATCACAGAACGTACCTGAGCTTACATAGGATGCGAAACAAACCAACGTGTCTTAAATGTTCTTTTGCAGTTGCTGACTTAGACATAAGGTAGTGAAAAATACACTTTCTGGACCAAATTTGAGCCTAGAGTGTATCCCAAGCTAACCTTGGGTAATTATAATGCTAAAATACACACCCCTTTGTGAATAATGAGCATACTAATCAGCTAACCTCCNGCTACACGCTGGGAGAGCTCAGAGGGACGCGACTTCCCGGGGAAACCGCTCTACCCATTCCGCAGTACAGCCCGCCGCCCCGTTCCATATCGTGGCCCGGCCGCCCCCCCTCCCTCCCCGGCCTCGCGTAAAGGCGCCGCCCAGCCGAGGCGTCTCCCCGCGCCACCCGCTCGCTACGCGAGGCCGCGGCTCCCGCACGGCCTAGAGGAGACCCCGCTCTTACCCGGCGAGCGGCGGCAGCGGCTGCGAGCGAGGTAGGCCCGGCCCCTTCGCTCCGCGGCCTCGCCCCGGCCGCTCCCTCCNGAACAAAGTTAAAAGTTTATCAAGTAGTTTCGCTGGGGCATCACAGAACGTACCTGAGCTTACATAGGATGCGAAACAAACCAACGTGTCTTAAATGTTCTTTTGCAGTTGCTGACTTAGACATAAGGTAGTGAAAAATACACTTTCTGGACCAAATTTGAGCCTAGAGTGTATCCCAAGCTAACCTTGGGTAATTATAATGCTAAAATACACACCCCTTTGTGAATAATGAGCATACTAATCAGCTAACCTCCCCAAATGTTTTAAACAATCTTAGGTGCATAAGTATAGTTAGGAGTCCTGAATTAATCAGTAACCCATCAGCTGAGTTTTATGATTAGAAACATTGGGCTGCTTAAAACATGAAGTGCTGCTGGCTGTTCTTAAATGCCAGCACCTGATTCTGCAGAATTTAAATGAACACAAATCTCTCAAGCCTGTGTACTAATTTGCTTTCATGCACCAGGTGAAGAGCCATCATTTAGGGACAACACCAGCAGCTAAAAACAAGCTGCTTTTCACCAGAAAACCCTGCTCATTTGAGCTGACTTGATTCACGAGGGGGGAGGGAAGGAAGCAGATGAGCAGCAGTAGTACAGCCCCAAAGAAATAAAAACATTTATAGGTGTTATTCAAATAGCATTTACATATGATAATACTTATAGGTTGTTCAGAAAACCAGGAAGAAAGCTTTGTTGCAATCTGCTAGCAACCCACTGGAGAGGAAGGGCTAGGGCTCAGCATGGAGTTTTTTGCTTAGAGACTTAGGACATCTGTCCTGCAGAACCAGATGCAGCTGACCAAGGAGCAGAGACAGGACAAAGCACCATCATCTCCCAGCCCAGCAGATATCACCAGCACACACTCTCCAAGCCAACCTCCAACTCCAGAGTCAGCAGTGGTGCTCTTCCATGGTTCTCTTTGGCCTCTGTAACCCACAGGCAGACACTTAAGGTGGCTCTTGCACATTTTAACCCACTTTACTGTCCTTTCTAAATCCCCAGGAGAACTGTTATAACCAATTGGGTTAGCAAGGGGCAAGAACCTTGAAATATTAACAGAGCAATATTGAGCAGAATTGACCATCCATTGCAACATGCCTAGAAATACACCTTTCTGGACAGCAAAACAGCATCTGAGCTGCAAGTAGAGGCAGGAAGGTCAATGCCGATTAATTACTACAGCAAACATGGGGTTCAAGCTGCTCTTAAGGCTTTAAACATTGTGGGGTTTTTCCTATATGCAGGTTAGGGAACAAGGCACTTGCCAGTCCATTTAGGAGCAAACAGCCAACAATGTAGCATGAGTTAGCAGAAATCCTTTTGCTTTAATGCCAGGTTTGCTGCTATTGACTTCCGCACTCTCACGTATTTCTCCTTGATGAAGCACAATCCAGCCCTAAGCCAGAATTAATTTAAGCACAGAATTTCGGTTCTATGAGTACAAAGAATTCCAGGACTAATATAATTAGGGAAAACTTTGCTAGAAGCTAGATAACTGATAAAAAAATGACCTTGATATATCCATCTTAAAGATACAACAATGATACATAGGCAAGCTATCTTTTCTTCTAGATACATTAAAGAACTAAATAGATAAGCCTATAAACAGAAAACCTCCCTCCCCTCCTTTAAGCTATTTATTTTTTTTCTAACTAGAAAGGATGCTGCTACAAAATGGAAGAAACCTTAAATATTGAGAAAACACTGTGCTGCCTACAAATGCGAATGCAAGACTAAAACTTACTCTTTAGTTCCCTTGAAAAAAGAGAATATGTTTTTAGAGCTTAACTACCCCATTTATCTCTGATGAACAATATAACAAAAAAGTACTTACTAGCTGCTTGATCAGAAAGAAGTTTCACCTGGTAAGAAAGGATTCAGGTGTGGATGGAAGACTTGTATTTATGTCTGCAAAGCCTCTTCACCTTTTGATTGGCTTGTTTGAAAATTACTTGCCAATCAATCAACCACCTTTGGCTATTAAAAGGTGGGGCAGTTTAGTTAAAGCTGATGAATGGCTTGTGGGGTAGGGAGCTGAGGGTATTGGGATGTCTCTAGTTGTCTCCCTTTGTACAGGGTGTGCAGTAATGTCATTGCTAAAATCTTGCCTTAGGAGAGTTTAAAGTGTATGGGAGCATCAAAGATGTTATAGACTGAAGTGTTTTTGAAGTTCTGTGCGTAATAGCTGATTTAAAGCACTGGTGTAAGAGCTGATTCATCTTAATCTTCTCTTAAATACTTATGTCACCTTTTTATGTGCTCTTGGGTGATACCAGCAAGAAGACAACTGCAATTCAGTATGTGGGGGAAATGGTATTTAAGACTTCTAGCTTTTCAGTTACACCGTGCTAGACTTTTAGCATAGCTTGTAGCATCTCAGGGTTGTAGTCTGCTGGGATACTGAAGGTAAGGCTCTCCCAAAATACAGGGGAGAACAGTTAATCACTGACCGTGTAATATTGCAAGATTACCAGTTAAGATAAATGGCATGCTTAAGAAAATTATAGTATTTTTTTTTTCCTGAACGTAAACCTTTAATTCAGTTTGTGAGCTTTGGTTGCCATCTATGTTTTCCTAAATACTTCCAAGTTAAAGCACAAATTCAAACAAATACTTCTATCTTATGCTAAACTATCTATTTTCTGTCCTTATGAGAAAGTGAAAAAGGGAATGCACGCTTTCTTCCTGGATTAGTCCCTTTTTTGTGGAACTAATATTCTAAGAGCTGATATTCTCTCTTTCTCTCCATCAGATCATAAGATGTATGTACAGCTAGCAGTGTAAACCTGAACTCTTTAAACAAACATTCGTCACTTAGAAATCTAGTTATGGTGTAATCTTGTTTATGCCTCTGATTATTTTTTTCATAGTTAAAATAGTAAAATGCATATATTGCATAAACATGCTGTGTGGTGGCTTTCAGTAGTGTTGCTGGAGAGTTTGGGGGGTGTCTTTTAATGATATTAGATTTACAGGAAGGAAGTGTGTGTGGGGGGGGTGTGTGTGCTGAGCCTTGGCAGAAACCTAAAAACAAATAGATCCTACAGGACACCAGTACTTCTTACCTTGCTTATGACGACTGGCCCAAAAAATAAGTAGTCTTAGATCAAGGCTCACCATGCAGGGTGCACAAGGTTTGTAAATTAGAGAGTTATCATTTTTTTTTTATAGATAGGCACATAATAGCCTTTTTTATTATTATTTTATGTAAAAGTGCAGAGCAAATACCAGAGATGACAGAAAGATTTACAGGGATAGTTTCAGCTAATAGTTTCCCCAAAGGGTTGGAAAAGGCCCATCAGTTGCACAAATCCCGCTTTCAGCCTTCTTGAGATCTCTAGAGGATCTTGCTGTAGACTGACCTGTGGGTCTGGCTGTGCTGCTGGGCTTTAAAAGCTCACTGTAGGCAGTTGTAGAGGAGTAGTTTGGATTAATACTGGGAGGTATTAAGGCTGCTGCTTTGCCTGGAACCAGTTGCACGTGTAGCTGAGACCTCTCCTGTAGTGGAGAGGCATTGCTATGTTGTGCCCTTTCAGCTCTCTCTGGGCTGTCTCTTGGATTTCACATAGGACCAAAGAATGGTTTGGGTTGGAAGGGACCACCTTAAATATCATCCAGTCTCATCCCCTGCCCTGGGCAGGGACACTTCCCGCCAGACCAAGTTGCTCAAAGCCCCATCCAACCTGGTCTTGAACACCTCCAGGGATGGGGCAGGCACAGCTTCTCTGGGCCAGGGCCTCACCACCTTCAGAGTGAAGAACTTCTTCCTGAGATCTAATCTAAATTTCCCCTCTTCCAGTTTGAAGTCATTACCCCTTGTCCTATCACTGCGTGCATGTCTTGTGGATCTTGGCTGCATCAAGAAATAGATGCGTGGTGTCTATCCCAGGCTCAGTCTGGGAGGGTTGGTGGCACTTCATGCCATGGCTTGGCATTACCTTGGGGACTGGTCTGTAAGGGCTCTTGTTCTGCTTCTGGCTTGCAGTCCAATGTCCGGCAGATTTGTGTTTTGCTTTCCTTGCTGCAGGAATTGCAACCAGGCTGCTATAGTGAAAGTGAGTCGTGAGACTTAGTTTAACAATATCTAATGTAGAAAGCTAGTAAAATTATCTACATCTAACCTTTGCTTCTTGAAAGAAAAAAAAAAATCACTGAAATGGAAATTAAAAGGAAAGACCTATAGACTATATAGTATTGTGGTATTATTGCACCACAAATGAGATTATGAGGACACATTGACCCTGCTGGGACAGCATAAATTCATCCTGACGAACCATAGTTGCAGGTGGTGGTATGTTCACCTGCTGACCTCCAGAAAGCAGTGTTTACCAAAGAGGGGCTTGGAGGAAATAGGAATATGGTCCTGGAGAGCAGTGAAAAGTCTGCTCTTGACTTTCACTGTGTGAAAGTATTATTGATTACTGAGAGCAAGCCAGATCACAAACCAGAATAAACTTTGTTCCTACACGGTCTCAGGATGGAGATGTGTCCTTATTCTTTCTATTGAGAAGCAGTCATTAAGCTCCAGGCCAGCAGCTGGCTGTGGTGCCAGGATATTAGCTGTATTTACCTGTGTTGAATAGGGGAATATATCTATTTTCAAGAATCATTAATGATATGTGTAGCTGAGCGGTACTGTTTAACTATTTGAGAATTGTTTTATTCTGTGATGGGCCTGAAAATGTTTCTTCCTTACAGTGTTTAGTTTTTCTTTTCAAGTTTCAAATATTTATTTTAGGCTACCAGGGTATCTGGCCTTTTATAGCCTCCAGACCACCAGGATCCATAGTTTCTTTTCTGCTTATCCTCACTAAAGTGTTGTTGCAGCTTTTCCCTCTGGGCTCTCTAATTTTTCTGCCTGCCTCAGAGCACTTTCGTAGCACACAGCCACTCCATTCGTCCCCAGCCTGACGTCTTGCTGATCCCTGCTTGTGCTGTTTCTGTCCCTTCAGAAAGTATAACTCCTTTCCTTCAGCTCCCCAAACAATCCCTTTCTTAATGCCCTGTCACTGAGTTCCGTGACACAGCACTTTCATTTCCACAAACTCCTTCAGCCTTTGAGCTGGAAGACCGAGATGTTGCCTGGTTGGGGACAAAGTCTTTGCTCTTTTCCTAATGTCCACAGTATCATTTGTTCACGGATTTGGCCAGGTTTTTTTTTCTCTTTCTGCTTGAGTCTTATAAAGCTGGTGAATTTTTACAGAGCTGGTGCGCAATTTGTGAATGCTGTGTCGTCTTCCCAGCAAACAACACATAACCCTTATATTAGCTGATTCCCACCCCAAAAGCTGTTTCCCCACCACCCATACAGGAGGGTTCCTCAGGGCTGCACGCTTAGGGTAGCTGAAAGCTTTTTCCTGACATCTAGCCTAGCGGAACACACATCTCCCCAGCTCCCTGGTGCCTCTCTCAAGTTTCTGTATCTCTCCTGCCTCCATGGCAACATTTTCAGGCTGTCACCGGAGCATTGCTTAGTTTTCATTTCGCTCAGCTAACCGTGACAAGCCTTTTGAGTACCTGGTTTTCTGTTCTCCTGGTCATCCCCTTTCTGCCTTCTCTATGGTTGGCGGTCTCTCTGCTGAAGATGTACAACAAGCAGCACGTGTCATTTCAGGCAGATCTTCCTAGAGATTTCTGTTAAAATGATCTTTAGGGGAATAACTTTTATGGTACATAACTTGATGTTATTTACCTTCCTCGTGGCTAGTAACACTACTGTGGCTGTTTAAGAGAACCAGCGTGCAAGCTAATTATGAGTTTCCCAAACAATGAGTTTCCAAATTGCTGCAAAAATCCTGAATACTTCTTAGAGTGCGTTTAGTAATTTTTTTAATCAGACATGGAATTTGCACTTCAGGCAATCAGCAGAAAACCAAAATCTTTCCAGGTTTTATCTATTTCAGCTTCCCCCAAAACACTGAGGGCAAAATCTTGCCTTTTCTAGATGCAGGAGAATCATGGGGGAAACAAACGCTCCCCAGAGAGAAATAAAGGTGAGCCCAGCACCCATGAGGGCATGGCAATGTCTGCAGGACTTTGGGGGTAATGCTTTCTCCTGGGCTAGGCTGATTTAAGTTATCTCCATTGTGTTGGCACCCCCTTAATCTTTCTGCAGCTCAGTTCCCTTCCCCAAAAAGGTGATGTACACGTGAGAAGACTTACAAGATAATTTGATGCTGTGATAATGTGAGCACTTGGCGAAGTGGCAGACTTAGCCTGAAGCTTTAATTAAATGTTTTGATTAAATGCTTGCAAAATACTTCACAACACTTCTTTAGATAGCAATTGCTGTAGAAATGTAAAGTATTGTTATAAAATTGTTTCAGGTGCTTGTATCTGCATCCTGTAGCCGTTGAAGTTCTGGCTACAGAAACCAGGACTTGAGTGACACCTGGGTCTATAAGATGTGGATTGTAGATACAATTCGCTGCAGACACATATATACAGAAAGCACAAGAGACGTCTGAGAATATTTCAGGACAGAAAGAGTGTCAATACTCTTTCTTAAGGATTATGCAATCTATTCAATAACTTATTTTTTTAGCTAGACCTGCTTTGGCATACTCATATAGCTGAAGCTTAATTAGTTTTTTTCTCTTCTTCTCTACAGTGTTATTGGCATGAATACTCTCAGTGCTCAAATTAATTTTTCTGGTAGAGCAAACCTTTATCTAGTACTTGTCCAGCCACTGCACCATTGCAGGTTAAAACTCAAGTAATTCTTGCTGCTGTTAAATAGTAGGCACTGCAGGAAGATAGATAAAACAGTCCCTTCTGATAATCCTGTTTTCCATGTAAATCCAAACTAGGGAGGAGATTGTCTTAGATGAGAACAAATTGGGAAGAGCTCTCAGGCTGTCTCATCTCTCCTGTCTGCTTTGCTAAAAAGAATCAGATTAATGAACGTAATCAGATTAAGGCTAAAGAAGGGAACATATCTGGGGGGCATCAGAACTCTGCTGATACCAAAGAACTGTATGGAAAATCAACATTAAGGGCCTAACGTTGCTCTATCTTTTAATTTAATGGGAGCAAATAATGACCTTCAAAGAAGTCCTGAGTGCTGCTGAGAGGGACGGCGGTTTCCAGAGGGCAAAAAGACTTGGGGGAGCTGGAAAGTGGTTCTAACACCTTAGCTTGAGGCAGGCATTTCTTGGGGTGTCAGTGACTTGCAGAGTCCTGGCTCATGTAAGAAGGCAAAGAGGCTGCTTGGACACAGGGTTTGATGCAATTAAATCTATGTAAAACCACCTCTGCTCTCAGAAAAGAAACAATGCTGAAGGGAAAGAAGAATATACATCAAGGAGACAGAGATGGTTGAAGTTCAGAAAGACATGAATGAGAGAGTAATGAAAAGGAGGTATATCTGAAAAAGGAGGGGGGACATGATAAAAATAGAATGATAAAAAGGAGGTGAAAGAGAAAGATGATGGGCAATATTAGGTCCTTAACACTGATTTTCTATTGCCCCCAGAAAACTGAGAGCAGGGTGCACCATGCTAGCACAGTTTGTACCCCTGATTCCTGAAGTGGCAGCACACATACCCACTCCTTTGCATAACAAAAGACAAAATTTTAAGTTTCCTAAGAGAAAAAAAAAAAAGAATTGGGGGTGTTCATGTGAGAAAGAAAGGGAGAAAGTCAAGAACTTGAGGAGAAAGGGCAATTATGGTTACCATTCAAGTCCATTTTCTGTTTCTTCAGTGCTAACTCTGTCTTTCAACAAATACCTGCTGCTACACACAATGCCCAAATTCTGCTGGCTGTGATGGACTCCCAGCCTGTGCTTGACATCAAGCAGGATACTCTGGATTTCTGCCTTGGAGCTGGGGCTTTCCAACTCTCAAAATGCCCGGGTTTTTCTTGCTGCATTTATTACCCTGTTTTGACTTTGAAGTTCTCAGAGTTTCCTGGGGCAACCAAGGGGATGTTTGTTGTGGGATCTTCAAGACCAACAAGCAAACATGAATGGAAATAATAAAAAATAGTATAAGACCTAAAACAGGTGCTGCCCGACCTGATTTTTCTAAAGTTTTTTTAATGTCTGGCTGATTTGTCTAGGAATTGACAAATTGTAATTGAGGTTTTCTCCCTGATTGGGGTATTTATACCTTCTAGTCTCAGATGTCCCTTCTAGTAAGGGGATCTAGTAAACTGTGAGGACATGTTGTAGCTGTAGCCTTTCACCTGGGGCACGTAAGGTCTCTTCTCTGCTCAGCACCAATTTTAAAAATAATTTTTTGGCACTTGATTATTTTGGAAACATCTCTGACTCTCTTAAATGTGGTTTACATCATTGTAACCTGTGATCATTGAGCCTGTTGGGCTCAGACACTGTTGCACAGACAGACACATACAACAAAGTTGTTTAAAACTTTGTTTAACAGAATAAAGCTAAAATTGGGCATATATTGGGGGCCCTGTGTTTACTTGGGGTTTTTTGCTGTGTAATCAGCTGAACAGGAGTTTAGCATATCTGAAGACAGTATTTCCTTTTGAGATGGAGGAGGCAATTAAATATGAACAAAAAAACCTGAAGGGGAGGAGCTAATGAGCCATGGCCCCTGGTTGCCATGAAGAAATGGGGAGAGAACAATGTGTGATATGGAAATATCTCCTTGCTGGTGTCAGTGGTAGGTGGCACAGTGCATCCCTGTGAGCTCCTGCCGCGGTCCCAGGAGTTTGAATCCCAAAGGAGCAGGTGACTCCAGCTTGTTCCTGGTTGACGCACGCATGGGCGGGCGTGCAAATCTACACAGGTCCCTCATCAGCTGCTCCTCTCCGGGCAGCCGCTGGAAAGTGTGCGTGCGCGTGTGTGAACTTTCGAGGCTTTAATCTGCATTATACGATGTGCGTGTGTAAGCTTCCCACAGAGTTCTAGAGCCTGTGTGTCATAGAGGTGAGACCAGAAAAGCAGATGTCCCGAGCAATGCCCCTCCTACTCGGGGATTAGAGATGCTTCGGGGGGGAAAAAAAGCGGAGGGAAGCTGGGACGCACCTCCCTGACTCACCACGGGAGACAGCGGCAGCTTCAGCGGGTTCAGTAGGCCTCTGCTCTCTGGTCAAATAAAACCCCATAGCTGCATTTCCAGCAACCATCCCCTTCTTTCGGTTAAGCAGAGAGGAGAAGGAAGAGGAGGAGAAGGAGGATGGCCTATGCTGAGGAGGACAGGTAAGGGGCTGTGAAACAGGGGATGCACAGACACCCAAGATGGAAAGGGGCTGGTGAAACTGTATTGCTTTTCCTCCCCTTGTTTTCCTCTTCTTGCTGGGCGCTCAATAAATGTCAGGCAAGGGCTGCTCAGCAGTAAACATCTTATTACTGAAGAGGAGCCTGGCCATCTGCCTGCGTCAGGTGCTGGTGTTATGAAATATGGCAAGGAGCAGTTGACCTTGGGGGAGGTTTTGGGCCAGAAGAGGCAAATATTGTGGCATGGAGAGGGCGAGGCTGCAAAAACGTATGGCGGTCTGCCCCTCTCCGAAACGTAAAGCTTTGTCTGTGTATCGGGGCTATGTCTGCTTTTTACATGGATTTCCTTTCAACCAACCTTAGAAGCACAATGAGGGTGGTTTCTTTTCATGCCACAAAAGATCTGTCACCGGTGACAGTCCTGTATTTTGCAACAGATGCGTTTCTCCAGTGGATGACAGCAATCACAATAAAAGGGATTGTGTTTTCAGCTGATCCTGTGATTTAATCCAAAGCGATGCTACCGAGCACTATTATTAGGTGTGCATTGTTGGAGATGGAGTAGCTATAGAGGGCTTTGTGCTACATATATTAATTCAGGCTGTCAAAAAGCCTGCGCAGACCTCGGGCTCATGCGGTTCCAGGCGAAACACTGCATTTGGTGACCCACAGGTCAAACTTCCCCCTTTTTCTCCCCCACTGAGCAGGTACCTCCTTCGTAGCCAGAAATTATCCGTGCCTGCTGGTCCCCTTTGATGCCATTCATCAAACTAAATATTGCAAGCAGGGCACTGCAGATTAATTTTGGCATCGCTGTGTTCTCAGGGCTGGGGACAGCTCTGGCATGTCCAGAGCATGTGGGGTAGGAGAGGGCTCTGCAAGGCCCGTGTGTGCCCACTGAAGGTTCTTTCAGGCATGGAGAGTTAGGCAGCTGTGGAGTTTTACTTTGGATAATATATATTTTAACATCTCCTGTTTAGACAGGGAAAAAAATTCCCTCAAACTCTGTGCAGTTCAGTCAATCTCATTGTTTTCAGCAGACATGGAATCAGCTTCATCCAACACGCCTAAAAAACCTGCAAATATAGGAATAATCCATTTTTTAATGTTGTTTTGCAAGGGTGTATGCACCTTTTAAAAACAAAAACAAAAAAAAAATAAAGAAGAGGGGATTAGTGGTTAAGTGGAAGAGCAGATCCTGGTGACCTCATCCTTTTCTCATGTCTGCCACATGAGTCAAAAGCTTGGGTATTACATGGAAATTCTCTTGGTTCCCTCTAATTTCTAAACAAGGATTACAGTTATTCAACAGAGAAATTGGAGGGGAATAATTCATTAATGTATGTAAAGCACTTTTAAAGCTTTTCTCTGGGAGCAATGGATAAGTCAACTGTAGGCTTCATTAACGTCACTCTCATCACTTTTGCTTATTTCAAGTGCTTATGGTACACTTGAAAAATTCAACAACATGTTATGGTAAATAAACTCTTTCTCATTTCCAGACTTTTCCTTTGAGGAGTATTTCAGACAAATGATTCTTTTAATTCATGAATATGGAAGTTATTTCTTCTCAGGTTTATGACATCCCGGGTTGTTTCTGACACCATAGTTTGTAACTGGGAACCTAAGTTTGATGTGTCAGCCACTGGACAGGAATGATAACAGGAGCAAGAGATGAAAAAGCTCACAGAAGATGTCTGTGCAATAGCCACCTACCTTGTATAAAGAAAGAAAAAACATAGAACAGAGATCCTTTATTTGAATATCAGATACTCCAGTCAGAGGAACCAGTTGTACCCTGACAATCAAATCCTCTTCACCAATGGTCTGAGGCCTCCTGGAGCACAGGGCACCACTTGGAAAGCGTTTTTGTATGTCCTCTAAGGCTGCACAGCGGAATCACAACATGACTAAGGTTTGCACCTCTGGAAACAAGAGAATTGATTAAAAAAAAAAAAAAAAAAAAAAGAAACAAAC
>VXBJ01006550.1:479988-504237 GCA_013400055.1 Nycticryphes semicollaris | reverse complement strand
AAAAGAAACATTCATGAGGCAGACAGTGGCTGCTTATCAGTATCTCCAGTCAATTTTACATCACCTTCTGCCTCGCAGCATCTGATTCTCTCACCCTTTAATCGGGAGATCAGCTTTTCATATAGAGAGCCTGCTGCCCCTGCCTCTGCAGATTCACTCCATGACACAGTCCTCTGTCATAGACATTAATTCTACTCATCAACGGTAATGATTGAGTTGCCACCAAGAAATGCTCTCAGTGCCCTTACTTTTGAAGAGAGTTTCCAATCAGCTTTGGTATTGACTTTCAGAATGTATCAGTGTAAACCTATTGGAAACAGGATTATGGGATTATTCAGCTATTGATTGTGTTTCAAAACTGATTAATGCGTGTGATGAATATTGGACTGACAGGCCTAAAAACTCATGTCCTCTCTCTTCCCATGAGACATGTACATGACAGGCAGTGTAATGCCAGCTTCTATCCCACCTTCTAGCACCGTGCCTCAGAACTGGATAAGGCCTGGTTTTGCCAAGGTATTGGAGCCGTTCCCCTCCTCAATCAGAATGTGTAAGCCCAGGAGCCCAAATTTCATGGTTTTCATTTGTTTTGAGGTAGATCGATGTCATTGGGCCTTTGCCTGGGAATGATCTGCATGTGTGACCTACTGCCCACCCTGTGGGCGAGGAAAGGATGAATGAGATCTCCACATTCAGCCTCCTCTACTGAAACCAGGTGGTATCAAGAAGGGGATGTTTGTGATGTGTTACCAGCCCCAGATGGAAGCTCAGTACCTAGGAAGATTGGGTTCTCCATCTCTGTAGGTGATGCTTGCCCCACGTCCTAGTAGTCTACCTGTTGTAGAGGGTGGTGTCTGCTCCATCAGCACAGCATCCCACCCATGCTGTACAGGTGCCCTTGGACTTCCATCATCTCGTATGTCCCCATTACAGGCTGGACATCCCCATGTATCCACATATAGGTTGGAAATTCTTGGTCTGACTGTGCTTTTGCATTCCTGCAGTAACTCAGGAGAGACCAGAGCCCATCAGAGGCAGGAGTGATTATGTCTTGTGACATCTCTGTGATCTGGGTATCATTAGCCATTCTTCCACTGCAGAATGAAACTGGCAAAGAGGATTCAAGTGATTTGCCTCTGGCCAAGGGCAAAATACATGAGATTAAAAGTGAAACATCTTCAATAATAGCAGTGAAACTCCTGTTATTTCACTTTTAATGAAAGTTCTTCTTCTTTGCACCTTTTCAGGACTTATATCCTTTAAAGCTTGTTCTTTGGAGGGGTTATCAGCCTCGCTGATTTATTTTCCTTTTGCAGAAATAGATATGAGTTGTATAAGGAAACAGCTGATTGGTTACGCACCCATACTGACCAGCGCCCAAAGACTGCCATCATCTGCGGATCTGGACTGGGAGGCCTGGCTGATGTGCTGGAAAACAAGACAGTCTTTCCCTACGAGGATATCCCTAATTTCCCACGGAGCACAGGTTAGCTCAACCTGGGGGCATCAGCAACCCATCCGTTGGCATCACAATCCAGCCTTACAGAGACATCACTCAAGTCAACGTGCTCTACTTGGCACTGGTCTGCAGACCAGTCCCTCAGTGGTGAAATGTGTGTTTACAGTAAAAAAATCTTACGTATTTCTGTGTTATGGTATTTATTTCACTTTCAGCTCCTGGTTTTACAACGCTCAGCCCCGCTGTAATGCATAATCGCCAACTGACAAATCCCTCTGAAATCAAAGACCTCACGAGCTGTAACTAAAATGACACTCTATTAATTTCCAGTTCCAGGGCACATTGGCAGACTGGTGTTTGGGGAGCTGAACGGACAGCCCTGCGTGTGTATGCAGGGACGGTTCCACTACTACGAAGGATACTCTGTCAGCACGGTGAGTTCTCCTGAAGAAAATAATTTCACATAGCGGGAGATAGGTTTTAAAAGCTGCAAAAGTGACTGCTTGCTTTGATATCTAGCTGCAGGAGGTTAGCTCTTGCAATGAACTTCCATTGCTCTCTTGATGAATCTTGCTTCGATTCTAGATTTCTCCCCCCAAGAAATGCAGTTGGGAGTTCAAAGGGAGAGGCAAGCAGCTTCTGCTAGGTGAAGCTGATGCTGCACAGCCGTAGGAAGTCGCTGGCCCCGCTATACTCACAGGGCAAAATAGCATATCACACGAGGCAGGTTGATTTGTGTAGCTTAACTCAGTCATCTTAATCATGATTTAAATCAGCAACAGCAATGAGTGATAAGAATAATCGGGTTTAATCTTTTGTGTTGGTATAGTGTACAGCTTGTTTTTTCTCTGGAAAAAAACTTTCTGGCTAGTTTAAGGTGGCACACTCTCCCAGTCAACATCATAGAGAACTATGTAAATATTCAAGTATTAGCTGACATGCATGTATGTACATTTCTGTTGGAAACACCAATAATATTGCTTATTTACTGGCTGATAGTTTTGTGTTACTTTTTTTTTTATTTGGATAGCTTTAAGGTTTTAATTGTGGCAAAGGTCAGTTTGCATTTGGGTATAAACTGTAATGCTTGGCCCCACTCAACTTTTTATAGAAATAACTCCCTATATTAAATGCACTTGATACAAAACTAGGTTTATCAAAACACGTTTGTCTATTACAACAAACATATTTCTTAAAGAAGTGCTGTCCATAGGTAGGGAATTTTCTGCTCACATCTTCTTTGAGAGGAAGCAGATCATCCTGATTTCCTTCTTGACTCCTCAAAATCAAGCTGCATAAATATTTTGTTTTTTTTTTTTCCAGTTCCCAATTGTTCCTTAACTTTGGATAAACAGGTCACTGAAGTGAACTAACATGAATAAAATGGAATGAAGAAAATAATCTCTATGCTTCTGTGAAATACATCACTGCTGTAAAAAGCTGGTTTATCAATTACACTCTGAGTCCATGTGCATAAGTAGTTACTTCAATCAGTGCAGTGGTTTGATCTCTGCAAGACCTTGGCAGCGAGGAAAAATTATCTGCATATTCTTTTTGTACTGCATCTATTTGACCTTAGTGCAACTGTAGAAATCATGGGCTAGAATTTTAATGCTATTCATTTCCAATTTAGTTTTTTATACGTTTAAAAAACATTACAATTCTTTCAATTTAAATTAGTGGAAAATTTAAAATTGGAGAAAAGTTGTTTTTTCTCCTTGTAGCCTTATTGAGACCCTTCTCTGTATCTTGTAAACTGTCCACAAAATGTGATAACTACAAATGTAGTAGTAGTAGCTAAGAATTGCAATGCTCATTGCATATATACCTTTGGTTCTTACAGATCACCTTTCCCATCAGGGTCTTCTTTCTCCTGGGGGTGGAGATCTTGATTGTCACAAATGCTGCTGGGGGACTGAATCCCCACTTCCAAGTGGGGGACATCATGCTCATTAGAGATCACATCAGCATGTTTGGCTTGGGAGGGCAGAATCCCCTGCGTGGACCAAACGACGAGAGGTAAGGAGGCATCCCCACCCACCTGGATCTGGGCAGCATAAGGTTGCAAGAGCAGAACAGCATTTCTGATGGTTTGATGAGGGATTAATGTTGCTGCCTTAGACAAGCTGCATGGCAGGTTATTTAGTCTTCCTAAACAGCTCTGTTACTGCCTTTTGCTCCTGTCCTGATTCATCTCCTGCTGTCCCACCCTGGAGTTCAGGCTAAATACGCCTTTCTTAGTCCCTGGCTGACCTCTCAGCCCCTGTGTTACCAATTAGTCCTTTTTCCTCCAGCTGCAGGCTGGGACTGCCATTTGTGCCTGCTGGCAAATATTTACAGAGAGATAGAGTTTGGCTCTGGGTACCCACGAGGGAAAAGTTAAAGCAATAGCTGTATGTGCTGTGCCACCTGCACCCTTCCTTGGCTGTTGCTTGCTCTTACAAGCCTGTAAGGAGTTTATACACAAACCTCCAGAAGATTTTATTCTATAAAAGTAGGCTACTGATCCTTCTCCTGACATCACCAGCTGTACCATCTGCTGAAGAGACCTGCTCCTGTCTCTTCTTGTCAGTCCCTCTCTCTGCTAGTTCCTCTTAATTGCGCAGTCTGGTGAACTGCAGTTCTTCTAGCTGGCATTTATCAACAGCCACTTCTGGTGTGATGAAACTGATAGGACAAAGGCCAGTCAGGAAGCTGATAGCAAAGACAAAACCTAAAAATCTCCTGATAACCACCCTTGTATCCAGGTCATTAAACGGGATTGTCTTTGTTGACATCGTGTATTCACTGAAGACATCAGTCTCCTGAGAGGTGGTTGGCTTGGCAGCCTCTCAGGAGACCTCTAGATTTACAAGAGTGACATGCTGCTAGTTAAACTGGGAAATTGGAGTTCCCATATGAGGTGTGTAACTGAATCTTTACCCTATGGATGGTGCACAGAAGAGCTTGTTACACGTCCTCACCCCTGGACTGCAGCTGTCGCTGGACATAGAGTTGCTTTGAGCAGGAGGTCAGACTAGATGACCTCGAGGTCCCTTCCAACCTGAATTATTCTATCATCCTAAAACCCTTCCAAGGCACCATCAGACTGGTAGGGTGGAAGGCAACCAGCACCAGCAAGGTCATAGCACTGAGAGGGGACATGCCAGATGGACTGGTGTTTACACAAAGAATCTCAAATTGGGCTAAACAGAGCGTGAGAACCTATCCACCTCATTCAGGCTGAGCAAAGGAAAGCACATCAAATGTCAGGAAAGTCAATGTGGAAGCCATGAAGATCCAAGGCTGTCAAGAGCCTTATGGCAGAAAAAAAAAGAGGCTGTATTATGACAAGGAGGTAACAGTACAAGAATTATGTCCTAGCCAAGCTGGCGGGAGAGAAATCAGGTGAAAGCCAGGTGTGTGAGGGCAAAGGACAAGCAACAGAGGTGGAGAAGGAGCTGGTAGTTTATGAGCAAAGTGTGAGTTTAGATAAAAAGCTAGTTAAATTCATTGTGGAGTTGGTACCTTTGTCTTGAAAAAAGGGTATGTTTGCAGGGCAGGCACCTGGACTGTCCTGGGTTCTTTCCAAAAAGAAAGTTCTGGCTGAGAATAAGGTGGTCTATCTGGTTTCCAGTTGAAGTTATTTCGTTCCTGATGTAACACCAAATCTGGCTGGTACTGCTGAAGAAATCTGAAAGGTGCTAGCAACTGCCTCAGGAGAAATAAATACTGTTCTGCTGTTCACATGGCAAGAGGACAGTACCCATCTGAAGCAGAACATCTTTGCATCTTCACAAGTACTGGTGTGGGTTGGAGGAAAGAATGATCAAAAGCACAGAAGGCAAATGGAAGAGTGTTTAAAGCTCTCCAGACTTGCATAATCACACAGGAACAGGAGGAGAAATGCCAACCAAACAATAATTGCATCTGGAGAACATTCAAAGGCAGAGTCTTGTTGCCTCCCAGGAGCAGCTTCCTGGCGAAGGCTGCAGTGCTCTGGGAGGTGACTTTTGTACAGCTGACCATGGCATCAAAATGGGCAAAAGGTCTTTATGAATCAGCTTTCAAAGTATTGCAGAGCTTTAGTTGAGCAAACTCCTCATAAAATCCAGTCCAGTCCAACCCAGACACCGAGAAGGGTTTATCTAAGCACAGCAGAGTAAAACTAGAGGCAATGAAGTGATATGAAAAAGGGAAAATGCTGCAAGAATCTGAGGATTGAATTTAATAAATTAGAGATTGGCATCCGCATTGCTGGCCATCCTTCAGGAAAGAGAAGCAATTTTCATGGTGATGCATACTTATTACCTCAGACCAGATGGGAAAGTTTGGGTTTTATTTATATAACATTTTACTGTTTATAAATGTAAAATAAGCCACCTACTGTCCTGAGTATTCAGCTGGAAGAACATGAAAACAAGCAGGAGCTTTAATAGCCTAGATGAGGGACCTGGTCCACCCCTAATGCAGTGAGTTAGTGAACGTGGCTGAGAGTTTATTTTTCAGATTTCCTCAGCAGCATCAGCACGCCAGTCTTGGCCATCTATTTCTGGGTTTTTTTGAGTCAATAGTGGCATTTCCTCAGCCAAAAACAGGACTGAGCTTTTATCTTGAGGTCCAAAGCAAGTGAGAAGACCCAGCCTTGAAGCACAGGATGAAGGCTACCTAAAATAAGGCCCTGGGGCTCCATCATGTGCTACTCTCCCCGTTTCCCTGCCAAGGACAACATCTGGAATGGGATGTTGTTGTCTAAATGTTGGCATCTAATACCATCTGATACTCTGCAGGGTATCCAGTACGCATTCTCTGGGCCTGGTAAATGCAATATAAGACCTAAAGGGTGTGGTCATGCCCTGGATGGGCAGCTGAGCATCAGGAAGAACTTACTGGGGCATCTCAAATGTGCAATTGGATTGCACTTCTATCCTAGAAGAGTCTCAAGGCTTGTGCTCGGTGTGATCTTGCTGCACTGGGAACTAAATGCAGAAGTAGATGCTCTTTCCTGGGATGTATTTTCTGACTAGCAAGCTTTGTTTGTCTGCCTTCCAAAGAAAGTCATGCCCTGAGGCCTTTCAAACTGACCTAATGTCAACAGTAAAGTGGAAGGACTCAAATCTCACTGAGTCCAGTGCATCCAACTCTGTTTTTCCATGCATTTGGATGTTAATGCAGGGACAGGACAGCCCTTGATGTTGTGGTGCGGGGCATCCCTGCCTATGAACCTGGTTTAGGAGCTGCCTGCTGCAATGAGTCTTAAAAGTAGTGACCCCTGCTCAAACCCTCTCACTGGGACGACTTTTGGGACTTGGTGCCTCTTCGCAAGCCATCGTGCAGAAGAAGCAAAGGGCAGCAGCTGTCTGATGATGATGTTTAAAAATCACTGTGGGGCGTTACTGGGGAGACAATTGGCCATGAACGTTCACTGGAGACAAGTCATAGAATCACAGTATGGTTTGGGTTGGAAGGGACCTTAAAGACCATTCAGTCCCACTCCCTGCCATGGGCAGGAACACCTCCCACCAGACCAGGTTGTTCAAAGCCCTGTCCAACACGGCCTTGAACCCCTACAGGTTTGGAGCTTCTCTGGGCAACATGGGCCAGGTTGTCTTGCCACCCTCACACCAAAGAATTTCCTCCTGAGATCTCATCTCAATCAAACCCTTCCCCCTCGTCATGTGGCTTCCCTCCCTGATCAAGAGTCCCTCCCCAGCTTTCCTTGAGCCCCTTTAGGGACTAGAAGGGGCTCTGAGGTCTCCCCAGAGCCTTCTCTTCCCCAGCCTGAACCCCCCCAACTCTTTCAGCCTGTCCTCAGAGCAGAGGGGTTCCAGCCATTGCAGCACCTCCATGGCCTCCTCTGGCCCCACTCCAACAGGTCCATGTCCTTGGAAAGACCATTCCTGAAGGCTTTGTGTGCTAAGAAAGTGCCAGACCTTCCAAAAGCCATGACTTCTCTTTGCTGAGGGTCTCAGGCAATGAGATCTAGCAGGAACGTCATGGTGGCAGAAGTATCTGATGATGAGTCTGGGATGAGGGAGATTGGATCCATGGCAGGTCTGCCTTCAACATTTCCCTTTTCTCCAAAGGCAGAGCATCATGGAAGTCTGCTGGAGGGCAGGCAGCAGCAGCAATATCACCACAGCTCTGCCCTTTACTGCCTTCCAGGTTTGGAGTGAGGTTTCCCTGCATGTCAGATGCTTATGAACAAGACCTGCTGGGCCTGGCAATGGAGAGCGCGCAGGAGTTGGGTTTTCTGAGCTTCATCCGAGAAGGAGTCTACTGTCTGTTGCCTGGTCCCTGCTACGAAACCATTGCCGAGTGCCGCCTACTGCAGGCGCTGGGAGCGGATGCTGTAGGTACGCTGCATGGGCTGGGCTGGGCTGAGCAGATTGGTTGTGTGCATGGATTAAAGGGTTAATTCTGCTCAAGGTTGGCTTGCTTCAGGCTTTGACTCTCCCTCGGAGTCTCCTGGGCATAGAGAAACGAGCTCTGTGTGTTCCTGCATAGTTCTGCAGTGCCTGGGATGGATCTGCAGAAAGTCTCTCTGCTTACAGCTACCTGGGATGGGGACCCCAGTACAACACTGGGTTTATTTCCCAAGCACATCTCCCATGTTCTGATGCCTTGACTTCAGCAGGAGTGAGTGGGCCCCCAACAGAAATAGAATCCTTTTCTATTACACTTCTAAATTCTGACACTTTTAATGATTTTTGCCATGCCTCTTCCCTACAAAGCAGCCCTCCATAAGACTCTTGATAGTTTAGGGAGGGTAATTATGGATACCCTCCTAACTGCACACAAGGAAGGTAAGCATTGTCATCCATATCTTTCCTCCAGCTTGACCCCTGGGTCATTGAAGCACCTCATAGAAATCTGTTCATTAATACCTACAGATTTGTTGTGTGCAAGGAAGGAGCTCAGCTTCCCTCAAAGCCATTTTCTTCATGGTAGCTTTTTTTCCAGCTGAGGAGGAGAAGACCCAAATGACACAGCACATCAGTGCTTCTCTTTGCAGGGCTGCAAGCAATCTGACATGTCTTGGGGAGAGAGACGTAGCATGCAGAAATCAAATGTGGGTGGTTTCTTGTGCCAAGCAGGGGTGTAGCTGTAGTGCTACAACTATTACAGCCTGACAAGTACTGCAGCCTTTGACTGTGGGGGAATGAGACGAGGGCATGGGCCAAGGGTAGGATGGTGGTTTGCAGCCTTGGAGAGATCTTGTTTTGGTGTAAATCCTGATTCATCCAGCTCCTTTCCTCTCCTACCACAGGCATGAGCACGGTCCCAGAAGTCATTGTAGCCAGACATTGTGGCCTTCGAGTCCTTGGGATCTCCCTCATCACCAACAAAGTGGTGATGAGCTACAGCAGCCAAGAGAAAGCCAACCATGAGGAAGTGCTACGGGTCTCACTGGTCCGGGCTGAAGCCCTGCAGAAGCTGGTCACACATCTCCTCAGCAAGCTGGGGGAAGGCACAAACTCTCAGTGACCTCCAGCCGTTTATTATTCTTACTGTAATGTGTGAACACTTGCAAGTGCTGGGGGAAAGCTGTTGGTGAAACTGCCCTTCTGCTGTCCTAATTTTTTAATAGAGCTTTTGATCTTTGTTTAGCTAGTCAGGTGCAGAGCTTTGCTTTGATTTTTTTTCCAGAGTGATCCCTTTGTTTAGTAGCCAGTGACCAAAACAGTTTTCTGGCACTTAAATGAGGTCTGACCTCTGGCAGATTCCCAAACCTCTATGTCAACAAGGAGGCCCTTGGTACCATCACCTCCAGCTCCCCCTCCTTCGGCTGCAGAGCCTTTGGTGCTTCTCTGGCTCATGGTGCTGCCTCTCCCACCCTGAGTCTGTGCTCCCCTATTGCCCCGAGCCCCTACGCCATGAGCCAGGTGAAGAACTGGCTGCAGGGCTTGGTTCCTGCTGCGCATGCTTTGGTAGGACTTGATCTGAAACCAGTGGAACTCTACAAAAAGGCCCTGAGTTTTGGGTGAGGACCTGGATATTTAAATTGGGCTGGACTAAAGATGAGATCTGTCTGGGAAAAGTGACGCTGCACGGCAAGAAGATTGGTTTTACAGCACTCCTC
Organism: Nycticryphes semicollaris; assembly: GCA_013400055.1. NCBI lineage: Eukaryota > Metazoa > Chordata > Aves > Charadriiformes > Rostratulidae > Nycticryphes > Nycticryphes semicollaris. The sequence continues at coordinate 494,716 of VXBJ01006550.1, read as the reverse complement.
AAGGTCTTCTCCAGAAAGCCCTCTCTGTGCTCACTTCTTGGCTCCTTGTGACAGGCCACAGAGCTCGGTAGCTGTTTGCTATGATGCAGCCTGGCCCCAACAACCCCTCACACCTCCCTACTCCATTTCCAGCCATGAACCCCTATTTGACGGGGTGAAAGTGCAGCTTGGGTACAAGGCATGACTTGTGTGTGCACTGTGTAGGACTGGCCAAGCTGGAAAGAGGATCCAGGTCCAGCTCTGCCTGATTTTGTTTGTTCTGTCTCTGGATGTGCCAGCTTGAGCCATTTGCACCAGAGAATGGTTACCTTTTGGTGTCCCAAGAAAGAAAGATCATGTTTTGACCCCAGTGTTTCACCCCAGCTTCTCTCTGCTGCAGTCCCTGTGTGATGTGAAATTACATTTGCAATTATTTTGGAGCAGGTACAGTAATTTTCTGACTTTTCTGGTCCTTCTATGTGAAGAAATTGATCCTAGCAGTGAGCAAAGGACAAACAGGAGAGGCCAGCACGCTCTCTTCTACCAGCACACTGATGGTCTATCAAGGAAGGGTGACTGTTCACCAGAATGGTGCATTATTCATTTTTCCCCAAAGGTCAAGGTGAGCCATGCATGCAGCTGGATGTGAAACAGTGACTGTAATTATTAGGTAACCTTTTCCCTTCATTTATCTGGGAGTTCTCTGTGAAGCCCATCACTGTCGTAGCTAAATGTTTCCAGGTAACACACTGGTCTGAACTGAAGACACCCAACTGGTCAGAGGGAGCTCCCAGTCTGCCTTCCTAGATTTAGCTGATCAGTTGTTTACCGTTGATGCTTGCCCTCCGTCGTGGCCTTCAGCCTCCTGCGATATTTCTTCAGCCCCAGGTGCTAAAGGATGTTGTGGCCTGATAACTTTTTTCTGGATGGGTATTTGCTTGAAGCCCTTCATGCTGCAATTAGTGGTGTCAACTGCTGTATCAATATGGGTGCAGATGTTGCCACCAGGAAGAACAAAGCTGTCCTGTGCATGTTTCCCATGAAATGGCAGCACTTCCGGCATAGGAGAGATCTTGGGGTGGACATCCCATTCCATTCTCTTTTCCTGTCAGAGTTATCTGTGGTCAGACCTGACAGCCATCTGCCCAGCCTGGTCTTGAGGGCTTGTGGATGGGGGAGATTCGTTGCCTGCACTCTACTGGCCAAGACACTTGTTCAGCAGCTGCTGACGCTTGAGGAGCCCTCTGAGATGACAGCTCTTGCCTTTTGGTGGATCTGACTGTGGAGACAGTCCCAAGGACCAGCTCTGGTGGTAACAGGCAAAGGGAGAGGGATTCCAGCTCCTCCTTCCACAAGGCTGCTGCCTTTTCAGGTCTGGCAGGAGTGAAATGCTCAATGGTGGCAGCAGAAGCAGTGATATATGAAAAGTGGCAGCTGTGCGCAGGAGGAAGGAACCACTTCTACCTGCTCCCTTTTCAGACATGTCCCAATATGGGCTTGTTACAGGGCAGGGAGAGAGCAGATAATTTCCCCTGCCTAGAAAATGGTGCTTCACTTTCATCTAATTAATACTTGGTAAATACAAAGTGCAAGTGGGAGACAGCTGTGCAGCCAGAGAGCAGCCAGAATAGCTAAGGCTGGGATTTTGGCAGGCTCCATTAATTAATTGGAGTCAGGCTGGACTGCAAAGGGAAGGGAAGCAACCCAAAATCCCGCAGTCATGTGGATGCATCTCAAACCAGGCTGGAGGTGAGGAGGAGGTGGGCATCAACACGTGGGGCTGCTCCTTTCCAGCTGTGCCAGAGGCAGAACATCAGACCCACACCATGCACTTGTGCCTGAATACATCTTCAACTTAAATATTAACCCAAAATTATGCCCATTTTTAAAGAAATGTTTTTCTAAATAGCATTTGAACCCTCTAACATTTGGGGGCTCATCTTTCTGCTGCCCAAAGTGGGCCTGGATGGCTCTCACTCTGCGTGAGCGTCCTGATTTTTGTCCCTGCATATGACGAGAGGGTGGAGAAATGCCTTGGGGACTTTGGAAAAGGATCTTGCTCATGCTTTGGGGGAGAGAAGAGGGAATACAATTAATGAGTGGATTTGTCTGGTTTTGGAGATACTTTTAATCTAACACTTTTTTTTTTTATTGCTGATGAGTTTCAAAAGGCTGGAATACAATGATGCAAGTGGGGGGAAATCTGAAGGGAAATAAAACCTGATGTGGTCCTGAAAAGAGTGCGTTTGTTTGCTGTGTCAGTACCACTGGTTAGAAAGGAGGGAGTTGCTTAGTTGTACCCGCCACTTCCAACCCCTTAGGCTGGAGGACATCCCTGGGGGACCAGAACACTGGGGCTCAAAGCTCAGGAGAATCAGGACCAACACCTGACTGGCCTTTTTTGCTGGTACTAATCCCACTGGGCTGGGAAACTCTTAACAAAAAAATACCAAGAACTGAAGGACCTCAACTCAGTGTTGAGCAGCTGAAAGGTGTGATGGAGGGCTGTGGTGGTCCCAGTGCAGCCACTTGTCCCTGCTGAAGACAGAACATGGTTTCCTTGATGCTGCTCACATACCTTTTCATTTCATGCTCTTAGTGCTTTCTGGCAATGTCCCCAGCTCAAGAGTGGATCATAACACAGGCTTGACTTCTTTTCACTGCTGCTCTCTATGCCACTTACCTGCTTCTGAACTGGAGGCTTCTGTGGTTACAGGGACAAGATGGAAGATGCATGAAAGGCTAAAAGTTAGCAAGTAGAAATCAGAGAAACACAAGGTCTGAAAGGACCTACAAGATAATCTAGTCCAACCGTCCTCCCATCACCAATACTATCCACTAAGCTACTAAATCATGTCTTGTAGCACCTCCTCCAGAATGCTTCTTGAACACCGCCAGGGATAGTGACTCCACCACCTCCCTGGGCAGGCCATTTCAGTGCCTGACTGCTCTTTGAGAGAGAAAGTTTTTCCTGGCATCTAATCTAACTCTTCCCCAGTGCAACTTGTGGCTATTCCCTTGAGTCCTATCATTAGTGATCTGGGAGAAGAGTCCAATCTTCACAGCCTCCCTTCAGGAAGTTGTAGAGTGTGGTGAGGTCTCCCCTGAGCCTCCTCCAGACTAAAGAATCCCAGCTCCCTCAGCCATTCCTTATAAGAGGTGTTGTGTTCCAGACCCCTCACCACTTTCATTGCCCTTCTCTGGACACGTTCCAGGGCCTCGATGTCTTTCTTGTAGTGAGGGGCACAAAACTGAACACAGTACTCAAGCTGAGTACAGGGGGATGATCATCTCCCTGCTCCTGTTGACTACACTATTCCTGATGCAGGCCAGGATGGCATTGGCCTTCTTGGCCACCTGGGCACACTGTCGGCTCATGTTCAGCCGAGCATTGACCAGCACTCCCAATTCCTTTTCCTCGTCACACTCTTTTAGCCACTGCCCCAAGCCTATAGCGTTGCATGGGGTTGTTGTGGCCAAAGTGCAGGACCCAGTACTTGGCCTTGTTGATCCTCGTCCCATTTGCCTCAGCCCAGCAATCCAGCCTATCCAAATCCCTCTGAAGGGCCTCCCTACCATCAGGCAGATCGACACTACCTCCCAGCTTGATGTCATCTGCAAGCTTACTGAGGGTACACTCAATCCCCTCATCTAGGTCATCAATAAAGATATTAAACAAGATGGGCCCCAATAACGACTCCTGGGGGACACCACTTGTAACAGGACGCCAGCTGGACTTAACTCCATTACCTACTACCCACTGGGCACAGCCCGCCAGCCATTTCTTTACCCAGAGAAGAATATACCTGTAGAACAACAGAACCCCAAATTGCCTGCCTGATCCTCACTTTCTCAGTGCTTTGGTTAGGGATGAGCTGAGGTGCTGCTTGAGAGGTGAATGCCACCCTCACAGGCTGTCCCATGTCCCACAGGCCATCGTGATGGCAGTGGGATCCATCCTGTGGTCCTGGGAGCTAGCCTGGCCTGTCCTTTGTGCCAGCCTTTGCCTTTTCCTCACTCATCGCTCTAGGACATGCAGTCCCACTGCTTCCAGTGCCCTGGAGAAGATGGAGATGTTGTATTGATGCCCTCGTGTGTGATTCCCATGGAAGCCTGAGGCCGAGATCTCTGGTACGACCCTCAGCTTGGCCATACCATGAGATTTTAAATGGACATCTCTGTTTTCACCTGAGAAACAACCCCCCAGCCTCTCCAGGCAAATCTGATTGGAATCGATCCTGTTTGCTTTGCAAGGCTCGGTTTCCCAGATGCTCTTTTAAGTGATATTCACCATTTGCACTCCCTTCTACATAAAAGTGAATGAAAAAGCTTTCTTTTTTTTTTTTAAGGAAAAAAAGGCACTCTCTGTCTCAGCTCAGCAGCTGAACATATGCTTTGTCTTCAAGTTATAAAAATTCCCTTAGACATTTCTCTTTACTGAAAACCTGCAATTGAATTAAGGAGTTTCTGTTATGCTGTGTTATTGTGATTTTTCTTTTTTCTTTTTTTTTCCCCAAAACCTTTAGGTCTTCCCCTCAAGGATTTCATATGCTGGAAAGAATTAAACTCTTCCCTACCAGGCCGAGTGTGTGGAGCACAGGGAAAAGATGCGGGTGATGGCAGTGGGCAGATCCCAGTTGGTTCCTGAATTAAAGCCTGTCTCAGCAGTGAGGTGGGCTGATATTTCCAAAATCTGATGGCACTTTCAGATAGGAGTTAGTTTAAGAGCTGGGATGTGGAGGGGGCCACGCAGGCTCTTCTCCTGCAGAGGGGACATCCTCTCCCTGCCATGCCTGGAGCCTGGACACCCATGTTGGGAGATAGTTTTAAACAGAACAACCACTCTTTCTCTCTAAAACTCTCTCCAAAGCTCTCTCCATCTTAGCAAATCCCTTTCTGCAGCAATGAGCCCTTCTTGCCCCTCTGGGGGCTTCACAAAGGCAGCTTGAAGAAGTATTTCTTCAGAAATGGAGGGGAATGGGTTCAGGGTACCATCCAAGCCCAAAGTTTGCTCCCAAATGTCACCTTGAAGCAACCTTGGGTCTATCTCAGTGGAGAGGTGGGTGTCCTTGAGCCATCCCCATTGTGGGTCTGCTACCCATGGTGAGGACCAGTGCCAGGGACCTGATGTTCCCCTGCGCACCTTCTTCCCCCGAGCCTGAGGACACATGGGGACACATGCCTGAACCCAGCCCTGAGGAAGCAGCACGTGTCCTCTCGTAGCCCCCAGGAAAACTTAGCTCTGGAGGGAGGGGGATGGAAAAGCAACAGGTTCCACTGGGGAAAATTGTGCTCCAATAATGAGAAAAAGAAGCTTTTTGGGGACTCAACTCCGTGCCACACTCCAGGAAATGTGACCTGAATACTTGGGACATTCCTCAGTATCCCTGTGTGTGCTTGAAGGCTGCACTGTGCCACAGGGAGGAGGAGGAAAAGCCCACACTGCTGCTCTGCATCCCAGCCTGGCTCTCTCCACGGAATGCTAGCGCAGCATCTCCCTTCCCATGCCCAGAACCTGGCATCCTGCCCTGCTCCACCTCCCTATGGCATTACAGTCAGGCTTGGGGCGATCTCTCCCCATCCCTAAGCCAACTCCCAAAAGCTATGATTTTTCAGGGCAGTCAGTTCTCCAGATAACTTCACACATCTGCCTGCTGTCGACTGCCTCCCTGCTCTGCTCACAGCTGAACTTTCCTGCTTTCTTCTCATCTTTAATTAAGCATTTCTATCGGCCGAGACTTCTCACTGGAGCTGAAATATATTATTACTTCCCCCCCTTCTCGCCCCTCCCCCCCCCCCGTAGCCATGGCAATGCTTCCCCTGGGTAGGCTGCACTGGAGCCAGTGACAAACCCCACATGTGGCTGTTTGTTTCGGCCTGGAAATTTCCCTACTGTTTGGTAAACCTTGTGAAAAGGAATTCCCCCGACAAGCCAGTGAGTGTCAACAAGAGCCAGGGTGAGAAATGTACCTTTTTGGGCTGAGCATTGCTCCTGGCCCTCCAAGGAGACACCCTCAAGGAGGGATGACAAAGCCTTGATCCAAGGGAACCTTGTTTTTACCTCCAAAAGACAGGTGCAGCATCCAGGTTTTATGTCCCCAGCCATGGGTTGCAGGTGACAGTCCCACTGCAGCCATCGTGTGGTCCCTTGGTGGCAGTGGCACTGGGGCTACCTCCATCCCGCTTCTCCTGCCAGGAACAGCAAATCCTGAGATGCCATCATGATTCCAGTGAGGCAGAGGAACAGTGACAAGATGCAGTGACACGGGGCAGGGATGCAGTGACAGAGACAGGGCTGAGTGATGCAGATGAGGGCTGGGTGACACAGGCAGTGTTGGGTGGCACAGGAAGGGATGCAGGGGCTTGGGGAAGGGTTGGAATGACAGTGAGGAGGAGGTGGCAGGCCAGGGCAGGGTGACAAGGAAGGGCTAGGTGTCAGGACAGGGCTAGGTGACATGGGGCAGTGGTAGATGACATAGCACAGGGATAGGTGGCACAGGGCAGGGGTAGGTGATGGAGAAGGGCTGAGTGATGTCAGGTAGGGCAGGTGACAGAGGGAAGAGGTAGGTGACATCGTGCAGGACAGCTGACATGGGGCAGGGGTAGGTGACAGGGCAGGGATAGGTGATGGGACAAGGGTAGGTGGCATCAGGCAGGGCAGGTGACACAGAGCAGGGGTATATGACAAGGCAGGGACAAGAGACGCGGGCTGCCCCCCACACTGCTCAGTGCTGCCCCCGCCGGTCCTGGTGCCCAAGTGTCGCGGTTTCCGTGTGTCCCAGTGTCCGTATGTCCCTGTCCCCGCCACCCCGCGGTGCCGGTGTCCCGTTTCTCCCCCCCGTCCCTCCGCCCTTGCCCACCCCGTGTCCCGGGGCAGGGGCGCCCCCTGGCGGCAGCAGAGAGGCGCCGGCGCCGGTGGGTGCCCCGCACCTCCACCTGGCTGAGCTCACCGCCTCCCAGTTCCTCGACGTCTGGCGACACTTCGACGCGGACGGTCAGTCCCGGGGGCGCGGGGGACCCGCTGGCACACCCCTCAACACCCCCCCGTCCCAAAACCGGCGGGGGAGGGCGCCGGGCTGAGCATCCCGGGGAGTGTGGGGCGGGGGGGCGACGGGGGAGAGTCCCCGGGCATCCCGTCGCGGGGAGCCCGCCGAAGGAGGCAGAGCCTCTGCCGCTGCAGCCCAGGGATGCTGGAGACCCCTCCGGGATGCTGTAGACCCTCCTGAGGAGATAGAGACCCCTCCGGGATGCTATAGACCCTCCTGAGGAGATGGAGACCCAGCCGGGATGATGGAGACCCTCCCGGGATGATGTAGAGCCCCATCGGGGGGAGCTCTGGGATCGAGGGGACCACTCCATCAGGAAAGGATGGGAAGCCCCAGCACCAGACCCCTATGAACCCCTCTCCAGCCCGTGGGATGTTTAGCCCCGGGTCTCTTTCATGCATCCCCCGAGGGTCTCTCAGGGCTGGTGTCACCTCTGGGTGCTGGCCAGGGGGTTCCTGCCCGAAGGGGCTCTCGGGAAACTCTTGCCCAGTGCCCACCATCAGCCCCCTTGGTCCCCCCCCTGCCTCTGCGGTGGCCCATTCCTTGACACCTGGGCTGTCCGGAGGTGTCTGGTTGCCACCAGCCTGGTTCCTGGCCCCACACCCTTGCCCTGGAGGTGAGGGAATGACAAAGGGGGTGTCCCTTGCCCAGAGCAGGGGTGAGGAATTACCCCTCCCCATGGCTGGAGCCCACTGTCCCTCCCCACCTGCTCCCTGTCCCCACATCCCCACTGGGGTTGCCACCTCCCTGCAGTCACAGCTCGGCATGCCACTTCCAGTCCCCATTGCTGCCAGACCCCAAAAAGTAAGGGGGGAGGGGACTGTAAAAACCAGCATCATTTTGGTGGGAATATAGTTTATTTCAGTGCTGTGGGGAAGTGAAGGGGGTGCAGCCCAGAGCAAAGCTCGTGTTCTTCCACGGGTCTCCTGTTCCTGAGGGGAGATTTGGGGACCAAAACCCTTCTGGGAACTGCGTCACACAGCATCCCCGGCTGCAGCCCTGGGGGACACAGGTAGGGCTGTCCCTGTCACCACTGGAGCTGGCACCAGAGGTGCTGAGGGGTTGAGGATGGTGGGAAGGTGGCATCCTGGTGGCAGTGGGAAGCTCCTGGTCTGGGTGTCCAGCCACCTTCCTGCAGCATGTCCCACTGTGCCCTTGGATGTGCTCTGTCATCTCGCAAACACTGAGGCAGGCACCCATCCAGCTTGGCCCGCAGCTCCTGGGGCAGGGCATGGCTGCAACATGGTAGGTGCTCAGCAGAGAAGGGACTCGGGTGGCAGGGGAGATGGTGGCCTTGACGAAGACCATGCTCTGCTGTGGCAGGTGGGACCTCCAACAGTCCTGACCGCTTCCCTCTGCCCATGGACACAAGGTGATGGAGGGACCCAGACAGGGCTGTCTCACCGAAGCTCTTCCCTGCACTTAATTAAACCCCATCGATGGGGGTTTCATATGCTTCCCCTTAAGTTTCCTTAAGCCCTGGAGATGTCCCTTTGGGTGTCTTTGATGTCCTCGCTTTGCCACATTTGGCTGTCCCCTGGCTCTGTGGCGCCGGGAAACTCCAAGGCACAGCTGCACGGACCAGCCGTGGTTCTCCAGAGGGGATTTTCCATGCTGCTCCACACCCCACTGCTCTGCAGACACGGATCAGACCTACCCAAAGCTGCTGCTTGGGAAAACCAAGCTACCGGCCATGGCTTTTCTTGGTGTTATTCTTTTTCTCGGCTCAAAACTCTTGCTGGTTTGTTTTTTTGGTTTTTTTTTTTTCAACTGAATTCAAAGGAGCTTGTGACTCTCCCACACCCACAAAAGCAAAGGCCCTGGGAAGGGGAGTGGAAAACCAAGTCCCTCAGTGCACCTGCAGCCTGACAGCACCCACCCTAGCATCTCATGGGGGGTACCGGGATGCCGCTCATCCATGCATCCATCAGGAGGCAGGAAGGTGCTCTGTGACTTCCCTGGGTGCTTCCAGCCAGGGTGCAAATGGAATATTTGCAGCTTCTGCTTTGCAGCAAGGAGGAGATGCTGCCTCGGAGCCCACGAGTGACACTGCCAGAGGTAGCACAAGGCAGGGCACCATGCTCTGAGACTCTGGAGGCTGAAATGTGGAAGGGACTTTGGGGGGATGCCTGCAAGGAAGAGCACTGGGGGCTGCATCCATCCCCCAGCTGTGCCCAGATGTTGGTGGGAGGGAGGATTTCAAGCAGAGTGCTGGCAGCACTGCAGAGACAGTGTCCTCACTGCAGTCCCCTAGCACTGGTCACCCCCTCGAAGCCACCAGGGGCCACTGCAGATGGATTGATGCTGGGTTGGGTCCTGGCTGAGCCATCTTGCTCCAAGCATCCCCTGGGCAGGGAAGAGCTGTGGATACCCCGGGTTCCATAGGACACACATCTTGGCACAGCTATCAGCAGCGATGGGTGGGGGTGACATGGGACAAGGACCTTTCTAAGCACCTGGCCACCTTGGAGACCAGTGCTGGGCTCCCTGCCTGGGGGCTGACCCCAGCTGAGGGCCGATCCTATGCACAGGTTGTGGGGGGTGATGCTGTGCCAGGTGCCTTGTTGCTGCTTCCCACTTGTCCTGGCTGTCCCCCCCTGCAGCAGTTGCGGTCCTGGCTGGGGGATGCTCAGCACAGAGATGTTTAATTAAGCCACCTGGTTACAGCCTCAGATGCAGAAAATACAGCAAACATCGAGATGGGAACAAAGCGGGGGAAAGGGGACAAAGCCCCCTGTGCCCTACAAGCAGGGGACAAACCTAGGGCTATGTTGTTCCCCCCTCCCCCCGAGGCTGCAACACAGGGGGCTCAATTCTCTGAAAATTCAGATTTGTGAAACATTCAGTGGCACTTTTTTTTGCTGCCACAGTCACCTTGGAGCTGTGTCCCCATGCAGAGGGGGACAAGCACTGTGTCCCTGGGAGCATCCCACCCTCTACCAATGGGGAGGAGTCTCATTGTATTTTTTACTTCCCCAGGAAATGGCTACATTGAAGGCAAAGAGCTGGAAAACTTCTTCCAGGAGCTGGAAAGCGCAAGGAAGGGGGCGGGTGTGGTAAGGGCTCTCCTGGTTTTGCTCCTTCCTTCTCCCTGTCCCTCCTGCCTGAGGGTTCAGGCTCACATCTCTATTGGGAATGGCACCTACAAGCGGGACTGGGGCATGTGAGGGGGACACCAGCATGGGGAGGGGGGTACATGCTCCCTTCCCCTCTCCATACCAACAGGACTCCAAGAATGACAACTTGGGTGACAAGATGAAGGAGTTCATGCACAAGTATGACAAAAACGCGGATGGCAAAATTGAGATGGCAGAGGTGAGTGGTGTTGGCTCTGCAGACACCCAGGATGCTCATGATCCTTCCCTCCGGGGACATTCAAGGTCCTCCCCCTGGAATGCTCATCCTCNCTTCCCCGAATTGCTTGTGCTACCCCCTGACTCTCATATTCCCTGCAGCTGGCCCAGATCCTGCCCACAGAGGAGAATTTTCTGCTGTGTTTCCGCCAGCACGTGGGCTCCAGCTCGGAGTTCATGGAGGTGAGCAGGATTCGGTCTCCAGTGCCCGGCTCTACCACAGAGAAACAACCAGGAGCTGGCATTGCCCAAACTACCACCCCCTCCACCAGGTCTCCCCTGAACTCTTGTCTTTATCTCAGCATTGGGAGGCAAGGTGGGGCATCCTGCTGTGGACAGTGCTCATTTTGGGGGGGCAGATGAGTTTTCCTAGTCCTCAGCACTCCTCAGGCACCTCATCCTGGTCACCAGGTGAGATGAGCTGTGGGGATTTGGAGCCATTTCCATAAATTCCCCCTCCAGGGTGGATGGTCCTTGGTATCAGGGATGTGCTGAAGCAGATACCTCCCCCCCTCCGAAAACCTTGCACGCCCTCGCAGTGAAACCTATCCACAGGGCAGTGGACAAATTGCTGATGGAGACTGAAATGCAATTGAGGGTGAAGGGAGACATGCAGCATCTGGGGGTGGGGAGCTTGTGCCTGGAAAATTAAACCAAGGTGGAGGTGATGACTGAAAGATGAGCACCCCGTGGCATGAGGGGGTAAATGGGTGCTATTGTTTAATTGGGGAATGTAATTAAATATTAAAGGATGAGGATAATGGCTCTTGAACTCCTGGCCTGTGGCTGAACAAAAGCATCCAGACCCAAAGGAAAGAGTGTGGCACCGGTGGGGCCACCACAAGTCGCACTGGGGAAGGACGGGGGGTGCCAGCCCATGCTAATGTTCATGGTGGGGCTGCTTTGCAGGCTTGGCGCAGGTACGACACGGACCGCAGCGGCTACATCGAAGCCAATGAGCTCAAGGTGGGTGATGGGCACAGGGTGGGCTGGGACAGGTCCCCCAAGGGTGAGACATCTCCACCAGGGACACAGGGACAGCCCAACCAAGCCTTCTACTTCCAGGGCTTCTTGTCAGACCTGCTGAAGAAGGCAAACCGTCCCTATGATGAGCCCAAGCTGCAGGAGTACACACAGACCATCGTAAGTGGGGGACCATGGCTCCTCCCAGGGAGGTTCTGCCACCCCCCCGGAGGGTGGGAGGGAGGAGGAGGTGACGGGTGACTGCTTGTGTCCCTGCAGCTGCGGATGTTTGACATGAACGGCGACGGGAAGCTGGGCCTCTCGGAGATGTCCCGGTAAGGACACGGGTGGCAAGTAGGGGAGAAGACATCACAAAACGCTCCCGTCTAGGAAAAAGCCACTCCAACTTCTGAGAAAAACAGTTTTTCTCTTTAATTTGCTTTTTTTTCTCTGAGCAAAAAGTCACTTTTTAATTTTAAAAAGTGTCTTTTTCTGGCTGCTTCCCACTCATCCTTGCCCTTCTTCTTTTCCAGACTTTTGCCTGTGCAAGAAAACTTCCTTCTGAAGTTTCAGGTAAAATAAATGTAATAATTTAAAAATGAAAACAAACCTAAACAACCCATTCCTGTTCCCTGGCTCTGTCCCCTGACTCACACCACGGTGTCCCTTGCCCTGCCCAGGGGATGAAGCTGTCCTCCGAGGAGTTCAACGCCATCTTCGCCTTCTACGACAAGGTAGGGACACCCAGGAAACTGCCCCCACTAAATACAATTCCCCTCAAAAAAAGCCAAACCCCAAACTACCTGGTTTTGGTTGGGTCAGTTCCTTGCACTGATTTGGCTCTTGGGGGGTGCCAGGTTTGGGGCTGGGGCTGCTGGGTTTGGGTCCAGGGTGCCCTGGCTCGTGTCTTTCCTCCCCCCTGAGGACATCCCTCCTCGTTATCCAGGATGGAAGTGGCTTCATTGACGAGAATGAGCTGGATGCGCTTTTGAAAGACCTGTATGAGAAGAACAAGAAAGTAAGTGGGGATAAGAAGGGGCAGACATGGCCTGGGCCCCATCCTGGACTCCTCTCGTGCCTCCTCCCCTCTCCCAGCAGCATCTTCCACCCCCTGCATCCCTGCTCCATGCGGAGCAGCAGAGATGCTGGTCCAGATGTCCCCATGGTGGAGCTGGGACAAGGGTATCCCAGCTTGGGGGTGCCCCCCAGGAAGAAATGGGGTCCCTAGCCCCACTGGATCCCCCCATGCATCCTCCATTCTCCCAGAAACATCTTCCACCCAACATGTCCCCCATTGTCCTGGGAACCAGGAGAGATGATGGTCCAGATGCCAACCCTGTGTCACCACAGGGGAGCGTGCGGGATGAGGGGTGTCCCAGCCTGGGGGTGCCCCCGAGAAATGGGGTACCCAAACACACACACACACCCCCCGTTCCTTTCAGGAGATGAACATCCAGCAGCTCACCAACTACAGGAAGAGCATCATGAATCTTTCCGACGGGGGCAAACTCTACCGCAAGGAACTGGAGATCGTCCTCTGCAACGAGCCCCCCATGTAGGACTCCGCAGTTCTCCGAGTCCTCTGGGACTCACCAAGCGGCGGCGCAAGCCGGGCGGGGACCGAGGAGAGTCTCGGACGCCTGGGTCCCCTCTNTCGGCCCCGCCCGGGCTCGAACCCGCGGTTCAGCAGCGCCCCCTGGCGGCCGCGGTGGGAGAGACACGCGGGCTAACGGGACACGGACGAGGGGGGCACATAGCAGGACGCCCACGTGCGAAGACGGGACACCTCGGACACGCTGCGTGGGCGCCCTCCCTCCCCAGCCTCGTTCGGGATCCCCCCTCCACTCCCCTGTCACCCGGATCGTGGTGGGGAAAGAGGGCTGGGGGAGAGGGACATGGGGCTGGAGGAAAGGGAGGCCTGGGGGGCTACAGGGACTGTCACCTTTGATGCTGGGACCCCACTCAGGACAGGACACCCGCCGCACCCCAGTCCCCATCCCCTCCATGGACCATGTCGTTGTCTCCCCATCCCCCCTCCACACTCTGTCCCCCCTCACCCTGCGCCATGCCAGAGCCACGTCACCCCTGGGTGCTGCCGACATGTTGGGGGCAGGCAGCCCCACCCCCACCCCATGGTGCACCCGAGGGGGAGGAGGGGCGCTGAGTCACCCCAAAGAGCCAGCAGTGGGGGAGGCAGGGAGCACCCTGGCACCGACGCACCCAAAACCCCCTTTATTCGTCAATAAATAAACCTTTCAATAACCTGACAGAGCCAGAAACAGGCCCAACAGGTCACTGGGGTCAGTGGCCACCACTGGGGTCCAGACCAGCACTGGGGTCAGGGCCACTACCAGGGTTGGGGACACCATGAGGTCAGGGTCACCACTGGAGTGAGGGAAACACAAGAGTTGGGGACACAATGGGGTCAGGGACACTGCAGGGGTGGGGGACACCCCTGAATTTGGGGCCACAGTCAGGGTCAAGGGTGAGGGACACCACTGGAGTTGAGGCCACCCTGGAGTCAGGGCCACTGCTGGAGTCAGAACCACTGCCGTGGCTGGAGCCACTATTGGGGTGGGGGACACCATGGGGTCAGGGCCACAGCCAGAGTTGCCACCATTGAATTTGGGGCCACTATCAGAGTGGGTGGCACCAGCAGGGATGGGGCCACCACCAGGGTCAGGTCCTGGCTCATTGGCTGAGGAACTGGAGGTTGATGATGGCCTTGGGGACAAGCAGGTTGCGGGTCACGCAATGGACGTGGCCATCACTGGCACAGCCAGGGGGTGACACGATATGGGGACATGCTGGTGGCTTTATTCCAAAACAAGAGTGCTGGGAAGGCAGAAGAGGGGAGGGAGATATCAGCTGAGACCTGCCTGACTTGTGTCCCCTCTGGTGTCCCCCTCCACCACAGGGGTGTCCTGGCAGCAGGACAGATAGCAGGGAAGATGGGGCTGAGGGTCCTCAAGCCCCCCTCCCTGTGCCCCCCAATCCTGCTGTCACACAGCAGCCCCCCACTATAGCCACAGTCCCCCCCAGTGACATCCTCCCATCCACTCCCTCCCCCATTATCCCTCCCTACTCACTCAGCCCCCCTCCAGTGGCCCCCTCTGCTCACACGGGGACATATTGGCAAGGGGGGACGACAACATTGGCGACCCCAAAGGGTATTGGGTCACCCCGAGGGGGGGCATTGGGGTCACAGCGGGGGCATTGGTGTCAGGGTTCCTGGCTAGTGTCAGAGCTCCGTGCCACCTCGCTCACAAGGTGTGTGTCAGGGTCCTGGGGAGGTGTTGGAGTCGCAGGGGGATGTTGGGTTCCCAGTGTGGTGTTGGGGTCCCAAGGGGATGGTGGGGTTCCGAGGGGCAGGTGTCAGGGTCGTAG
>VXBJ01006550.1:453269-477228 GCA_013400055.1 Nycticryphes semicollaris | reverse complement strand
GGGGGCTGGGAGGGGGCATACTTGTGGGAGGACAGGTGTCCCTGAGGATGGGGGGGGCACCCTTGTGGCTCGGTCAGGGAGGAGCACCAACCCACCTCCAAACATCTCTCCCTATTCCTCTCTCCAGTATAGAACTGGAAACACAGCAGGGCTGACTGGTATAAACAATCCTGGTGTTTATGGGGATCTGGGAATGTTTAGGGGGGAGTACAGGGCACTGAACTCCCCTTCTGAGCTCCCCTTTATCCCCCCCATTTAGGAGGTGATGTCACTATCACAGACCAACCAGCGGCGTTGGACCAAATCCGGGAAAACATCCAGCTGAATTTCCCTGGGGGAGGGGCTCGGCCCCGGGTAGAGGCACTGGTGTGGGGCCAGGAGGAGGACACGGTCCGGGGGGAGTATGACGTGATCCTGGGCTCGGACATCGTCTACCATCCCCCCTCTTCCCCCCCCCTCCTGGGCACCCGGCGGCGCCTCTGCAGCCCCCGCGCTATCCCCCTCCTCTGCACCAAGATGCGAGGGGGGGACAGCGGTGCCCGCCACTTCTTCCACCAGATGTTGCCCCCCTATTTTCAGGTTCAGCTGTTGCAGCGGGAACCGGAGGAGGAGATAGAAATCTACAGGGTGACCTGCAGGGGTGGGGGTGACCCTATAGATGGAGGGGAACCCATAAAAGAGATAAGGGCAGACCCCAGTCTCAGTGTCCCCAGGATGGGGGTGACCTGAGGGGGGATTAAAGTATTGCCAGGGGCCTTGACTCACCTGGTTGCGTCTGATTGTGAAGGGTTGGGGGGCTGGAGGAGCCTGGACAAGGTAAGGGGTTTATGTAAAGGTTTTGGGGGTCTCTATGAGAAGACCCACAGGGGGCTCTAGAAGGGGGACTGGTCAAGGGTGGGGAGATTCTTGTCCACCAACAGTCCCAAGTCTTTCTCCCCCATCCATCCCTTCTCTCTCCAGCCCAGATTTGTGCTGGGATGGCCCCGACCCACGCACAGGACCCTGCACTTGACCTGTTTGAACCTCACGATGTTCACACAGACCCACATCTCCAGCCTGTCCAGGTCCCTCTGATTCCATTCCTGACCCTCAATATTCAAGTGATTTTACCTGCACTACCATTATAAATGGACGGGAAATGGCCAGGGGTCATGGAATCATGGAATGGTTTGGGCTGGGAGTGACCTTAAAGCTCATCCAGTCCCACCCCCTGCCCAGGACAGAGACACCTCCCACCAGACCAGCAGGACCAAAGCCCTGTCCAACCTGGCCTTGAACCCCTCCGGGGATGGTCTTCATATAAACACGTCCTCCAGTGGCAGATTCAGGGGTTTCACTGGGAGAAGCCAGAACCACCCAAGTGCTCTCCCCCTGGGAATGGCATTCTTCCTAAGTTCCCAGAGAATTCTCTGGTTTCCACAGAGAGTGAGAACAAGCAGTAATTTTCCCTCATGGCAACTTGGGTGTGGGACCAAGTCCCCCATCCCATGTTTCCTCCTCTTCCTCCCCAAAAATGAGCAGAACAGGGGTTTACCCATCTGCAATTGGTGCTGAGCCCCTCCCAGTTGCTCCCTGGAGGTGCTGGTTTCAAACTGAGCCCCGGCCCCCTCCACAGGTGTCAGTGGAGCAGGGTGGGGGTATGATGGAGGATAGCCTCTGTACTGCCTGGTATGCCCCAGTACAACCCTACACAGCCCAGTACAGCCCAGTGTGGTACAGTTTTGTACTGCCCAGTATGGTGCAATGCAGTCCTGTATGGCCAAGTACAGCCCAGTATGGTGCAGTGCAGCCCTACACACCCAAGTACAGCCCAGTATGGCCCAGTACAACCCAATGTGATCCGCTGCACCCGAGTTGAGTCCTCCACATCCCAGTACGGGCCAGTTGCAACCCACCACGTCCCATTGAAGCTGTCCATAACCCAGTAAA
Organism: Nycticryphes semicollaris; assembly: GCA_013400055.1. NCBI lineage: Eukaryota > Metazoa > Chordata > Aves > Charadriiformes > Rostratulidae > Nycticryphes > Nycticryphes semicollaris. The sequence continues at coordinate 475,299 of VXBJ01006550.1, read as the reverse complement.
GCCCCATACAGCCTAGTATGATGCGGCACGGTCCTCTGTGTCCCAGCACGGACCAGTATAGTCGCGTGTGGCCCACCGCGTTCCAGTCGAGCCCTCTACATCCCAGTGCAGCGCGGGGCGTTGCGGGCGGCGCGGTTGCAGGNCCGTTTGGGGGGCGCGGGGCGCATGCGCGGGGCGGGGACCCAGGTCGGCGGTCGCGCGTTGACTTGTCCTCTCGCCAGCCGTCGCTCGCCGGTCTCCGCCATGGCTCTCTTGCACACCNGGGGCTGCGGAGTGGAAGCGTGTCCCTGCCCGGAGCCCGTAGGGGCGGCCGGTGACGTTGGAGGTTGGGGAAGGGGGGGTTGCCAGGGGTAACGGCACTGGGATTGGCTGGCTCCCCCTGTGAGTCGGGGGGCGCGCGGTGCCTCCTTGCGTTCTGATTGGTTGCGGCCGGGGCCCGGCGCCCACCACCGGCCTGCCCTTGAGAAACCGCTATGGAGGGCGCGGGGGCGGTGCGGGATCGGGATGGACCGAGAAACGGGGCTGGGGAGGAGCTTTGTGTGCCAAGAGACGGGGCTGGAGACTTCGTGCCCGGCGAAACAGGGGCCCGGAAGGACCCTGCGTCCCGGAGGGACAGGGGCCGGGGGGGGAGCCTTGTGCACCGAGAAACTGGCTGGGCCCTGGGAAAAGGGGCTGGGGACCTTGTGCCTGGAGAAACGGGGAATGGGGGGATAGGGGGGTCCATGCCCCGGGGACCCTGCACCCGGAGAAACGGGGTTGTGGAGGACCCTGTGCCCTGAAAAATGGGGCTGGGTTGCTCCTGGTGCTGTGCATGGGAGCCAGGGGTGCCACCTGCACAATGCAGTAGGGCCAGGAGCATCCTCTGCACTGTGCTGGATGCTGCTGGTGTTGTGCACCGAGAAATGGGGCTGGGGGGCATACTATGCAGTGGGGCATGCACTACAGCAGGGCATGAAAGACCCTGTGTGCTGTGAAATGGGACTGGGATCCTCTGCCTGATAGACACTGTGCCAGGGACCAAAGGGACTCCTATTCCCCATTAAATGGGGTGCTACTACCAGTGTGCAGTGCCACCTGTGCTAGAGCCATGCTGTCAAGTGTGCAAAACCTGGTGTGAGCAGGATGGAAGCAAGGACTAGTCCTGCAGTAGGAGGTCTGGACTCCCCTGACTCTGAAGCCAGATGGATGAAGAGGGATGGAGAGAAGGACACTGGGTGCAGCTGGAGCCCTGTGAAAAGCCCAGAACAGCTCCACAAAGCACAGGTGACCTAGAAGCCACAGGGTGTTGGCTGGGGACACCACCATCCCCAGCGAAGAAGCAAGAGCATGCAGAGGGGTCTAGGCAAGGCCCTGCTGCTCTCTAGAACCCTTTGAGTCCTGGCCCGTGCAGGCTTGGGAAGCTTTAAGGAATAATTCACCTTGTCAGCACAGGAAAGCGCTATGGTTTTATTTTGCCATTCCAGCAGCTGAAGAAGGCTATTAGATGTCCATTAACCCTCTTTGCCCAGCATGACCTCTTGCTGCCTTGTGAGACAAATGCTCTGAGCTGCTGCTTCTTCTGAGACAGCTTTTGGCTCTTCTCAGGAGATATGGAGGAGCAGGTATCTAGAATTTGTGTTTTCCACCCTTGGACTGTAGCGGGTCTGTGAAAAGTACACAAGCTCATTGGCAATAGCTTTACTTTTCTCAAGCTTGGTACACAGCAAAGCATAAATTATCATATTGAATCTAGGTCACCTAAAGGAGATGGAGACCGTCTCTTGTGTAAGCAGAGAGCCCTCGTTCACAGTCCCCCAGGTTGTTGACTGTGCATCTCATGGATGCCAAACAGAGATTAGGAGTTTGCTGTTCCCTTATCTTCAGATGAAGACTGCTCTGTGCTGAGAATGGTCTTCTGAACTCCGGACAGAGGGCAAGAGATATGAAATGGTCAAAATGGCTCCCTTGAGAAACAAATGCTAATTAAGGTGATAACTCAATCTTTTGCTCTGATATATCACTAGACAGCTATTTTAAATGCTTTTCTCCACAGCAGCTGACTGGGGCAATGAATTTTTAGGCTTGAAAGGAGGGTAGTAGCCAGTAGCCTGTTGGCACTGTTCATGTGTAAATATTTGCTTTAGCTGTGATATCTGGACAGCTTTGCCTTTGGCCCCTCCATTCTGACTCACCAAACAGCTGCAGGGGCTTTGGCAGAGGGTTTGAAATCCAGTATTTGAAGTGACTGTACCTCAGGGGACATGGATTAGCCTCTTCACAATGGAAACCTTCACTGGACTTGTGAACACTTGCTTACCTACAGGAGAACTTGCTTTCTTAGCTTGGCTTGAGGCCGTGAGCATGCTCTTAGGTCTCTGCAGCTTGAGCCGTAAGTTCCACATACGTTTTTAAAGGATCTCGCTGGTTTATGCAGTTCCTGGTGCATTTTCCTTCCTTCTTGTTGCCCCATCTGTCACACTGTTCCTGCAGCTGTACATTAAACCAGTTTGAAAGACCAGCCTGACAGAAGAGTAGGGAGATTACTTGACTCTTAGGTCTGCTCAGGATCTAAATTCTGATTTGGCCACCTGTGTTTGAGTCCTGTAGCTGAAGAAGGTGCTATCTTTGTCTGACATCAGGTATTCCTTGATTAGTTCAACCCCCAGCTTCAACTTGCCTTCATTTAGTTTTCCACACTGAAATACCTCCAGTCTAGCAGAGACGTGCAATTTATAACTTTGACCTTTATTCAAGATGCTTTTAATTGCTCAAAATAAAATATAATGCAGGGTAGAGACAACAATTTTACCGTAACACAGGGGTAGTGGTGTGTTAAGAGTTGTGACCTTGGATCCTTTGAAGATCTCTTCTCCCAAACCCCTGTTTGGAAAGCTTTGTCTCTGCAAACTCCTGGATATCCTGATATCTTTGGACAACAAAGACTTTCTTTTTTTTGTTTGGGTTTTTTTTTGGTTTTTTTTGTTTCTCCTATTGCCACCTCCCTGGAAAAAAGCAGAGGAGCCTTTACCTGAAAATCTTCAGGCTGAGAACAGGGAAAATCAGTCCTAAACTTACACTTCGCTGCTTTAAGCCGATAGAAAGACTGGCTCAGAATGAAAGTACTTAACTCTCCGGTACTCTCCGGAGTGCTGCAGCTTAGGAAAATGCCTGCAGGATCAGCATTATTAGAGCCCAGTGACCTGCTTAAGTGTTTGCAGGAGTGGGACCTAAATACCCAAAACACCATAAGCTGCTTGGTGAAAAGCCCAGCAGAAAGAAGGTGCCGTCACAATCTGAAAGGAAGCAACTCTTTAAAATAGATGGTTGGGCTCCTGCAACCTTTCATACCAAAATAACCTTAGAGCAGGTAAATTGTCGCTGCTGTGCAGAGTGTATTTCTCTCTTGCCCTGCCCCTCCATGGCTGGGGAGAGGTTTTCTCGCAGCGGCACTGGGTGCTGCCTGAACCTGCAGTCAGTTTTTGCCCCAACAACCCCTCTTCAGCATGTTCTGCTCAGGTTGGGCTCTCTCCGCATCGCTCCCTCTCTGCAGGGTGTGCATTACGGGCATGACTGACTCATCCGCCTTTCTGAGTTGATCCTGTGCTTAAACAGAGAGGTAATTAAGGCTTGTTAGTGGTCTAGAAAACATTAAGCACATGTTCCATTTTTAAACTGCCTGAGGTGCCTCTGCCTCATACATGTTTGCTGCCCCTTTTTTTCTCAGAGCCTGTCGAGAGGAAAAATGAAGCCTTTTTATTTGGAAATACCCATGGGAAGAACAGTTAAGTGTGAAGAGTGCAAATGATGTTTGGGGCTCTGATGAGATGCAGTCTCCAAACAAAGTGTGTTTACGTAGTGGCTAAACTGGGTCTAAATGGACCCAAAGCAGGGACAGAGGGAAGATGATTTTGTGAGTTCTGATGATCACGTTTGCATTTAAGCTTCCTTAACCCACCTGGGCCTGCTACCTTCAGCCATGCTGTATCTGTCACCCCACCAAAGAGGTCTGGTTGGCCTGGGGGTGGCTCCAGGCTGCCTGCATTACCTGGGGCAGGATCCAGCCCCAGGACAGCATTCCTGAGTTGGGAAGGCTTGTTATCTTCTCCTGAGGTGTCCTTCCCTGGGCTGCAAAGCTTTGTAAAAGCATTAGCTGTGGGAGCCATCTCCTTTAGCAATCAAGATTCAGTCCTACCCCAGAGGAGATAAACCCAATCTATGCTGTGGCACATGCTTTGTCCCCTATCGAGCTCAGGGATCTGGGTAATCAGATCCTGTGAATCAGGATGCTCAGAGCTGTGTGGAGTCTCTTCTTTAGTAATCCTGCCTTCAGGAGGGGGGCAGTTACCACTGTAGCCCACTGTCAGGCAGGTGAAAAACCACCACACCTCTTCTCTCATACTGTTCACAAGCCTGGAAGTGGGACTGGGTGGAGGCTGTGGCCAAAGAGAGAATAATAACGGGTTTCTTTTTATAGCACAGCCTGGTCTGCCCTTGACATTAAGAGAAGCCTCTCCATCTTCAGGATGTCCTGCCAAAAGGGCAGAGGCAGGTGGTTTGTAGAGTGGCCGCTGGGGAGCAGAGAATAAAGCTCCTGGCGCAGAGAGGTTTCGTATTTGACTGCAAGGGAAGGAGCCTTCACATCAGAACTTGCCACGCTGGAATGAAAGTGTCTTCTGCAATTTCCAGGAAAACAGCTGTCATTTAGGTGTAACATCCCTTTTCAAACGAGGCTGAGTTTGTAGGGCAGGGAAGGAAAATATCTTTATTAGGTCAGCCAGGGTTGTGGGAAAAGAGCATTAGTTTTCATGTGCAAAGAGCCCTTCCAGGAGTTTGGAAGAGGTTCCTTCGTGCAATCGCATGGGTCTGGCCAAGGTTCCCTGGAGGGGACTGACCTATGTGATCCCACCTGTAGGCTGTGAAGAGGTGGCATTCTTCCACAACATAAGAGTTGAAGGCTTTTGTTTCCTGGGGCCTTTCTGGTGTCAGCACATAGGGCAAGCGGGGCCGTTTCTAGGCACTTGAAGGAAGTTGGTTATCCTCAGCCACAGTGAACTAAGGCTCTTTGCCCATTCTGCAATACAGAATCATAGAACATAAAGGGGTTGGGTTGGGGTTTTCTCCCCCCTGGTTAATTCTTTTAGCACTGCTTGTATCTTTTCCAGTAGTTTAAAGACTAGATTTACCTTGAGGTTTTCTCTCTAGCCATGTTAGTGCACATCCTTGCTGAGTTCTGAAGCCTAATTCTTAGCTGTTTTTTTTTCTGTCTTTCAGCTCATGGTGGTCCCACGTGGAGATGGGTCCCCCCGACCCCATCCTGGGAGTGACAGAGGCTTTCAAGCGCGACACCAACTCCAAGAAGATGAACCTGGGTGTGGGGGCGTACCGGGATGACAACGGGAAGCCCTATGTCCTGAACTGTGTTCGCAAGGTGAGCCTGGTGCTTGATCCAGGTGTTGGGCACCCTGGGGAGTCAGGCAGGGGGAAGGCCACTAGGCAAGGTCCTTAGAATAAAAACTTTGTCTCTAACAGAGCAGGACGGTGTTCCTGGATGTCTTTCTTAGCAGTACTAATGCTTCTGAGACGCAACAGAGCCAGTTGTTAAGTAGTAGGGGGATAAAACAGGGGACTGTGTGTCCTGTTCCCATCTGGGTAAATCTAATTTGTTGCTGGCTTCCACGAGCCCTCCAGCCTAGCTGTCCTCGGAACTTCAAGGCTTTTTTCTCCCAACCCACATGGGAGGAAAGAGCTGACGTGGTCCCCTTAATGGATTAGTCTTAGAAATTCTGCTGAGCCCTTGTTAACAGTTTCTTTATAAGCCAGTCTAAAACTCCAACACAGGGAGCTGGATGTGGACACTGTCCTTGAGGGTATTATGGAGCCTTTCAGGGCTGCAAGCATAAAAAGAGGCCATTAAATAGCTGACAGCTGACACAGATTGACTGGCTAGTCTCCTTGGTGTAGGGAGGGTGCTTTTTTTATGTTTCTCATCAGTTTGGGGTTTAAATCCATCCTTTGCCCTTACTCTCCCTGTGCCAGCATGTATTGTGACTGGGTCACAACCTGGGTGGTATCACAGGTGGTAAGTGAACATTGTCAGGATCTGTCCCACTGCTCTGGGAGCATGGATAGGGTTCCTGGAGTGCTCCAGACATCCTCGTCACTGTATTTTTCCTGACCATGGCTCCTTGTCTGCTGTTCTCGGTTCCACTGTCTGATCCTGTGTTAGGTAGGGATTTGGACTGGTTTCTGATTTGGAATCTGCTGGAAAGAAGTAGAGATTAACAAAGCTGGAGGGAGCCATGCCTGAGGGTTGGGTGAGTTAGCTTTCAGACAGGCTGCTTTTGAAATTGCCTGAGGTTTCTGGGTTGTATTTTTTAACTTTCTCCATCTAGTTCAATAATGAGTATGACGAAGCCCTGGAAAGGGCTTGCTCCCCTGCCTGCTTCTGGGGTGGCTCCCTTTGTAGACATAAATCTCTGCCTTTCACTGACAGTCAAGTCTCGCCTTCCTGCAGAACAATTCAAGCTTGGGCAAAGAAATGTGTGTCCTTGTGCAGCAGCATTGACCTGTAATAGGCTGGAAGTGGTGCTGTCCTCTGGCACCGGGTCTCCTGGCTCTGCTGCATGATGCTGCCCCCCATCAAGGGCTCTGGTGGCTGCTAGGCACCTGGCCCCATGGTAAAAGCCAAGTGTCACCTGAAACATTTACTGTTGCCCAGGGCTCATTCAAAACCAGATCTCTGAAGGGGAGCTCCCTTAAACTGACTTTGCCCCTCTTGAGCAAGCACATGTGAAGAGAAGCAACCTTGAGCCATCTACCATCCTCTCCATGAATGTGTTTCACTTTCTCTCTGCCTTCCTTGATGAATGTATGTTCTGCTTCCCAGGCAGAGGCCATGATAGCATCCAAGAAGATGGATAAGGAGTACTTGCCCATTGGGGGACTAGCGGATTTCACCCGGGCATCTGCAGAACTAGCTCTGGGTGAAAACAGTGAGGCTTTCAAGAGTGGACGGGTAAGGAGCGTGCTGGGAAGAAGTGGGTGGGCAGCGCTGTTGGTACATGGGTGCTCAGCAAAAGTGGAAGTACTGGGAGGGGTTCTCATCCCTTTAAGTGGTGAACTGGCCAGACCCAAGGAGAACTGCTTTCTCTGAAGGCTGGGGTGAAATAACCCTTGCTGAGGAGGTGATTTGACCTTGTCAGGGGTGTGCCCTCCCTGCCCTGGAACTGGAGTTGCTAACTCTTGAGGTTCCCCCCAGCCCCGTATCCCTGTTGGGTCGCAGAGATGTACTTCTGCTAATGTGGATGTAGTGACAGGGCTCTTCCCTGTATCATATCGTGGATGCTCAGACTCATGTATTTGCTTCTTCCTTTGCAGTATGTCACCGTACAGGGTATTTCTGGGACTGGATCCCTGCGAATTGGAGCCAACTTCTTGGTGAGTCCCTGGCTGTTAGGGGAAGGAAAGGAGATCTTTTCACCAGAGCTGAATTTTTGGTGTTTTCTAACATTTTTTTTTTTTTAACACTGTCTTTTTCTTGATCAGCAACGGTTTTTCAAGTCTAGCCGTGATGTGTATCTACCCAAACCATCCTGGGGCAATCACACCCCCATTTTCCGTGATGCTGGCCTGCAGCTTCAGGCTTACCGCTACTACGACCCCAAGACATGCAGTCTTGACTTCTCTGGAGCCATGGATGACATATCTGTGAGTTGTTTTTCATGCCTGGATGCAGGGAGGTGGGTGATCATTGTTCAGACATCATATGATGTCTAAAGGCACCAAATTGCAGCTAGAAGCCTTGCAGAACATGTCTAAGCAGTCTAGGGCAAGACTCTCAGCTGCTGAAGAGAGTGCTCAGATGTCATTAATAATTCATTCTCTGTAACATCTCACTTAGAAAATTCCAGAGAAGAGCATCATCCTCTTGCACGCTTGTGCTCACAACCCCACTGGGGTGGATCCCCGGCAGGAGCAGTGGAAGGAGTTGGCAGCTTTGGTGAAGGTGAGCAGTGGAGTGCCCCAGTGGTACTGTGTTCTTCCTGGGAAACCACATCTCTGTGCTTCCATGTCTGGTATCTGGCCTTTGCTGCTCTAAAGGTTACTTACTCTCTTCCCTGAAGCCAGTTGAGTGTCATGTTCCAGTACTGAAGACAGGAGCCAGATAAGTGCACCCATAAAGCTTCTAGTTGACCATCAGACTTTCTGCTGGCACCTTCCCAGGAATCTGGAGTAGGGAGATCTGAAAGTAGAGCAGCAGGGTTGTAAAAGTGATCTGTGCTAACTGGAGGGGGCACCCAGTGCTGGTTTAACAAAAATGCCAGATCTTCCACCATGGCTGGTGTCTCCTCACAAGCTTCAGCTGGAAACAGATAGGGGCAGGTTCTTCCTTCATCCTTCTCCTCTTCCTCCCTAGTGCCTCCTCTCCTTCCCTCAAGCTATAGCCAGTGAAATATGTTTAGTTTAAGGGTGCCTGGCCGTAGTAGTGTCCTTAGAATTGGTGGCCTCTGGAGCCTACAGATGGCTGCAGGTCTTCCAACTAAGGGCAGCACAGCTGAGTTATCTGCATAGAGGCATTGGAAGGGCCTTGAAAGTTCTCATGTGTTTTTCCTGGAAACTGAGAATACAGGAGACATAGAAATGGAATAATTCATTACTGCATGAGTGCAATTCTGTCCCTTGGCCCAGACTGCACAGTCCATAAATGCCCTGGGAGGGTCTTGATATGCTGTTTTGATGTGTGGTGGGTGGTTGTAGGATTTGGGCTGCCTTCTCTGTGGCAAATGAAGGGGAACAGCTCTACTTCTGGAGGAGAACTGCCTCCACGGCTCTTCTCAGCCTGCTGCCCTGCTCCCTGGAGGGATGTTCAGCCCCTTCTGATGCTCTCTTCCCTCTTTGGTTGCAGAAACGAAACCTCCTCGTGTACTTTGACATGGCTTACCAGGGCTTTGCCAGTGGGGACATCAACCGGGATGCCTGGGCTGTGCGGTATTTCATTGAGCAGGGCATCAACGTTGTCTTGTCGCAGTCCTACGCTAAGAACATGGGGCTGTATGGTGAGTGGGGCAGATGGTGTGGACATAGTTTCATCCAGCCTGCTGGAGGGACCTCTGGGGTTTAGCAGCCGGTGTCTTTCTGCTGCCCATGTTCACCTTGCAGTACTGCTTGGGGTGCAGTAGACAACCCTCTGGCCACCCTTCTTGAGAACAGGGCTCCACTAAAGCTGCTTTCAAAAACTGTTTGGATAAGTCCTACCCCAGCTCTGGGTAGCTGAGGGCAGAGGCTGGGACCTGATTGTCCCTTCCCTCTTTTAGGAGAGCGTGCAGGTGCCTTCACGGTGATCTGCAGCGACGCAGAGGAAGCCAAGAGAGTTGAGTCGCAGCTGAAGATCCTCATCCGCCCCATGTACTCCAACCCACCCCTCAATGGAGCCCGCATTGCCTCGATCATCCTGAACACACCTGAGCTACGGAAGGAGTGGTAAGAGGGAAACCCAAATGCTCATGAGAGCAAGGTGTGAGTTCTCTGTGGCAATCCCTGCATGCCGCTGTTGTGGGCAGCTCAGCTTCAGGGGTACAGCCAGAACTGTGTGCCAGAAATCCCTGCTCATGTCCTGGCATCAGCTGGTATCAATCCAGCCTAACACAAACAGGTTTCTGTCGTGTTACCAAGACAGAAAATGCTGTAAAGGAGGAAATAAAGCTCCCTTAGGATTCAGTGTTGCAGGAGCTGCCTACCCAAGGAGTAGAAAAGACAGACTAAAAGTGTTGTAGCCACGTAGTATATCTCTAATAGCAGAATTGGAAGCATAAGCCCCCTGGGAATGAGACCCAGGAATGTAACCCTTGTGCCCTCAGCGTGCTTCCTGGCACCAGCCTGTGCTGCTCTCCCAGCCTCTCAGTAGCTAGTCCCTGCTGGCAGCTGGCTCAGCAGAACAAAGGCTGGCAGTGTGTGGTGGCCTTGCTGGGAGCTGCATTCCGCTGGCAGGCTGATGCTTGTGCCTGGTCCAGGGCCCAGCAGAGACATCTCCAAGCTGTGCTGCCTTGGAGCAGGGGATGTGATGCTACAAGGGCTGTAGCCTCTCTGCTGTGAGGACAGGCTGAGAGAGTTTGGGGGGTTCAGCCTGAAGAACAGAAGGCTCCAGGGAGACCTTAAAGCACCTTCCAATCCCTAAAGGGGCTCCAGGAAAGCTGGGGGAGGGACTCTTGACTGGGGAAGGGAGCCGTGGGATGAGGAGGAATGGTTTACAATGCAAGAGGGGAGATTGAGATGAGATCTCAGGAAGAAGTGTTTTGGTGTGAGGGTGGTGAGACCCTGGCCCAGGTTGCCCAGAGAAGCTGTGGCTTCCCCATTCCTGGAGGTGTTTAAGGCCAGGTTGGACAGAGCTTTGAACAACCTGATCTGGTGGGAGGTGTCCCTGCCCCATGGCAGGGGGTGGGACATAGCAGTCACCTTCAGATATCAAGACAACGAATCAGCTCCCCAGCTGCAGCAACAGGTTCACACTCTGGTCTTTGCTCTGCATCCCCTGTGGTTTTGGGATGAGGCCCTTCCAGGTGGAGAGGGTTGATTCCCGGTAGGCAGGGATTTGGTGTGTGATGTGTCCCAGCCCTGCTCTGAGTGGTTCCTGGGTTGATTTCTCAGGCTGGTGGAGGTGAAGGGCATGGCTGACCGGATCATCAGCATGCGGACTCAGCTGGTGTCCAACCTCAAGAAAGAGGGATCCTCCCACAACTGGCAGCACATCACTGACCAGATTGGCATGTTCTGCTTCACAGGGCTGAAGCCTGAGCAGGTAAACGTGGTCCTTATCAGTAAGAACTTGACTGTGGGTGCTGGAATGAGCCCCTTTGGGCAGTTCTTCTCCAGGAGGAACATCCTCCAAGCCCGCAGCACCAGAGCACCATGGGGATCCATGTCTTGCTCTGCTCCCTGCTGTGCTTGTGGAGGTTGAAAGCAGAAATACCCTGCTTCTGTCACAGAAAGCAGTCACTTGATGCCACTTGGAGGTGACTTTAAAGTTTGGCTCAAGTGAGGTGACACTCCTGGCTGGACATCTGCAGCGTTTGTATGTTTCTCAGAGCCGAGCAGCATCTCTCTTGGTTCACGGGGTGCACTGCTGGCTCTGCAGGTAGTGGAACGCCCATGCCCACTGGCTCCCCAGTTCCTTCTCAGTTCTGGCAAACTGGGTAAATTTGCACTCTTGCTAACAGAGATGAGCTGTGGTTTGAACTCTGCTCTTTCCCCCCAGGTGGAGCGGCTGACCAAGGAGTTCTCCATCTATATGACAAAAGACGGGCGGATCTCTGTGGCAGGAGTTACGTCAGGCAATGTAGGTTACCTGGCTCATGCCATCCATCAAGTCACGAAGTAAAGACAAAGGTGTGCCCTGGAGCTGGTGGCCTTCCCTTCCCCACCGGTCGAAGATGGGGAGGGAAAGGAAACAAGCAGAATATTTCCAACCACAGCACTTGACGCCGCTGCTGAATGTATCTTGTAGATGAGTTGTTGTAGAAGCCTAGTCAAAGCCACCCACCTTGTGGAGCAGGGACATCATTGCTGGCTCCCGCTCGTCATAGCCGTTGTCCCCTGCTGTCCGTCCTTTGTCCATCAGCCCTAGCACCTGCCTGCGATGGAGGAAGCAAATGCTTAGCACTGCTGTCCCACCGGCAGAGGCACCAAAGGCTTCCCTGTGATGGTTTCTCCACGAGAAGGCTCTGTTGCCCACTGGCCTATATGGCAGCACCCACCTGCTGGTGGGCTGAGGGGGAGGACTGCTCAGGTACACCCCTGCCACCTCCTCAGCCTGTCCCTGCTGCCACTAGGCTCTGTTCTTGAGGCTGGGCAGCGCCTCCAACAACCAGCTCTGAGGACTTCTCACTACTAAAATTTGTTCCATCGTCAGCTTTCCTCTTTCCACCTGGGAACCTCCTCTCAGGTGTCATTCATGGTGGCACTGGTGTGGGGGGCAGAGCAATGTCCCTGGTTCTCTTGACTTCACTCCTCTGCCCTAGGGTGAAACAATTCCTTACCTCCTCCCACCCCCCCATAAAATCCTCCTCTGAAAACTGCTCTCTGTTGGTCTCTGCCTCTCCCAGTTCCTGTACCACAACCTGTCTGTGTCCCCCAAAGCCACAAGGCAAGAAGTGGCCCTGCTGTGTCCACTCTCACATGAGGTGTCCCTCATCTGCTCTTGGGACACCAGAAAACAGGAGGGAAAGATTCCGAGGGAAGGCAGAGCTGCTGACTCAAAAAACATTGTGTCCTTTGAATGTCCCTAAGGCCCTGCAACTCCCTGGGTTCTGGTTCTTTTTTAATCCAAATAAAGTGGTGCACAGCTGTGTTGAGCTGGGGACTTCCTCCTGTCATCCTGCAGCTGGATCCTGTCCCTCCTGTGCACAAAACTTTCCATTCCAGGGGTGTGCCAGCACAGAGGGTCTTGTATGACCAGTGAAACCCTCATCTCCCAAGCATCTTACCTGGAGAGAGGGCAGTTCCCACCTGTGTGCCCCAGAAGCACCAGGGGTGTGTGGGCTGAAGCTGCCCCAGGTGTCGTGGAGCTGGAATTGAAGCCTACAAGTGTTGAACATAGGTGTCACTGGGGAGAGTGTGAGTTCCCAAAGGCCAATCCACTGGAGCACAACAGAGTTTCTCCCTGCAGCAGGCAAAGATCTCTCCTTAGGTGGTTTCAGGGGGGCTATCTCTGGGTCTGCGTGAGTTTTCTCCATTCACTGGCACCTTTCCCCTCTGCAGCCAGAGCTGGTTATTTTGCAGAGCACCCTTGTTCTCCTGGGAGGTGGGATGGAGTCTGGTGCAGAGATGTGAAGGCAGGAGGGGGCTGGAGCCCCCTGCTGCTTCCTGACAGACCCTTTGCACTTTTAACAGTGTCCATTTAAGGGTGCAGGTTAAAGGAAGTCATCCTCCTCCTTTGCTCTGCCCTGGTGAGGCCACATCTGGAGCATCGGGTCCAATTCTGGGCTCCCCAGTTCAAGAAGGGCAGGGAACTTCTGGAGGGAGTCCAGAGGCTATGAGGATGATGAGGGACTGGAGCATCTCTCTGCTGAGGAAAGGCTGAGAGACCTGGGGCTGCTCAGCCTGGAGAAGAGCAGACAGAGAGGGGATCTTGGCAATGCTGAGCAATATCTAAAGGGCAGGTGTCAAGAGGGTGAGGCCAGACTCAGTGATGCCCGGTGATAGGACAAGGGGCAATGGGCACAAACTGCAACATGGAAAGTTCCGTCTGAATACGAGGAAATGCTTTCCTGTGAGGGTGGCAGAGCACTGGAACAGGCTGCCCAGAGAGGGTGTGGAGTTTCCTCTGGAGATACTCCAAGCCCACCTGGAGCAGGGTTCCTGTCCACCCTGCTCTGGGTGACTCTGCTTTAGCTGGGGAGTAAATGATCTCCAGAGGTCCCTTTCAACCCCAGCTGATGGCTGCAGCCTCTGCTTGCTCCTGTGTGTGCTATAAACCACTTTTCCTGCTGCTGTGGTCCCCGGTTCTGCCTGGCTCTGGAGCTGCCTCCTGGTTCCAGAGATCTGGTTTTAAACCCATGTTAGGCCTTTCTGCTGCCCTTTCTGTTACAATAAAAATAGAGCTGGAGCACAGCCTTGCCTTCTCTGCTGGTCCTTGGTTTCTCCGGGTTCAGCTGCAGAGCGGCAGGGATGTGTTTCCCGAAGATGGGGAGCCCCTGGCCGTGGGTCCGCGGGAATGAGCAGCCCTTCGCGGGGATGAGCATCCTTTCCCCGGGGGGGCGGGCAGGGATGCGGACTACAAGCCCCGGCGTGCAGCGGGGAGGGCGGTGCCGGGCGCTGCGCCGCCGCCGAGCCCCAAAGGGGCCGGGACCGCGACCGGAGCCGGAGCGGAGTGGGCTCTTGCTGCCCGGTGAGTGGGGCCGGTGCGCGGGGGTACCAGGGTTAGGGGATTCCCCCGGAGGAAATCCCGCCACCCCACCCCCCGGGGACAGCCCCCGCAAAGGCAGGGTGACCGCCACCGGGGCCTTCCTTCTCCTGGAGTGAGGCGGAGGTGGGGCCCGCGGAGGTCCGGGGGGTCTGTCAGGTCAGCCACGGAGGATGCACCGGCTCCGGTTGTCGCCGGCGTTTTGGCTTGGCCTGAGGTGAAAGGACTGTCGGGGACCCTGCAGCATCCTCCTCCCACCGCCTTCCTCGCCCAGGTGGGGGTTCAGCCAAAGCGGACCCACGGGTGACTGTGGGCCTGGGACCCGTCCCCAGGAGAGAGCACTGCCTTTTTTCTTCCCTTGAGCCAACCTGTGGGGTATTTCCCCAGAAACCTCTGAAGAGGATTCCAAGCACAAGCCTGGGGATTAAATAGCCTAAAAGCAAAGGATAGGCTGGTCAGGAAGAGTCTTTGGAGACGTCGTCCAAGGAAGAAAGAGATTTTCCTAGAAATGACATTTTCCTTGGCTGTGTAGGTTCCTGCGAAGCCCTGCCGGATTGGGAGGGTTGATCTCCAGCGTGGGGGCACTGGGATGAAACCTGGGCTCTCCAACCCCCAAGGGCTGCACTGCAGGAAACACCAGGTCTTCAGGTCCAAGAGCTTCTGAGACATCTTGTGCCGATGGTCACCCTGGGGGTGGCACTGAAAGGGGCCAGTCCCACTTTTCCTGGCGACATGGTGTTTCTGCTGCCTGCCTTGGGCGGGTTGTTGTGGTGGAGTCCAGCCTTGACCTTTCCCCGGGAACACGTGCACAGCAGCTTTTGCAGAGCTGGCAGGAATTGGGGCTGGAAAGCAGGAAGCGAGCCCTGACGCTGGGTCTCGTGCCCAGAAAAAAAGCGAGTCCTCAGCCTGAGGCTGCAGCTGCCCGGTGGTGGCATCCTCGCCCCAGATTTAGGGGACAAGAGGTGAGTCCTGCTATATCTGCTGGTGTGAGGACACCTGTGTCCTGTGACCCCCAAGCTGAGACTCAGGGAACTCATTTCCTCTGTGCACCCATCTGATGCCCGGGTTGTTAGCGTGCCTTAATTAGCACTTACTGTATCCTTCTTGCTCCCCTTCTAGGAGTGGTGAAATGCCTGACCCCTGTGCTGCTGCAGTCCCAGCCTGCCTGTTCGCTGCTCTCCCTGCCTGATGGAACCAGCACTGGCAGAGGACCTTCCTCGAGGTGGCCGGTCAAGCCCGGCGAGGGATCGCTAGTGGGACATCTACGGCAGCATCTGCCACCCTCAGAGGGACAATGGCTCAGGGCACCGGGAGCATCAACAGTGACTACAAGGACTGGGAGTGGAGTGCTGACGCCGGGGAACGGGCCAGGCTCCTGCAGAGCCCCAGCGTGGAGACGGTGCCAAAGAGTGGAGAGAGCCAAGGCAACGGTCTGGGAGCGACATCAGCTTTGGGAGCCGTCTTCATTGTGGTCAACGCTGCCCTCGGGGCTGGGCTGCTCAACTTCCCTGCCGCTTTCAGCATGGCTGGTGGCGTGGCCGCGGGCATCGCCCTGCAGATGGTGAGAGGGTGGGGAATGGACAGTCCCCTGTCCCACCCAGGGAGGGGACGTGTGGAGTTCCAGAAGGGGCTCAGGGAAGACCTGGCTCCCATTGGGTGAGGTGCATCAGAGATGCTCTGTGTGGTTGGGGGTGCCTGCTAGGGTTGGCTTTGGGGACCTTGTGACGCTGTTGCCTTAGTGTTCTCTCTCTGTGTCTCTTCCTCACCCCAGTGTATGTTGATCTTCATCATCGGAGGCTTGGTCATCCTGGCATACTGCTCTCAAGCCAGCAACGAGCGGACATACCAGGAGGTCGTGTGGGCCGTCTGCGGAAAGGTGCCAGGCGTGCTCTGTGAGGTGGCCATTGCCATCTACACCTTTGGCACGTGCATTGCTTTCCTCATCATCATCGGAGACCAGGAGGACAAGAGTAAGTGTGTCCCATGTGGGAAAAAATAACCCTTTGGCTGGAAGGGGACAACCTGACTGCCCCAGTTGTCCCCACAGTCATTGCTGCTCTGGTAACGGAGCCTGAGGAAGCTGGGAGCAGCCACTGGTACACGGACCGCAAGTTCACCATCAGCATCACCGCCTTCCTCCTCATCCTGCCCCTCTCCATCCCCAAGGAGATCGGCTTCCAAAAATATGCCAGGTAGGTGGTGGAGAGAACCCTATGGGGGTTGGAAGCTGGGGTGAGCCAGCAAGCACCCACCTAAGCATGGTCTCCGGGAACAGGGAGTGGAACCATTGTGGTTCAAGTGCCCTTGAGGGGCTGAACATCTCCTCCTCTGCCTTCCTGTGTGTCAGTTTCCCCATCTGGGAAGCAGAGAAGCTGCTGAGCGCTGTGTGGCCACTGTATCATGCTCTGGGGCTTGTGTCCCTCCCTTCTGCTTGCTGGAAGAACTAGGGAGACTTTCAAATGCATTGTCCCCTGTCTTTGGTGTTGGCCACCCAGCAGAAAGGGTTCCCTGGCCAGGTGGTCTGCAGGCCAGCCCTGTTCCACCAAGCACCATGGTGTAACCTGGCTGCTGGAACTGGACCATGGCCACCAAGGACAACCACCACCATCACCTCTTTCTCCTGCCCAAAGGCCAGCCCATTCCCTTGCTGTCACATCAGCAGCATGGGACAACCCCCCAGTGCAGCATCTCTCTGGGGACAGTGGTTGACAATGCCTGGCACATGCCTGTGGGAAGGGAGAGTAAGGGTGGTCCTGATGGGAGGGATTGTGGTGGCCTGGGCTGTGCAGGGAGGAAGATGGGGCTAGAGAGGCTCAAGGACACCCTCCACAGAGCGGGGAAGCAGCTGACGGCCTCCTGTCTCCTCTTGCAGTTCCTTGAGTGTGATTGGCACCTGGTACGTCACAGCAGTCATCATCATCAAGTACATCTGGCCCGACAAGGAGCTTGTGCCTGTGGAGATCCCCACCAGGTGAGGGCAAGGGACATGATGCTGATGGTGGCCATCACAGGGCCAGGCAGGGATGTGAGTGAGGGCTGCGAAGGCTGGGGACAAATCCTTCGCAGTCCCCATCCCTGGACCTGGGGACACTGCCTGTTGCTGCCAGGAGCTCCCAGGCAGCTACATCTCTGCTTGTTTCAGAAGAGCAGGCAGGGAAGGAGACAAAAAAAGATCTCTTGGAGGTCCCCAAGGCTCCATTGCAAGTTTTGGGGAGAAATGATTGACTTTTAGCTCCAATACAGCCAGGCCCAGAGCTCCTTGTGCAGTGCTTGTGCTCATCCAGCAACATGGGATGTGCCTATTTTAGGACAATTTCTGGTTATTTCTTTGGGCAGCACAGCCCCTTGTCCCCTGTGGCTTGTCCCCTCCCTCATGGACTGGGGACATTTATGGACCCAGTGTGGGTAGTGGGAATTTTAGAGCAGAGACAAATGTAGACCAGTTTTCAGCACTGCCCAAATAGATTCTTACTTTTTTTACCGATACTTTTATTTTTGTAAGCTCTCAGTTTTGGCTGGTTCTATACCAGTGAAAGGCCCTGGTCTTCAGGGAGTGCCAGATCCCAGGAGAACCTCTCTCCATGGAAAGGCATTGTCCTGGGTGAGGGGACACAGTAGCCACAGCGGGCGAGCAGGTCAGCAGAGGAGCAAGCTCATCACTGAGCACCCCTGGGGTGCTGAGTAGGGGATGTGGGGGACCAATTCTGATCGGTGGGTGTTTCTCTCCTGCCAGCCCCTCCACCTGGACTGCTGTCTTCAATGCCGTGCCCACCATCTGCTTTGGCTTCCAGGTAAGGCCACAAGTCCAATGCTCCCCTTCCCACCCTGCTGCCACCTGAGTGGGGGACTGCCATGGTCCAGGGATGCTCCTCCTCTGGGCAACCAGCCCAAACCCTTCCCATCTGCTCCCCAGATAGCTTTGCAGATTTGCAAGGGGGACAAAGAGAGTTTAACATCTCACTGCCCTAGATGGAGATGGAGATCCCTGTCCCCTCTCCTTTTCTTCACCAGCGACGTACCTGGGGAGATCATGGTATCAATGACAAACCTGGGGATATCACATGTGGGATCCCATCAGGCTCAGCCCATTGTGTGTCCCTGCTCTCTCTCCATGTCCCTGGCAGTGCCACGTGAGCAGTGTCCCCGTCTTTAACAGCATGAAGCAGCCAGAGGTGAAGACCTGGGGGGCAGTGGTGACGGCAGCCATGGTGATCGCTCTCTTCGTCTACACGGGCACTGGTGAGCCTGGGGACACCGTGTGAGTGTGGCACGGTCCTCGGAGGGGCTGTGAGGGATCCTCTAATCCAGAAGGGGGGAAAGGGAGGGGACTCTTTCTCAACCCCCTGCAATGTGCTCTGTGCCGTGTCCATCCAAGTCTGGTCTCTCAAACACACACGGAGGAGGCTTGTCCTCCTTCCCCACTGACTGCTCCCTTCCCGGCAGGTGTCTGTGGCTTCCTGACCTTTGGAGCTGGCGTGGAACAGGATGTCTTGCTGTCCTACCCCTCCAATGACATCCCTGTTGCTCTTGCCCGTGCTTTCATCATCCTCTGTGTGCTGACATCCTACCCTATCCTGCACTTCTGTGGCCGGTGAGTGCTGGGAGGAAAGCAGGGGCTGGTGTAGGCAGGGTGGGCGACACCGGGAAACCCCCTCTGCCCCACGTCTGTGCCCACAGGGCTGTCCTGGAGGGTCTTTGGCTCCGCTACACTGGGGTGACAGTGGAGGAGGATGTGGTTCGGGAGCGGAGGCGGCGCCTGCTTCAGACCGTCAGCTGGTTTCTCCTGACCCTCCTTCTGGCTCTCTTCATCCCCGACATCGGCAAAGTCATCTCTGTCATCGGGGGCTTGGCCGCCTGCTTCATCTTTGTCTTCCCAGGTGGGGCATCTCGGGATGCTCAGGGGCTGGCAGAGGTCTCTTGGCCTTGTGTCTTGAAGAGGGAGAGAGCAGGATGGAGATGCAGGAACCAGAAGGTCTTTAGAGAAGAAGTGTGGCAGGAGATCAGTTGGCAGCCCAACTGTTTTGACTGGGCAACAGGTTGCCCAGGAAGCTGTGGCTGCCTCATCCCTGGAGGTGGTTCAAGGTCAGGTTGGACAGTGCTTTGAGCAACTTGGTCTGGTGGGAGGTGTCCCTCCATGGCAGGGTGTGGGACTGGGTGAACTTTAAGGTCCCTTCCAACCCAAACCATTCTGTGATTCTATGATTCTATGCCTGAACTCTGTTCTGTAATAGGAGTGTGGCTCCATGGCCTGTGGGGTGTCTGCTCAGTCCTTGCCTGTTTTTAATTTCACTCCTCTCCCTCTCAGGGCTCTGCCTGATCCAAGCCAAGCTCTCAGAGATTCAAGAAACCAGGGCCATCAGGTAATCGAAATGTGTTTCCCCTCTCCCCACTTCCCGTGCGGATGTTGGTGTGAAGGTCCCCCTCTGAACATTCCCTGTCCTTCTGTATCCACAGCTGGTGGGCCCAGGTCAGCTATGGGGTGTTCATGGTCACCCTTGGAGCGTTCATCTTTGGACAGACCACTGCCAATGCCATCTTTGTGGATCTCACAGCCTGACTCCTCCTCCAGGACAGACCGCGATGCTGCTGCGGGATTCCCCTGGGAGCAAAGGGAAGCAGGGAGAAAACGCAGCAGCATGTTGGGAAGATCTAAGAGGAGCATTGCAATCTGGGGCTTGGCTGAAAGAGCCCTGCAGTAGTTTGTATCTCATCATTTTAACGCAACCAGGCAGACAGGCTTGTCTTCTCAGCCTGTGGTCCCCTGGTGAAGCCAGAGCATCACTACAAGGGCAACTGTCATCCAGGTCAAGCCCTTTCTGCCCATCTGGGCTGGACATCACCACCTGAGACGTCATTAAGGGGTTTTGTTTGGGGTTTGCTAGGGCATGCTGCTCTCACCCATGTTCCCCTGTACCAGTGGAGCTCCTCTCCACTCCTTAAAACTCCTCTTCTTCTCCCAAGATTGGAGGAAGAGAGTGTCTTGCATAAAGGGAACTAGTGTTTATCAGACAGGGCAACGTCCCCGTAGTCCTCTTCTGTGTTTGATTTGAACTCTGCTTTCCCATGGCTCATCTGGCCAGTCTCCTGCCCTTACTCTTACATCTCCCTCCGCCTGAGCTGCACTTTCTGTTACAAAGTGGGACCATCACCTTCAGCCCAATTTCTTTTTGGATGATTGGGATGAGCCCAGGGTAGGGATATGCTGTTTTTTCCAGGAGGTGTCCAGGAAATGGGACTGGGACAGGTGTAGATTTTAAGGAACACTTTGGAGATAAAGCAGTTGGTATTAACCCATTTTTATATTATTCCCTTGGCTGTTCATGCTCTCTGTGGCTGGTATTGCCCTGAGCTCTCCCTGCATCGCCTGGATGGTCGTTTCACTTCTGCTCCCACTGTGTTGAGTGGTTCCTCCAGCTACAAATTTGGCTGAGGGAGTTAAACCTCAATAGCAAACTGCTCTTGCTTGGTCTTTGAGTTCCCTGATTCCTTGTTTGGCTTTTAAAACCCTGGGGGAGGCAGGAATCGATGTGTATCTGTGATAAAGGTCTGGCCCAGCTTTGTGTGCCACCTGGCTTGGCCACTCCTGCACCTTCTGGAAGCAGCCCAGGGTGTCCTGGTGGGAAGGTAAACCATGGCCTGCTTCTGTCCTCACCATAGCTCTCTCTCTGCAACCAGTAGCGGTGGGTGGGAGGACAGCACATGGAAATGTTTGATCTCTCCCTGCCTGCTTGCTGCCTGTAAATGTGGACCTTCCCTCTGCTCCATGGGATGAGATGGGAAGACCCCGATGGAGCAGGAGGAAGAAAAGCCCCAAGAGCAATGTGAATGTTTGTGAGGGACCCTGTGAAGGCACATTTCCTTTCTGCCTCTCCAAAGGTAACACCAAATTGCTGTGCCCTCAATTTTTGACAAAACCAGGCTCCAGCAAAACCCTGGTTCATAGGCACTGGCTGCCTCCAGAGCCCCTACACCCAGTTCCTGCCTGAGAGCTGGTGCTGAGGCCTGAAGGACCCCATGGCCTAAAGAAAAGGGTGCCCACCCACCTTGATACTGCCCAGTCCCACAGACTGCTCCCCCTGGACACAGGGAGCACAGAAGCCACCTCCTGTGGAGCCCAGCAGGGACTGGGATGCTCAGCAGATGCCAACGCCAAGATGCCTTTCAGTGCCTGTCCCCCATCAAGGCAGAGAGGGGTTTGGTGCTTGGTGCCTTCTGTGGCTCTGGCTTTCCCCATGGTGAGGTCCCACAGCCAAAGCGGAGACGGACATGGCATCCCACATCCAGACCATGACATCCTTGGTTTTCACCTGGGCAGTGACTGGACTCCTTCATCCCCCCGGGGGGGTTGAGAGTAGGGGGGGGGTACAGCGGTGCTGTGGCTGTTTGTCTGTTTGCCTTACCTCTTCCCTGACTGTTTACAAAACACTGACCTTTTAAAATGTATTTTCTATGTGCAGAATGCGGAGGGAACCTCGACCCAATAAAAGTGATGTTGTGGTGCGTGTGCCAGGTGGGCATGAGGTGGTTACTGAGGGGGGTGAAAGATGCTCATGAGTGGGATGTAGGGATAAAGCCATGTCCTAAAATGCCAGCCTGGCTCTCTGGGCTTCAGGCTGGGCGGTGTGGGGGCAGGTTTCCATGCAGACACCACAGCAGCTGGCAGAGGGGTCACCATGGAGAAGGCCCCATCACCTCCCTCACGCTCTCACACTCCACGGTGCCCTCCCAGGGCGGTAGATGGGGTCCTGTTGGCACCCCGGGGTTGCCCCCAGTGTTAGATGGTGGGTGTTGGGTGGCTTTCGGGTGGCTTAGGAGTCGTTCTAAGGTTATGCAGTGTCTACCCCGGCCCTAAGGTGGGGATGCTGAGGGAGCCCACGCGTTTCCTCTCTGGAACAGAAGCCGTGGAGCAGGGAGTGTGCAAATGGACGGAGGCTCTCAAGACTAAACGGCCCCTGCAGCGGCCTCGGGAATTACGTTGCCGCCCTATAGAGCATCCAGGGCGGGGGACGCCATCTTGTGGGGAAGCAGTGCTTCGGGCCGTACCACCGAACGGCGTGGGGGGGGGGAGGGCGCGGTACCAGAGGCCGTACCACAGCGCTGCGCAGAAGGGGGAAACTCGGGGCCTGGGCCGGTACCACTCGGGGAGGGGCACTC
>VXBJ01006550.1:416577-452272 GCA_013400055.1 Nycticryphes semicollaris | reverse complement strand
CGGCGTAGGCCACGGCGGGGCCGGTGGGCCCGAGGTGCGTGTGGGACAGCCAGTGGCCTTCCCCACCTCCCTCTCCTAGCCCCGGCTGCGGCCTGCTCTGGCTTGCTCCGCTCCCCATCTCGGCCGCTTCGTCGGCGTCCGATCGACGGGAGGAGCAGCCGAGTGAAGTTGTTAGAGGCTTTGCCTTGGCCCGGACCGGTTCCTGGGTTCGGAGCGGGAGTTTCCTGGTACTGGGCTGGCTGGGTGGCGGTGACGAAGGCTGCGGTGGCGGCGGGCTACTTCGGGAGCGCTCCGACGGGCCGCGGAAACCTTCGGCTGTGGGGGTGTTTTCATTTCTCTACCTCCATCTGCTGTTGTAGTGTTAGTCGCGACAGGCCGAGCTCTGACAGACTCCAAAAGCGGCCGGTTGTTGGGCCTACCCCCGACCTGGGCTCGGTGGCCTCTTCAGAAGATCAATGACGATCTTCAGTTGGGACTGACCCCAAGAAAACAAATAATCTATAAACAGTTCTCTATAATAAATAATCTTCCTCAGACCGCATGGAAGACGTGTTTCCCAACGCTGTCTTCCTGTTAAGAACACGCTGCCCAGTAAAATCGACTCGCTGAATTTGAAACTAGAAATAGCAACAGTTGGCTGTTTTGATAGAAGCAGTGTTGTTAGAAACAGGCCTGTTATGGTAGATCTCTAAACTCAGCATAGTACCTGTTCCCTTCTTACAGTAAGGTTAGTGAGCTGTTTTAGTTCAATTTCAACAGATCACAGACGATTTGGAGTGTTTATTGACAAATTTACAACAGAAGTGAGATAGTACTATAAAATATAAAGCCAGACACTTTACTCTGTTGATATGTCACGAGCTTAGAGTGCCTGTGAATCCCACTTGCTAGAAGGGAGCATGACATCTCCCAGTGGAACATTTTTATGTTTTTCTAAAGTGGGTAACAAAACAGGTACGACACCTGACAAGTCATTCTTCATGCACACAACTTAAGTGTTTCCTGTTTCTAAGGTACCTTGGCGTTGACTGAAATTATCGGTAGGGCAAGTATGGCTCTTATAAACAGGAAACAAACTCAGCTGGTAATAGACTTGTTTGTTCTCTCTAGTCTTGTTACTTGGGTTTTTTGGCCCTTTTGGCTTTTAAGTTTGCTGTTAACTGTTGATCCTATTGGCCTGGTGTCAAACCAAGTTTGGAGCCAACTTGCTGTATGCCTGTCTCTCCTCTTTAGAGAAATACCTGATCCTGTTTATCTTTCTAGCATAGTACTTTTAGATATTTAATTAATTTTAATTGATGCTGAAATGACTGCTCTTGGTGTTCAGTTGGGGATAAGTGAAAGAGAAACTGCCAACATAACTTAGGAAGAGTGGACAATGATGTTCTCTGACCCTGTGATGGGTCATTGCTAAATCATGTTGGGAATTTTTATCGCTGAGAATCATGGTTGAGGACATGACTATTTTAGCCTGAGTTCTCTTCCATTCTATAACCATCCCTACTACAATAATACTGCAGCTCTCCTTTGCCTTTTGAAATAGCACTTAACTGCTCGAAACCACTTTTTGGGTGACAAAACAGCCCAAAGCTGTTTTACAGTTCCCAAAGTTTCCTTTAACTTCTCTCTAATGGCAACTTTATCCTTCAGTGTTTGTGACTGAAGGGAAAGTCGGAAGTGAGAGTTTCTTGGGGCTTTTTTTTTTTTTTCAGTAAACAGTCCTAGCTGAGATATGAAAATGCCTGAAGCGGCCATGTCATGATAGATGCGTGCCTGATAGATCTGAGTTAGGTTCCAAACCTGAAACTTAACTGGCCTCAATGTGTGGGAATAAACATGTGGGCTTAGTTCAGCTGCTCTCTAGAAACTAAAGTTATGGCATATAATCAGTGTTAGGGTTTGCAGTTGATGGCAATTGTGTGCAGTTTTTCCGGTACATGGATTGTTCAGGTGGCTCCTCTGTGTTTAAACACTGATGTTTGAACTGGTCAAATTAATCAGTAGCTTGTTTTACCGCTGGTGTGACTTACAGTGTAAGGTTTCTCTTTCTGTAGGTTTCATAATGATAGAACTAACTAACTGTGTTATGATTCAAACCCCCATTCCTTCTTCAGAGCGTTTATCACGTGGGGCTTTCCAGAGGTGCTGCTCTTCTCTATGTTCTGTTTGTTTGAGAAATGGGTAAGAGACCATGTTCTGAAGAACAGGTTTAGCAGTCGTGCTTTTAGCATCCTCTATTTGATGGCTTTTTGCCAGGGGTTTAAAATCTAATCAGTGAACATGTTGCTGTTTCTGTCACTGGAGCTGTTCTATCCTCCATGTGCAGGACATGTGGCCTAAAATTTTTACAGCTCCCAGCGGGAGTAGTTACTTACCTCAGCGAAACACCAACCCCCCCCCTCCCCCCAAATTTGTGGAAGACTTCAGGTTTGTCATCTTCAGCAGCAAGGCTCAGCTACTCCTCGTGGTGTCCTCCAGGTTAGCAGAAAGTGGTTTTGTCAAACCTGACTGATGGTTACGTATTGGCCCTCTCTGTTTTGTGATTTTGAATTCTTGCCTAAAATTGTATAGTATTTATATTTTAATAACACAACAGAATCTGTTGAATTAGATGCCAGATGTTTTGCTGACGGCCTTTTGATTTCCCTAGAAAGCTTTCAGGCTACGTAATACTCTAGATCTGGGTAAATATTTTCTACCTCTTGAAAATCATCTGTGTTGTACGATATAACATGGAAGTGTTGTAGGAGCTCCCCAGTCCTGTGCCCGATAGCTTAATCCATTACTGTATCATAGGGTCTGTAATTGTAAGTAGCTGATTTTGTCAGCAAATCTACATTTTTTGGGTAAACTTTCTCTGTCTGAGGCCTGATTTTTCTGAACCTGTAAAGATGCCAGCTTTGCCCCATGGACAGAAAGTTGCTTAAATTGTTGAGACCGGTGGAGGGAGATTCATTCCCACTAAGAATATATGGATCTAAAAATAAAGCCTGCTTTGCATAACATTCATAGCTTTCTTAATCAGTGCCATAGAAATTGAATTTTAGCCTTGCATTGCATGGCCAGAGAGGTTCCTGTGCACTTCTGCTTTCTGGACAGGGCTCCCTTAATTACTTTGATTCTTATATAGTGCTGTAAGTGAGGTTGCACCACTCGAAACTCTGAAATGCTGTTAGTCTGTGCTGGTGAGAGCTGATCAGATTAGATTGCTTTCTGTACATCAGGATACATACTGTGCAAACCATATATTTAGAACATAAATAGGAAGCTGCTTCCTTCAGCTATTGTGTTCTGTCCTTGAGTCACGGTGTCTGCTCAGGCTCTTACTCTGCTTCCTTGAAAGGGAAAATTCCCATTTTTTGACCCAGCTTGAGTACTCTGGTGGCACCGCTGGATTTCACGGTCAGAAAGTGGCAATGCTTGTTGTGCTTCCATGCAATTAATGTGTGTTAGGGCGGTAGTCCCTGCTGTTCTCAGGAGCAAACAGCGATGCTAACAGGGGGTGGGATGGTCAGACTGTGCTCTGCAAGGGATTTATGTGGCAGCAGGAAGGGTCAGACTTATGTCTCAGCACAAGTCAAGAGCTCCAGCACCTAAAAGCTTGATTTTTGGGTGGAGTAGGTGTGATCGCTGTGCTGTTTGAATTGGTCTGAGGAACAATACCCGGAGAAGTGTTGGGTTTTATTCCTAAGGGCCTGAAATGCAAAATCTGAAATTTCTGTTACTGCCTTAAGTCAGAGCTTTGGTTTGGGTTCTGCTCTTGAGTCCTGAACTCATCCAGGCCCTTTGGGCTGCTCTGGTAGGTGTGAGTACTGAAGTACCTCTGGTAGGTGTGAGTACCATGGTGGTCTGACTGCTTGATTTTTAACAAACGTTTTTCAGAAGACTTGTTACACCTTGCCCTTAACATCTTGGAAACCATGTACTTGCCAAGTCCGGTGACACTTTCTGGGTTATTCCAAAAGAGGAATAGAGTTATTTAAAAGAAACAAACCAATCAGGTACTGTCCTACTGAGAAATCTTAGTAACTTTTGTGCCTCTTCTGTGCCACACTCAGTGGGCTTTTAAACCTGTAAAAAGGGATAATGAAATGTAGTTTGTCAGATGTATGAGAAAAGATTTAAGGAAAACTTCCAGTTTTCCTTAAATCTTTTTGCTGCAGTGTTAAATGTGTTGAAATTCTTTTGTAGCACAACAGCCTTGTCATTGAAGAATGCTTTCAATATTGTTTCTTTTTCATGGGATGTAAGTTTTCTTGCGTGAGTAGGGCCTTGTATCGCTTCTAGGTGTGTGCAGGTTTTTCTATGGCATAATGTAAGTCTGGAAGTCAGTGGATGATTTGACTTTCTTTACAAATAATATGCCAATGTTCGTATCTAATTGAATAAACTTTTCCAAAGAGTAGAAGGGGTTTCAATGCCTGAAACAGGATTTGTTGCTCTTGATGTTTTAAGGTGTGGGTAGATGTTAAATAAGCTGGGGCTCTAAGCGTCAGGGAATGGAAACCTTTGTCTAAAGGGAGGGGGAGCGGGGAGAGCTCCCGTTCTGCCCAGCAGCCCCTTTTCAACTTGCTGGGGGCCTGTTCCTGGTCCCTTCTTGAAGGAGGGTGGCCAGCCTGTCCAGCCCTGCTGCTTCGGGAGCTACTGGCTGAACTGGTTTGCCCTAAGCGCTCTGCATGCCAAATTTAACACATCCCCTGGGCCATCCATCTCGATGATGAGGCAGAAATCACCTACTGGTGGTTTTGGCCATATAGCCAAGACAGTAAAGCAGGGTTTTTCTTATTCTGAAAATGCATTTTCAGCTTCTTGGCATGAAGCCTGGTGACCTTTATGTTTTGATCAAGTAGAGCTTTAAAACAACTACTCTCCAGCTTGGTTCCACCTCTGATAAATTACAGTGCCACTTCTCGGAGTGGCGCGGGGCTTGCTTTGGGATGCAGCTTCATTACACTGGCAATCTGTGTTTTAGCAGAGGAGATGTCAAGTGCCAAGTTTTGTGTTGTCATAGAAATTTATTAAGCTGGCAAATGTTGCTGTTTCAGTGCAAGCCAAATGTTAGGATTAGTTTATTGCAGTTCTTTTAGTGTGTTGTTCACTTGCAATTGCTTGTTTTGATGGCTATGGTTGAGCGCATATACTTTCATGGTAGAGAGGCAAAATATTGCAGAGATGGTTAAAAAGCACTTTTTTGTCAACTTGTGTGTGATGTTTTGAATGATTCTGACCTCTTGAACGTTGCAATGTGGTATCTAATTCATTATGCATCTTGTTTTCTTCTTTCTCACAGTGCTGAAAGGGTAGTCATTCTCCTGACTGAGCCGTTTCTCTGCTCTTTCAGGCTGACAAAATGCAGAAATGAATAAATGTGGTCGGGTAGCACAAAAACAACTAAGCTTGTGTTGTGAAGACTTGAAAGTACTTATTTTTGCTTGTGAACATAGTCATATCGAATGGTTTATGTAAGTTAAGCTATCAAATGTTTCTGTATTACCGATTTCATTGTTAAACTTTGTTTTTCTTGTTTGCCAAGCTAGCTTGTACGCAGAAATGTGAAAGAGAAAGTACTGAAGTATAGCACAGATTTCTTCTGCTTTCTACCCTGTAGTGCTCTGGTGGAAGTAGAAAATGCAGAGAAACCCCTAACTGGTTTTAACACCACATAGACAGCTTAAAGATTTTTTTTTTTTGTTTTAATAAAAGAAAATACCAAATCCAAAAAACTTATTTTAAATTAACTGCTAGTGTTCCATAGCAAGTGAACAGGACTGTCTGGAATATAGCTATAAAGTTGCTACAGAACTTTAATTTCATACTGTCTTTCAGGTGCCATGTTTCAGAACAGAGGAAGACAACTGAGAAAGAAGAGCTGAAGAAAGTAACACAGAACTAAGATACAGGCTAATTGGGGGAAAAAAAATTAACCTGTCTCTGAGGTGACTAAAGGGGAATAATGGTGATTTTGCGCCGGGCTCGGCCGCCTGCTTCCGCCCCAACCAGCAATGAATCTTGACTCGCTCTCGCTGGCCTTGTCTCAAATCAGCTACCTGGTGGACAATTTAACTAAGAAAAACTACCGAGCCAGCCAACAGGAAATACAGCATGTAAGTAAATAATGATGACACGAAAGAAATGGCAAGAAAAAAGGGGAGTGTCAAATGGAGTGTCTCTTCCCCGTCTGAGTTGTACTCTGCACCGCTCCCGTCTGTGTTACTGCGTGCTGTTTCTGCAGCGTTGAGAATCGTAGCTCCTGTTTCTTGATCCTTCCCTTGGTTTCCTCTGCTGGGTCATGGAGTATGGCAGCTCAGGGCTGAGACCAGTATTAACTTTGTAGTTGAATAACTGCTGCTCTTGGAGTGTGGTATGCAAAGCTCTACTTCAGGTTAAATCTTTCATTTTGGACATGTCATAGAGCACCAGTTGGGAGAGGGAGGAAAATGTATACATTTAATGTCCAGAGTTGTTGCACTGAAAGCCAAGTATGTGGTTACTTAGATCTCAATGCTTTCACCTACCTCAAATGGAAGTCTTTTCCTCCTCATCTCATTCAAAGCAGTGTTGCTTGGTGGTGAAGCCAAGTTGACTTGGCCCTGGGTTTTCAGAAAGCAGGCAGAGCAGCTGCAGATTGAAATCCAAATATCTAACATCTGGGCAAGAATTCTGGTTTAACTGACCCTTTTAAAAATAGCACTGAGTAGCAGGATGGACTGAAAAGCATTATCTGCAGCAGAGTGCTTAGGAGGAAGTGAATGTTACTGAGCCAGTTTTAGAAACTGGTTTAGTTCTGTTTCCAGCAGACAGCTGGGGCAGTTGAACTATTTTTTTTTTATCTTGCAGTAGTGCAGTCCTACTGTGATTTGAATCAGATTAGGAGGCCTCATGGCTTAAGCACAGTGAGTTTCTGGTAACAGCTGACTTCATTGCTTATCTTAAGGTGTGAGAAGGGGTGATTTTGGTAGTATTCACTGCTTAAAGTGATCTCACAAGCCCTGGAGATGGAAGACATCTCTTTTAACTTGTAAACTTTACACTTTTTTGCAAGGCCAGTACAAGGCTCATCTGAGATCATGCTCTCCTTTTGGTAACTGTTGGTTTTGACAGATGATTTTTTGCAGCAAGGTGTGACCGAGGTATGACTTGCAGATCTGTCACAAACACTTAAGGATAATAAGCATTGCTTTGATTTGGGAGAAGATAGGGTTGATCTGCCATTCAGTTGGAATGTAGATCTCTAAAAGGGGGACAGATTGTTCCTTACCCTTTACCACAGGCCTCTTAGACTCACTGTGAGAGACTGGGCCTGTGAAAATGGCTCTTTTGTGTATGTTGGTTATAAGACAGATCTAGGATTTCAAGACTGAACTTCTAAAAAATCTCTATGAGCCCTTGTCTTCTTTTTTTTTTTTTTTTTTTTTTTTTTTTTTAATTTCCTGGTATTACTTTTGTGGCTGCTAGTACAATTTTTCCTTAGATAGTTGAAGAGATTACATGTGTGTGCTTTAACTGTCTTTGTCTCACAGTATGCGCGTGTGGCATAATTGAATAAATTTTACAAAGCTTGTATCTAGAGTATGTGAAAAACAATACTTGGAGCTATTCTGGTAACAACTGACCAAAATGACACTCATTTAAATATCAGTCACAAGCATAACAGTGCTGAGGAACTAATTTCTCCTTAAATGTGCTTTCAGTAGTCATTTAACATAGGTGATGCTTTAAGACTGCTTTAAAAACCAGAGTGCATATTAAAAAAACCCCAACCTTTTATGCATTTCTCAGACAAATACTAAAGAATGGCTTCCTCTGAAGGGAGTTTGTGTGGTCCCCTTTTTCTGAAGTGGTGGTGAGGAGAGCCCAGTTGGAGAGGTGGAAGGGCTTTGTGGACACATTAATCTAGGGAAGCAAAATCTTCTGGCTGTAGAAAAGCAGAGGTATTTTTGACCTAACCCTGTGTTTGCCTGAACAAAATTCAGTGTCTGTATGAGAAATCCCAAAAGGGGTGGCTCAAACTTAAATTTGAATCCCCGGCTGGTTCAGGTTGGGAGGAACCTCTGGACGTCCAACATCTGACTCAAACAGCCTTATCCAGAGCTGGTTGTCTAGAATTGTGTCCAGATAGTTTATGGGTACCTTTAGGGATGGAGACTCCACAGCTTCTCTGGGCAGCCAGTGCTTGGTCACCCTTGTAGTAAAAAAAAAAATAAAAATGAGTCTTTACAGATTATTTTATAATTGGATACACTGTCTTTTAAATGATTAGGAAGGCTGCCAGTATGAAGGTTTATTTCAGCTCTTTCTACAGGAAAAATAGCAATTTTCATTCCCTCTTCCCTGGAAAAGCCTATATGTAAATGTAGTTAGAGTTGAAAGATGCTGCATTGCCTTCTCTTCCCCTCCTCTCCATACGCTAAATTTTTCAATTATTAACCTTGTGAATTTACATTTATGCAAGGAAACAATCTAATTCTGACATGGAAAAGTTTTGTTGATGGCTTCAGTACATACACTTTCCTCCTGCATCCATCTGCTTTGATAAATTCATCTTGGTCATGGCACCAGAGAGCTCCCTGGGACATTGATCCAGCTTCATGCCAGTTCTTTTAGCACATCTAAATCTGCATATTTAATTGGGTTTGCCTAAACAAATTGTCTGGGTTTTGAAGCCTGCGCTGATGAGTAGAACTTGCTGTCAGTTGTGTTTTGCTGCATTTTGCACCAATCTGAGCATCTCCCTAACTAACCATGGGGGGGGATGGAGTTGGGGTATTTACTGTGGGCTGGCTTCCCGTGGGCACGTATGCTGTAGCCATCAGGAAGCAGAGCTGTATCCACCTTTGGATGTTTCTTTCCAGCAGACCAAAACTTGGCAGCCATTGGAGTAAGCAGGCTGTGAGGGTGAGGGAAGCGTAGTGTAAGATAACGGTAGAAGAATTGCGATGAGAACAATCAGAAGCAGCAGAGCCGGAGTGGACACAGCCTAAAGCCGTGCTGTTTGTCTTCTTGCACCGAAAAGACTACTGGCAAACAAGGATATTTATGACAGGGTGAAGCGGTGGGCTTGGTGGAGGCAGGCAGAACATAAGTAATGCTGCTGGTTTTACTGGCACATGGTGTGTCTGTCCTGCAGCTAGAAAGGGGGAAACAGTGACAGAAATGAGCTGGTCTCTAGTCAAGAGTTAAAGCAAATGATATAGGGGATGCTAATAAAAATGTGATGTTGTTGTGAAGATTCAGTAATGAGAGGTGGGTGTTGCAAATTAGCAAATGCAGATCACCTATTTATGACTGAGGTACAGAATTCAGTTGATTGAGCTCTAACGTCAGGGGAAAGACTTGGTGAAAGGTTTCAGCTGCAGGTGTGTGGCACATGGTATTTGATTTTAAACCTTGCTAATGAGCAAATTGGAGATTAATGTTTTTCTTTAGATGGCAGGAAACACTCCTATGTAGTATTCCCTTATGTCCTAAAACACCCTGGAGTGATGGCAGTCAGGTCAGTCATGCCCAGAAGCTGCCTGTGAGGTAGAGTGAAGATGCTGTATGATGGTTTTGTCTCTGGGATAAATTCCTGCTACGCAGGCAGAGCCTAGAGGTGCAGGCTGTCCTGAGGCTCTACTCCTGTGAAGTTAAGGCACTGTAGCTGTGGGAAGAAACGGAGAAAGCTGAGGCCATGACACTGTGTGGATTCTAGACTGCTTTGGTGGCAGAGAAGCTTGAAATCATCATCTAGGTGATTCACTTTTTATTTAGCTTTGTAATAATGCTACCCAAGAAATATGTGGCTTCTGTGTCAATGACATGTCTAGATTCTTTAGCTCTTAGTTTATATTCTTCATTTGCACATAGGGTTAATGACTTGGTTTCTAGGTTAGTGATTAAAAAGGAATGTTCTTCACCGTTTTGTTTAGACTATAGGTTACTTAACCACTACAAGTTCCGCTGTATCCACAGTACTAGACTCACACCTTGCTGTATAATGACTGTCCACAACCAAGTTGGGTTTTGGATTTATTCTTTTTTGTTTTTTCCAGATTGTGAATAGGCACGGTCCCGAGGCAGACAGGCATTTACTACGCTGTCTATTCTCGCACGTGGATTTCAGTGGCGATGGTAAAAGCAGTGGCAAAGATTTTCATCAGGTACAGTTTGCATATGTTTATTACTTGGTTGTTAGAGACCTGCAATGTGATTTGATCTTTTCTAAGCACAAAGGCAGGTTGGGGTAGTAGTTTCAAGCAAACTTAATTTCTCGTGTATGGCCTTTCAGTTGGAAGCACATTTGCCAGTCCTCAAGTCAGAACACAGCAAAATGCTGATATCTGACTCTTACAATCCCTCAATCTGAAAAAACAGATAGCTTTAGTATGATTGCTGTTTCTACCATGTGCTCTGTTTTGAAAGCCTTTCTTTGCCTTTTAAAACGTTGTCCCGATCAACTACCTGGCACTTCTGGTGCTGCCTATATCTGTTCTCAGGGGTGTTTTCATCCTTGAGCAATTTTGCCACCAACTCTTCTAGCCCGTGAACAGGAATCAAATATTGTTAGGTTGTCTGTTGCGGTGTGTGAGGATGCTTACATAAAATGAAATGTTGCACATGTGATGGAGAAGGTTTGATCATTTTCTCAGCCTTAAAATAAAAACAAACTAAACCCAAAGGAAACGTGAATGAAAAGAAAGTAGTTAATGAGAATTTGGGCACTTTGGAGACCTCAATACCTTAACTTTGTTTAGTTTTATTGCATGCAGTGAACAGTAGAAAGTATTGCTTTTTGGTTTTTTTTTTTGTTGTTGTTGTTGTCCTGTTACAAAACAACGAGTGTTTAAGTTATCTTACTCTTTTCAGACTCAATTTCTGATCCAGGAGTGTGCGTCGCTGATTACAAAACCAAACTTTATCTCGACGCTGTCCTACGCCATTGACAACCCCTTGCACTATCAGAAGGTTTGTTTGCTTCTTGAAGGGGATCCCCATGTCAGAAAATGCGGTAAAGAGCTCTGTAGGGAACCAGCTGGTTTTCCCAAAATTGAGCTGGCCCAGGAGGGGTTTTTTGACTGCAGACTAATTTTGAAGTTTAATCTGATGTCAATACTTCATGGGATTTTTGTGGCAGCCAGACCAAAAAAAAAAAAATCATCAGTGCTCCTGGGGGGGTAATAATGAAAGTGTGAAATATTTGAAATATTTGTAAGAAACTTTTATTCTAGATGTATCCAAAACTGGTTTCAAAGATGCTGTCTTTAGCCTTACAAGTTTTGTGTTAACCAACAGTGGAATAGTTACTAATATTCCAGATGTGTAAGTGGACTCTGACTAGCCTGCCACATTCCCAATGAGACAAATCATATAACAGCTTCCATTTAACTCTTCTTACTTCTTTCAGAGTCTAAAGCCTTCACCACATTTATTTGCCCAATTGAGTAAAGTCATCAAATTAAGTAAAGTTCAAGAGGTAAGTGAACACATATTTCTTAAATATTTTAATGTTTTTTGACTAAGCTGATCATAAAGGATGATGTCCCCTTACTGTGATGTTTGTTCTTGTTTGTAGGTGATTTTTGGTCTTGCTTTATTGAACTCTTTCAGCTCAGATCTACGAGGTTTTGGTAAGTGAAGATTACAAAGTACTGCAGCAGGGACACCTTTGTAAGCAGTGAGCTTTCTGCATGGATAGATGAGGGCGTGTGTGAGCCTGGTAATGCAAGGCCTTGTGATGAGTACTGTCATTTTGAAAGGGACAATAGATAGCACTGTCATCTTGTCTTCTGTGAAGTTGGAGGTCCCTCCCATGAACAACTTGCTAGATAATGAATCAAATTGAGGTACTGTGAATGTCTTACCTTTTAGTCATTCGTTAATACTTGAATTCTGAGGTATGGATTATGAGACTTCTATTTAAAACTGAACTGTTGCGGCTTATGGTAAACAAACTCAGATTAAGACATAACTAAAAAGCGTCTTCATATGAGAAAGAAACTTCAGGTTTTGACTCTACTCTCTTTTGTTTTCAAAAGCTGCCCAGTTCATCAAACAGAAACTCCCGGATCTTTTGCGCTCTTACATTGACGCGGACGTCAGTGGAAACCAAGAAGGTGGCTTCCAAGATATTGCAATAGAGGTCCTGCACCTTCTCCTCTCCCATCTCCTATTTGGGCAGAAGGGAGCCTTTGGGGTAGGACAGGAACAGATTGACGCTTTCCTCAAAACATTACGTAGAGGTAAGATGAGGGGGGGGATGTTCAGGAAACCTTGACTGAACACAAACTTTGTAATTTACTGTTGGTGCAGAGGTAGAACTAAGTACATGGTCATAACTCTAAACTGACAGAAAGACACTGCTGTTCTGGCATCTAGCCATAATATACTGGTTTTCAGTGAGCAGTTATGTTTTTTTTTGAAGAGTATGTTGTGATAAATAAGTGTCAAGTAAAGGATATTCAAGCCTGTTTGCTCACTGGTGGGGGGGGGTGGTTGTGGATTTAACTAAAGTGACTCAGTGCACTGTAGTTGAAAAACTTGAACTCATACAGTGTAAGGAACATACACCACCATTTCAAACAGGTGGATTTTAAGCACTAGGTTTTTTATATTGGGTGCAGGTCTAAGAGAAAACACTAACACAGGGAGAGAATTGCTTTTGAATAAAACTGGCTCGTTTCCTGGAAACTACCACGGTCCTTGTGAGGTGGTAGGGGGTGTTACCCATGTTGTAGTCTCTTCCTGTCTGAAACAACAGTGTTTGTGATGTAACCCTATCAGAATAATGACGATTTAACTCAAGTCTACTTCGTGGTTCTGCACAGACCTAGAGGAACGCACCCTTTTTACAAGAGCAAAATATTTGTTCTATATGTTTAACTTCTTAGGTCATAGTTGCTTTAATGTGCATTAGGTCTGTAATTCCCCTTGCTTTGCCTTGGGAAATTGGCAGCTCTTCTCTGAATGTCCCCAAAAGGTATGGAGACTTTATGCATCATCTTAAAGTTAATGCTGTCTCCTCAGGAAGGCCTGCTGATGGATCCAAGGTGTCTTTGCTGCTGAGCAAAACTCCCACCTACTCATCTGATACTCTCATAACTGTGTCTCTTAAAACTTCCCTGGAAGGAAGGAGGGAGTAGTCTCCCTTTCTTGGGAGACTTGGGAGTAGTCTCCAAGTGCCTGGTTTAGATTTTCTAGGTTTCCTACACTCAGTACCAGCTCCTTTGTTTCCTAATACTTGCAATTTGAAGGAGTGGCTTTTGCTGTGCCATTGGATTGTGTCCTGCTCAGTGCTTTTTTTAGATGACTGTTGCTAGTGACAGCCTGGTTCTGAACTTACCACCAGTGTGGCTGCAGTGAACCCCTATGAACCTACTTTATTCTATGTTCTTCTTGAGGAATATCCAAGTGCCAGTAGAGAACTGGGAGGTGGGATGGAGGGATGCTGCATGAATGCCCTCTCGATTTCTGCAACAATCATATTACTTTGAGTAGTCACTTGTGTACAACTGATATGCTGGTGGTTTTGATGCTTTTTTTTTTGGTGTTGTTAATCTTGCCTTTAGATTTTCCCCAGGAGCGTTGCCCCGTGGTGCTTGCACCACTTCTATACCCTGAAAAACGGGACATTCTAATGGACAGGATCCTGCCTGATTCTGGAGGGATAGCCAAAACCATGATGGAGAGTTCTCTGGCGGATTTCATGCAAGAAGTTGGCTATGGTTTTTGTACAAGGTTTGTAGGAAAATGTCATTTTCAAGTATCGTGAGCAGTAGTGTTTTTCTTGCTTGTTTCTTGAGGCAAAAGTTAAAGAGCACTTAAAGTACTAAAAGAACTAGAAGCTCATTAAGTATTATGAAGTCATTTGTTTTGAGTCCCCTTTTATATTTTGCATTCTTGTAATGTGTGTAGTATGTCTGTTGAAATTGTGGTTTTGAAATTGGATTTTGTCATGGTAAAAAGTGTGAGATAAAGGCATTCATGTTTCTTGTAATTATTCTTATAAGAATTTGACCATCACTTTTTTTTTTTAGTATATCCAAAGTGGCTGGGTAGGTATAAATTCCAACAAAATCCTCCTAGATCTTTGGAAGAACCTTGCTCTTGTGACAGACTTCCGTTAGCTCCCTGTCCACATGAAATAGATTACAGAAGAGCCGAAGGCAATAATCTCACTGCAAGAGAATTAACCAGCAACAGCTTTCTGTTTGTATTGAGTTTTGAGCATTATGGCACACAGTGTGTTGGAGATTGTTTGTAGCTGGAGAATCTAATCACAACAGTGAATTGGTGGCAATAAAGCAGAGTAGCTGGACAGCTGCATCAGTCTTTGCCTGTTTAGGCTTATTTTGGTAAAAAATACAGCTGTCTTAACCTCACCCTAGGTTTGTGTGTATATTCCTAGACATGCATTACCCACATCTTCATTAGGGTTCCATAATCTTGCTTTCTGCCCCTGGAAGTGCTAGATGGGCAACTGTTAACTTGTCATGTTGTAGCCATGTGAAAGGGGCTGTTGTCTTGAGAGCTGTGTGGGTTTGCAGGAGCAGTGTTGGCGGGACTGAAGGTCTTCCCTTGTAGCATGAGTATTGCATTACACGGGCTATTTGTTTATGTACCCGGGTGAATTGGAATAGGTGCTAGAAAAGTGAAAGGAGGAGTTAGATTTTAGTTGGAAGCTGTGTAGTGAAGAGTTAATTTGCATATATTAAAGGTTTATTTCCTGCTGCCTATCTGCTATCCACACAGATCCAGCTCAATTTTTGAATGTGTTTTTTCAGGATTAAGGGCAGTGCTCTCTAATACTGGCAGTGGCATCAGGAGCCTGCGAGCGTGGCTGGGTTTGAAGAGCAGCTTAGTCTTAGCCCTCAGTATGAACCAAATGCCTTTTTTAAAGGAAGAGTCACTTAAGCATAAGCTAAGAGAATGAGCCTATATTTTAAAACACAGACTGTTTTGTGGAGGTGGTCAAATCTCAAAGATACTACCATAAGTTTGTGTTTATATGGTAAAGTATGGAAACATACAGGATCATTGCCATGGAAGATACTGAAAGTTATTTCCTTTGTTAACAAGGGACTGTTGATAAAGCCTTTTTCTTGATCTATATTGATGCTGTATAAATCTTAACTTGATGGTCTAATTAGGAAAAGTGAAACAAAAATTGCGAAAAAGGCCTTCAGTTCTAAAATTGGAAATTAACCAACTGCTTGTTGTTTGCTTTTGGCTCCTCAAAGGTTTTTGCTGGTGACCTCTCATCAGAGATGCATCAGGCTAAAAGGCACCTTTTCTCAGCTTCTTTTGAGTGCACATCATTTAGAAATGCACATTCTCAGAGCCTTTGTTTCACTTTTAGCTGGTGGAAAACTTCAGTCTCTGAAGCTTGGTATCACAGGTCAATACATGGCAGTGGCTTCTAACAGAAACCAGTCACAAACTTACCTTGTCCTTTTACTTTGGCAGAGTAAAAGTGAAACATCTCTCACTTAAGTACACCTGGCTTTGAATTGAATATGTGGCACAGAAATGGAAATATTTGCACAGACTTTCTATTGAATTTGTCGTCTTCCTTGTCCTAGAATTTTGTTATATTAGATCATTTGAGTAACATAACTGAAGATGAGTAAATATTTTACAATTTGCAATTAGTTTTTCCCAACAATCTGTTTGGTCCCAACCACACTCTCAGGTCTTATTTAGGTCTTATGCTGTGCCACGGTGAAACCTGCTTTCACATTAAGATTTCTCTCTTCTGTTGCATCTTAGTGTCGAAGAATGTCGAAACATAATCATGCAATTTGGTGTTCGGGAAGTCACGGCTGCCCAAGTTGCCAGGGTTTTGGGGATGATGGCTCGGACTCATTCAGGGTTGACGGATGGTATTCCATTACAAGTGAGTGGCCTACTGGGGTGATGATTATATAAACTGTCATCAGCAGAAAATGCTACTTACTAGTCTCTAGCAACTCAAAAAATGCTTTTAGTATTCAACACGCTTCTATCTGTTCTGCTGTTATTGTCTGTAATACGTTCTTGAATGAAAGTTTCACAGGAGTGTGCAACTAGTGGTGTTACTGGTCTCATCTCCTTGCCTTCATAGCGCAGGGAGCTCTGTAACCAGTGGGTTTTGAGACTGCTTTATTTTTAACTAGCATTTGATTGAGTGCGTTTAACTTGCAGTCTATTTCGGCTCCTGGCAGTGGGATTTGGAGTGATGGGAAGGATAAGAGTGACGGAGCACAAGCCCATACCTGGAATGTGGAGGTCTTAATTGATGTTCTTAAAGAGCTGGTAAGTTTTGTGAGCACCTTGGTCTCCTGTGTGAAATGTCTGAAAGAAGGGCATGTCACAGTGTGAATATAAAGCTTTTCAAGATCCTAGCAGCCTGAATGACTTTAAATCTCATTAACGTAATTGCACTGCTGTACTTAATGGTGGTTTTTTTCTTCATGAACAAGAATATTTTGAGGAATTGTAGGGAAATAAAAGCTGTCTGAATGACTAACTTGTAACTTGAGACTTGTTCCACACTGCTCCCACGTACTCCAGGGTGTGTTCTCTGGGGGGTTTTGTGTTTGAACTTAGTTCTGACAGTAGAAAGCTTTGTGCATCGGGCACCTTGTTTTGAGAAGCTTCTCACTGTAGGCATTAATGATGAAAATGAAACAATTTTTTTTTTTTTTGTAGTTACTCATTCCAAAACTGTAAATGCTTCTTGCAGGCAAGGAAGCCTCAGAAATAGGAAGTTTTTCTACCACTTTACAAAAATCGCTGCTTGTAATTAACTCAGTGAAACAAGAGTACTATTTCCTTTGCCTACCTTATATTGGGTGACTTTTTTTCCTTTATGTTCCATCTGATCTATCCAGGAGACACTCTTTTGTTTTTTCTAAACCTTGGGACATACAACTGGCTTTTTCTTCGGTGTTATCTCTCTCTGAAAAGAGCAGGCTGTGTCCCGTAATGGCCACAGCTCCCTCCAAGTTCCCTCATTCTTACGTTTTCACGCTGTTGCTGAAAACCTAATAGGTGTTTTGCAAGTACTTGCAGTGTACATTTTTCAAAAGGTCACACCCTTCTGGCTTTTATTGGAGGACATGTGGACACCAACAAAAGGAATGAGTGTGTGTGCTAAGAAAGGAGCTATTTGGGATTTTTTTGAAGATTTGTTAATGAAAAATTTGGAAGGACAGAGAGCTGCTCCTGTAGTGCTGGGCGAAGGGCAATCTCACACGCTCGTTTCAAGCATGCATCAAGTTCTCAAAACTATGCGAATTGTGTTCTTTTTAAAACAAAAAACTTGCTTTCAATGAAAAGTCAAGTGGATGCCGGATAAAATACCGATGAACAGGGACGATTCTAAGACAGTACTGAATGTTGTAATATTCAAGGCTGACTGTTCTCTTGTTTTTCTGGTTGCAGAATCCTAGCCTGGACTTCAAAGTAGTAACCTATGAATTGGACCACCCAGGATTTCAGATTCGTGACAGCAAGGGCCTGCATATTGTAGTGTTTGGTATCCAGAGAGGGCTGGGCATGGAGGTTTTTCCGGTGAATGCCATATACAGACCTTGGAAGCACGCGGAGGGTCAGGTAGGTTTACCAGCGTCTCTGCTGTGTCTGTGCCACACGTGCAGAGTTCCTGAAATTCTTGAATGGCCAATGTGGTTTTAGCAGAGCTCTGACCCTTAACGCAGCTGAGCATAGAACTGTTGCTGCAGGGCTGTGCTCTGAGGTTTTTACCTGGTTACCCAAGAAGACTAGAGCTTTGTCTGCAAAATACAGCTTTGTGCAAAAAAAGTACCCTCAGCACAGCACACTTTGAGAAATCCTGGGAGAAGTGTGTGGTTCAGTCTTGTGTAATACAAACTGATAATAAATCTTGGCTCATCGCTTCTGCTTTGTTGATTTGCACCATTCTCAGAATTGGGGCACTTGATAAAGTGAAAGGAACCTGAAACCCTAAACTCTTTCTGATATCTTCTATTCCAGCTCTCCTTCATTCAACATTCCCTCATAAATCCTGAGATCTTCTGTTTTGCTGACTACCCTTGTCATACTGTTGCCACAGACATCTTGAAAGCACCACCAGAGGATGACAATCGAGAAATTGCTACATGGTAAACCTCTCAGCTGCTTTTCTTACCTAGATTTAGAGTAAGATTACTGCTCTGATCAAATCTGGCTTTATTTGTCACGCAGCTTGATTTATTTCTAGCTCTGTGTATATCCCAATAGATGACCCATTAGTATTTATTCCATGTTTGATGGGTGAAAGTTCCCGTGTTATCAGAATTCCCTATGTACTTCTATATACCTGAAAATGTACTGCCAGGTCTTGCTTTTATTGGAGTCTTTTGGCTGCCTGGAGAATTTCTGCTACTGTATTTTGGTAGATACTGTGAGCTGAGAGGAGGGGATTGATGAGGTAGGAATTTGCATCTGTCCATCCTAGAATGACATTAGAGAAACTTGCTCTACTTGTATGAAAGAAGCCCTGGCATTGAAATAGTAAATTTATATAGTTATTGCTGAGTTAGTGCATAAAGCTAACTGGTGTGACTTTCTGGGCTGATCTTTACACCTCTTCTTTTGATACAGCTATGTAGCTGGTTTCTGTGAAGATATTTGCTTCTAGTTCCATTTTATGACTCAAAATAGGGGATTGGAGGATGGGAGTTCTGG
The DNA here is from genome assembly GCA_013400055.1 of Nycticryphes semicollaris. NCBI lineage: Eukaryota > Metazoa > Chordata > Aves > Charadriiformes > Rostratulidae > Nycticryphes > Nycticryphes semicollaris. The sequence goes on along the minus strand of VXBJ01006550.1, from coordinate 433,609 downwards.
GTCAAGTGGGTGAAGGCAACAATAGTTACTTGTACCTAAAGCAGACAAAGTAAATAAAATATCTTCACTAAGTTTCACAGGTGGGGACCCAAGAGGTATTTTAGAAAGTGTTTTTTTTTTCTTCTGGAAGTATTTTTCAAAGTAAGTTATCCCAAGTGAGCCACCTCAAGCTCAGGTTTTTTCCAACATCAGTTTTTAGTTCTTCTTCCCTAACAGAACCACAAGGTTTTAAGCTCTTAAATTGGGTTTGCCAAAAAGAGAAAGGGGGTGTTACTTTTTAAGGTTAAGAATGCTTTTCTAGTCCTAATTGTGTGTGATAAGAGCTGCAATATCAAGATGTTTGCAGGGGGACATTACTTTATATAGTCTTACAGCTGTTGCTACAAAATGCTTGAATCCAGGATGCAGTAATCCCCTTTGTAACTTTTGTGGCGGGGGGGCTTGTCTATTTGTGTTTTTTCTTTTTGTTAGGAAGAGCCTGGATTTGATTGAATCTCTGTTACGATTGGCAGAAGTGGGACAGTATGAGCAGGTTAAGCAGCTCTTCAGTTTTCCTATCAAGCATTGCCCAGATATGTTGGTATTGGCCTTATTGCAGATCAACACTTCCTGGCATACCTTGCGCCACGAACTCATCTCCACCCTCATGCCAATTTTCCTTGGCAACCACCCCAACTCTGCCATCATTTTGCACTATGCATGGCACGGGCAGGTAAGGATTTTCACTGGACTGTGCCTAGAGTTTGTTCGTGTCACCAAAAGCTTGTTAAATAGGTTGAACAGAATAGCAATGCATGTGTTGGTTTATGAACTAGGAAATTTCAAACCCAAGAGATGAATTGTCAGTGGTTTGTGCAAAGTAAATCTGAGCTGTCTCCTCCCTGCCTTGAATCAAACTGTTGGGATTTGATTTTTCTTTGGGGAAATACATTTGGAACAAAGAAACAACGTTCCCCAAGAAAATATTCCTGGAAAAGTAGAGACACCAAAGTTTTGACTCTTTTATTTTTAACCTTTCCGTTTTAACTGAAGTTTGTTTATTTTTTTTGTTTTAAAAAGACCACCAAACCCCCAAAATGGCAACAAACCCCCGACTAACTCTCAGCTTTGCACACTGGAAGTGTAGAAACTTCAAGCAGTAAGGTGTTGAGGGGGTTTAAACCAAAATAATCTCCATTGTACTTGGTAAAAGATGAAGGCTCAATAGAAGGAAACTACTTACACCATGAGTTTTAAGAGTCAAGGGTGTTTTCTGCAAAATAAGGACTGGCTGCTGACGTTCCTCAGGATAACTAATATGTAAATCCCATGCTTTTAATGGGCAAATGAGTAAGCTTTTATGGATTTGCCACTTGGCCTTCATCATTGTGTCCACTGGTTGTTACGGAAATAAGAGTCATAAGAAGAAATTTGAGGTGGAGGAAGCCTCTGGGGTAAGAGGGAATCTGCATTAGGAAATATCTTGCCCTGTTCCAGTAGAACTAATAAGAAGCTTGACCTCTGTGATCTTGGTCCACATTCACTACAAAATTAAGCTGGCTGAAGTGCCCTGAATGTTTTATATTTTTCCTGATAAAAGTCTGTACTTTGAAGAATGGGGAAGGTAGGATAGAAGTTATGTGCTTTTGGCATAAGGTCTTGAAATGGCAGAATATGCAATTTTTCCACAGGGCAGGCTTTAGAGTAGAGTAGGAAGTGATGGCTGCTGTGTGACATGCTGCCATCCACAACCTGAAGGTGTTTCACTTCCTTGGATGATGGAACCTTTAAGCAAAAACCTTTGCTGCCATCAAAATCTTAGTTGTGTTGTAGTTTAAAATTTGCTCCTGTGCAAGCAAAGAACTCAATTGTGTGTTTTCCCTGTTAAGGTGTGATGTTGCAATTCTCACTTCGGGATGTCACGTCAGGCATAAGATTTTCGTATTCCAAAAGCACTTCCTCTGTGAGTGAGAGGAATTAAACCCTTACAGTGGTAGGAGGAGATGGGGATCCTTATCATCCTTACCATTCACAGCTGTTGGACATCCTTTGGTTGTATCTCCTGGGTACTTTATTATTGTACAATATGAGCCCAACTCAGCAGCTAAGTTCTGAAGCTAACAACATTTGTGTCTTAAGCTTTAGAGGTAAAATATCCTGCTTAATGTTCACAGAGTTGATCCTTTTTCTGGAGACATGAGGTACAATCCTAATTTAATTCTCCTTAGGGTCAGTCTCCTTCGATTCGTCAGCTTATCATGCACGCAATGGCAGAGTGGTACATGAGAGGAGAGCAGTATGACCAGGCAAAACTGTCACGTATCCTTGATGTGGCACAAGACTTGAAGGTGAGTTCTGCAAAACAACGCTGTTATTTTCCATCTGATGTCTTGTGCAGACTTGCTCATCTTTTAACAAAAGCTAAGCTTAATTTAGATGTGCCTAATTGTAAGGATTATTTTGTTTAGCATGTGTGAATTCAGTTGTTGCTGCTGTACCTCCTATTAAAAGAAAGCAACCAAACAGAACAAGCTTCTGTTCATGTGACTTCAGGTGCTTTTCAGCTGAGTTGTGGTATCTGACTGCAGATGCTTTCTGGCCTGTCCAGTTGTGAAGCCAAGACGTTTTACACGGTGTTTGCAGTAGAGCTAGTTATCGTGGCTTAGTTGATAAGTGCTTGGGAAGCAGTAGAATAGAACTGTGTGCTCTGTGAGTGTACACAAATGTGGGAAGAGCTGAGACTCTTTAACCTTGAATACTATTCAAATGGGAATGTGGAAAATACCCTTCAGACATTTGTGTGAAAGTGGCACTGCTAAGCTTAATGGAATGGGGATTTCTTAGGAATACTTCTACTTTTCACTGTGTATACAAAACAATTTTCTTGTCCACAAAATGGACTGGAAGCTGTGACTGACTTCGTTGAGGCCTTTATTTCTTCCTAAAACTGGATGCAAAATAACTGGGTGCCCTGGAAGTGCAAGAGCACAAAGCTTGAAGGCAGCGTTTGTTGTAGAGGTTACGGTGCTCAAAGAATGAACACTTTGAGTGGATAGATTCAAAGTGGCTCTGAAGGGCTTGAGGCCTGTTTGGAAGGGGATGCCAGGCTCTTCTGATGTTGCAGTATCAGCTTGGTGGTTCTCAGTCACTTGCTGGTTGATTTTCATATAGAGGAATTTAAAACTCAGCACAAGATCGCTTCAGAGAAGGTAGGGTCATGCCTTCAAACGAGAGCTCTTGCTTATTTGTGGATTGGGTGAGCACTAAGTAAGGCAAACTGACAGTACCAATCATTTTGTTGCCAAAGAAAGCAGAGCAGTGTGTGAGAGCAAGACTTTTTTTGCTTCAAAAATATATGGGGATTAGAAAGAACATAAAGGAAAAAGTGGATGTCCTTGTATCTTCACTAGTAGTCTTCTGATTATTTTTTTTCTTTAGGCTTTGTCAATGCTGCTAAATGGTACTCCATTTGCCTTTGTTATTGACCTTGCTGCACTTGCCTCTCGACGGGAATACCTCAAACTTGACAAATGGCTCACAGATAAAATTCGGGAGCATGGGGTAAAGCAGGATTATTTTTTTTTTTCTTTTTATTTCTGCACTGTATTGGTGACTACCTTAGGTCACTTTTAAAAGTAGCTGTAAAGTTGTGGAAAGTGTCCATGATCCTGATAATTCAACGTTTTCACTGAACTATAATACCTTAGTGTGATTCTTTGCACGGTGTAATTGCCAATTTTGAAATAATGGTTTGGATGCAGTTTGGGAGATTAACATTTTTTCCTCAGGAACCCTTCATCCAGGCCTGTATGACTTTCTTAAAGAGAAGATGTCCATCTATCCTGGGTGGCCTTGCTCCAGAAAAAGATCAACCCAAAAGTGCTCAGCTTCCTCCAGAAACCTTGGCGACGATGTTGGCCTGTCTGCAAGCTTGTGCTGGGTAAGGATTAGATTGTTTACAAGGAACGTGTAACCCATTTGCAGCTGGTTTGGAATTTCACCTGGAGAACAGGGTTAATGGGGGTATGTAAGCTTGCATGGATAGATTCAGTAGTATGTTTAATTTTGCACTGAAACTTCTGTGGTAGGCTAGGTCACAAGAGCATGGAAGAGTCTTGTTATAATCAAACAAGTGAGGTGGTCTTGGTAACTAGGGGATGACTGGTTAGACAGATACTGGGTTTTTAATGAGGTGCTGGAGCATGTCCAGAGAAGGGCAGTGGAGCTGCTGAGGGGTCTGGAGCACAAGTCTTGTGAGGAGTGGCTGAGAGAGCTGGGGGGTGTTGAGCCTGCAGAAAAGTAGTCTGAGGGGAGACCTCCTTGGTCTCTACAACTCCCTGAAAGGAGGGTGTAGCCAGGGGGAGTTGGTCTTTTCTCCCAAGGAACAGGAGATGTGACAAGGAGAAAGGGCCTCAAGTTGTACAAGTGGAAGTTTAGGATGGATATTAGGGAAAATTTCTTTACTGAAGGGGTTGTCAAGCCCTGGAACAGGCTGCCCAGGGAAGTGATGGAGTCACCATACCTGGAGGTATTTAAAAGTCAGACAGACGAGGTGCTGAGGGACATGGGTTAGTGGTGGCTTTTGTCAGTGTTAGGTTGGTGGTTGAATTAGATGATCTGAAAGGTTCCTTCCAACCTGGACAATTCTATAATTCTGTAACTAGATACAGGGCTGTAATTTGGACTAAAAGGGAATATTTACTGCATAACTGCGTGATGGGGCAGCATCTTGGAAAACAGTGACTGTATAAAGGATTTTGTTAGTGTTAAGCCAATGCCTCCCTGTGTGGATTGTAGCCCAGCAGAAAGAGCTAATGCAGTCCTTATGTTTAGGAGAAAAATGCTAAGTGGTGGCCTTAATGTAATTGAGACTGGAACTAGACATGTTTAAGTTCTGTTGTCTTCATCTGAGACAGTCTGACAGTAGTTAAAGGATGGAAAATATCTTAAGATCTTTAGGAGATCAGATTATTTATCTAAAGTCCAGAAGAAAAAAGTGTGGGTTCTAGAGAGCTGTGTTCATCTGCCGGAGGAAGGGTTAGACTACAGAAAGACTAATGGAAACTGAAATTGAACAAATACATTTTTAAATATTTAAAAATTCCCTAATTTAAATATTTTAAATATTTAAAATTTTCCTAACATATTTAATATGTTAGGGAAAAATGACTCTTGGAAAATACTAGTGATCTCTTCTTAATACTGTCAGATGAAGAGAGTCAGACTGAAAGCTGGAGATGTTGTTTAATTTTGACACCAAAAGAGGCTGGCATGTCCCAGTGCATGTTACCTGACCTTATATTGTGTCCCTTGGCATAGCTAGCCTTGCCCTGACAGATGAAAGAAACGTTTCAAAGGTACCCGGGATGATTCCTGGCCCTTATGTCAATGCTAATAAATTAGTATCAACACAAATTGTCACGATGGGTATTTGAAGTGGAAGGGAATTTGAGGTACCTGTAAGATTTTAGGAGAAAGGAGTCTCCTGATTTCTGCTGTGACACGAGCCATTAAAGTTAAATATGTTGTTGCGATATTGTTTGTGAAATATAATGAATGGTGTAGCCCCACTCTTGGAGTGAAAATATGGCTGTTATTTTTCAACTCAAAGTACATTGACTGATGCTCTAGTTCACAAGTTAACTTATATTCATTATTTTGCACGCTACCATGTTAGAACTTTAATAGTTAACTATAGACTTGACTTGCATTTGATGTTACTGTGTTCTGAATCTTAATGTGTTACCAAGTCTGATTTATTCAATTAATTCCAAAAGCCACTAGTTCTCTACTGGCACAATTCTCAGCTTTCCGTTTCTTTTTATAGCTACTTGTATTCCCTTTTATGCAAGAATGTGACCTACTTGCAGTCATGTCCCATTAGTTATTCTCTTTGAGCTTTAAAAAGAAAATGCTTGAATTTCTTTCATGAAGCAATTGCTTTGATTAGCTTAGTTTTTGGTCACAAATGGAAGCAGGCGTTGTAAAGACTACAAGATTAAAATAGCAGTAAATATTAAATACGCCTGGGAGAGTAGTTCCACTTCAGGAGCTGAAGTCTGCCGTCTCAGTGTTGGTTTAGAAGCCTGCACTTTAATTAGGCTGTAGTTATTTCTTGTCCCGTTTTGTGTCCAGGGAGATGCTTTCCTTAGAAAACACAGGGTCCTGGTGGCTGAGACGTTATTTTTGGTGCAACTTGTTTATCACTGGTGAGCACTGCAGATGTGGCACCACGTAGCAGCGAGGCTTCAAAAAGAAGTTCTTTTCATTACTGAGTGTTTTTTCAAGTGAAGTCAGGGTGGTTGTGGGTACCACAGACTGACCAGGGATTTGGTAACAAACTGCTAATGAGAAGTCCTTCGCTTAAGGAGCGGCAGTGCCTCTTCCATGCCATCGTGTCCAGCACAGTGCAAGGAATGGTCATTCCTTCTTGGTCCCTGCCTCAAGAAAGGAAGAGGTTTCTGGCTCCTTGTGCCTAAGGGAATGAAAAGGCCTTTCCTTGCTCTGTAGAAATGGGTTTAAAAAAAAAAAACAAGGGAAGGGGGGGGTGAAAGAAGTGAACTTGTTATTCCAGCAAGCTGGAGCTTCCCTTAAGCTGACAGTTTTGTTCCTCTAGAGCTGACTGACTGTGGGCCCTGGCTCCCCTCCTTGCTTGTGTTTCAAAGTTCTCCTTCCTGCAGTTTTTCCTTACTTCTCTTCTGGGAATGGCTCTGATTAGGTGAGATGCCTGAACATATTTTTACGTAGAACTTAAAGATGAACATTTTCTTTAAGATCTAGTTAGCAAATCATGCACATCTGCTTTCTTCTCAGTATCATTTGGTTAAATGCACAGGGTGGGGTTTGTGGAAACCTGCAGTTTTGTGCTATTTAAAAATCTTGATACAGCAGTGTGGTTTTTGACACAATAAAACAGTTAACCTTCAGTCTGTGTAGATGGCAGAATATAACCTTAATGGTTTGCTCCAAAGCATGAATGCCCTAACTGGTCACCGTGAGTATCAGACTCTGGGGCTGTAAGCCTGTCGTAGTCTTCATATGATCTATCTACAGCAGATTGGAATTGGTTTTACTAAAGCATGCTGTAGTATTTAAGTGTAAGGACTGTGAATTTTAACTGCTACAAAACCAGGGAGGGTAAAAAAGATTGAGGATGATAACTGTGAGTGAACTCAGCTCTTCAGTCCCCAGTCCTGTTCCTGGTTAGCTGTGCTGCTGGGTGATCTTGGGACGCCTGCTGCATCAGGAGAAAGCTCTGCTGCCTGTTAATTGGTCATTCTTCTATTTAAATGTTGAGATTTCTGATACTGGCATTGGGCATGCTGACAAAGACGTTATTGTACATACTGACTCTGCCACGTGCCAAGCTCAGTGCTCTGTCTTCAGGTCTGGCTGTGCTTTCTCAGAACAGAAATACCTTTGGGTTTTCTTTCAAGGTAGGTTTCTTACCGCTTTTTAGTACGTACCCTCCCAAGCACCTTGCTGTTAAAGTCTTTGACACTAGGCCCTGGTGAGAGGATGTTAAAAGTATATAAAAGAATTGACTTGTGAAGCAGTTGATAAAATGTCTGTTGCCATGTGTTGGGACATGCTCACCCATGGAATCTCCTGGATCTCCCTGGCTTCCACTCTGTCTCAAGCCAGCTTTTAGGCACACTACAGGGTGGATCACTTACTTTGGAGAGCAACAGGAAGCTCCTAACTGTTCTGTCTGTAGTGGGATACTTGTCAAAGCTGAAGGCTGATCTGCATCTTTTTTTCCTGCCTTAATTGTCAGGATGGTTCCTCTCTCTTTCTGCTTGTCCCACAAGCACTAAAAGCTTATGAAAATTCAATTAATTTGTGGAATCTCCAGACAAGGTTAACAAAGCTGTGTTGGGATAGTTTTATCATTACAGGAAGGAGCTTTAGCTGTCCTCACTGAAAAGGTAGAACCAAAGTTCAGGAAAGCTGTAAATAATTAGCTGTATTTTCCAAAAGGAAAATGTGAGTGTTGGCGTTAGTGTGTTTGTGGTTAGGTATGTCAACAGCGGAGCTGGTTTTCCTTCCAGTTAGGAACCTGGCAGTCAGAGGTGGAATGCTTTGGGGAGAGGTACTGACTGCTCTCCATTGTGCAGTGACTTCATGCCTAAGTTTGAGTTGTCTGATGGCTTTTTTTCTGTCTGTTTTGGTTTAACGTTAGTATGTGAAGCTTGTCTTTCAGTTCATAGGCAGATGAGTGTTAGTGAATCAGGCAGTAGTATTTACCTCTCATCCTGTTTTGTCTTGGAGTGAGTGTTCATGTAGTCATCGAGCCTTAGTCACGTTGTATCTCCTCTTTTGGAAAGACTTGCGTGTAACGAGGCTCAGAATAGGAATAATCAAGAAGTCTGGGAGCAGGAAGGAGCCTTGAGCAGATCTGAACAGGGGATGAAAGCCTCAGGTTTAGGTTTTAATTTCTGAGGCTGAGCTGTATGTAGTCCATGATGTGGACAGTGGTAGACAAAGACTGTTGTGCATAGTTTGTTCTTCCAAGGACTGCTGGAGCCATGTAGGTATACTTCTCAGCTCTCTCCAAGTCATTACTTGCTGGGGTAACCGTAAAGGAGTATTTGGATTGTTAAAAACAAAGGAATAATCTATTTTAGATGAACTTCTAGAACTACAGCTTAAAATTTTCTATTTAAGTATAGCAGTTTCTCTTGGGAGATGTTCTACTGCAAGTCTTGCAGATAACAAAATGTAGCTTCTGCTGGGGTCATTTTGCAACTTCTATTTGTGAAAAGTGGCCCAGATTTGTGTAGGAAGCCCAAATAAGTTAGGGACCCTAGCTTTGTGAATGAGTTACATGGCTCACTGTCCTACTTGTGTACTCTAGGAGTGTTTCCCAGGAGCTGTCAGAGACGATCCTCACCATGGTGGCTAATTGCAGTAATGTCATGAACAAGGCCAGACAGCCACCGCCCGGAGTCATGCCGAAGGGACGCCCGCCCAGCGCCAGCAGCTTGGATGCCATCTCTCCCGTACAGGTAGACAACATGCTGCGTTTTTAGAAGGTGGTGTCGATTCAGTGTTAGTTCTGCTCCAATATATGAGCTCTTTCAGCAGGACTAACTAAAAACATGTCTGGCTCTACCCTTACATGTATAGATAACTTGCTTGTAACTACAGAATAACACTGGAGGGTTGTAGTCTAGAACTGTCCCTCGTATCACAAACGTCTGTAAGACATAACTGAAGTATAGCAGGATGGGAGCACTGGAGAGAGGGGTAGAGATTTCAGGTTTTTGTGGGGGTTTTTTTTTTGAGAGTTTCTTTTAAAGTGCTAAAATTTAGTAAGACTTTTGAGAATTAAGCACTGCCTTTGAACCTGATATGTCTTGTTTGTAGCTTCTCGGGCCAAGCAGCAGTGCTAGAGCGTAAGGACTTGTTATAACTGGGGCTCTTCAGCTCTCAACTGAACTGCTCTTTTAAAAACAAGGTATATTTATGTTACTCCCTGCCACTCATCATCCCTTCCTTCTCTGGGAGCAACACGTTACAGACAGGTTTTGCTTCTAGCAATTACGTGCAATGGCAGATTTTAAAGCAATGCCAAGTTTTTCATGTGAAATAGTGGCAATTCAGCACTTAAGAATGTCTGAAGCATCAGTAGATTACATAAACTAAATACAGAGAGTAGTTTCCTTGTAAATTGTTGCTTTATTGAAGTTGCTCATCAGATGTACCAAATATCTTGGTAACCTGCTGCAAATAACTGATGTGAACAAATAGAGCAGCAGATGTTTGTCTGTAGTTGTGCTCTTTTTTGGGTAGATAATACAGTTTTCTGCTGTTGGAGCTCTTAACTTACCCCTTGTCAGCTGGTATTGTGCTTTCCTTCCTATTCATCACCCAGGTCTTAATGCTTTGTATTGAAGACTGCATTCAGGTATTTAGCTGTGAGAAGTGAGCGTAATGGGACCCTTCAGGCACTCAAATACTCTGTGAGCTTGATATGAAATAGACTTTGTAAATCTTGGGGTGAGGTCTGAGGTCACAAACGGCAGAGCATAAACTACTCTAGTATAAAAAACTACGTACTCTTTATTATAAGCATTTACTGTTGTGTTATGCTTCACTGGAGACTATGAAACAATCAGCCTTTCCGTAAAACCTCTGATAGAAAAGGATTTTATGGGATTGTAGAAGAAAAAGTGAAATCACATTCTCTAATTTTTGGTGGTTATCTGGATAGCTTCAGAATTTAAAGTAACAATGGAGAAAAGCTCTTCTCAGGAATGTTTTGGATCTGTAGCTGTCTCTATATAAAACCTGCCAAAGACTGGGTGGATTGTGGTTTATGGATGGCTGTGTATAATCTTCCTTTCTCTGTTCAGATCGACTCGCTGGCGGGAATGGCATCTCTTAGTTTGGGTGGCTCCGCTGCTCCTCACACCCAGAGCATGCAAGGCTTCCCTCCCAATTTGGGCTCTGCCTTCAGTACTCCTCAGTCACCAGCAAAAGCCTTTCCCCCTCTTTCCACCCAAAACCAGACAACAGGCTTCAGTGGCATTGGAGGACTCTCTTCACAGCTTCCAGGTACTGTTATCCCGGTGGAGAAGTTGGTATTTTTTGAGATATCAGAGAAATATTGAGAATTTTTTTTTTTTGAGATATGTTACTGCCACGCTTGGAAATACTGGAGAAAAGCTGTGTGTTGTGTGAGAGGGAATTACATGGTCCTCCCGAGTCTTGAGGGTCTTGAAGGTGCAATAGTTTAATAAGTTTAAAAGTCAAGAGGGTGAGTCTTTTGACAGATTTTAGCAGCGTTGTTTTAGGTGAGGACAGAGATGAAGAATTGCTTGAGATAAAACTGCTTTATGTGCCACTTATGAGGCTAATGAGCTTGGAAATTACAAGATGGTCCTGCACCTCAGGAGGAAGCACCCCACACAGCAGTACAGGTTGGGGTTGACCTGGGGGGCAGATCTGTAGACAGAGACCTTGGAGTCCTGGTGGACAACAAGTTGCCCGTGAGGCAGCAATGTAACGTGGTGGCCAAGAAGGCCAGTGGTCTCAAGTGGTGCATTAAAAAGAGCATGGCTGACAGGTCAGAGGAGGTCATCCTCCCTCTCTGCTCCACCCTTGAGAGGCCATGTCTGAACCACTGTGTCTAGTTCTGGGCTTCCCAATTCCAGAAGGACAGGGAAATGCTGGAGAGAGTCCAGAGGAGGCTACGAAGATGATTAGGGAATGGAGCATCTCTCTATTTTTGGAAAGACTGAGGCCCCTGGGGTTGTTCAGCCTGAAGAAGCACAGACTGAGAGGGGACCTCGTTAGTGCTGAGCAATATCTAAAGGGTGGGTATCGGGAGGATGGGGCCAGACTCTTCTCAGTGGTGCCTGGTGACAGGACAAGGGGGAATGGGCACAAACTGGAACATGGGAAGTTCCATCTTAACATGAGGAGTAACTTCTCTCCTGAGAGGATGGCAGAGCCCTGTAAGAGGCTGCCCAGAGAGGTTGTGGAGTCTCCTTCTCCGGAGACATTCCAAACCCACCTGGACATGTTCCTGTCCACCCTGCTTTGGCAGGGGGTTGGACTAGATGATCTCCAGAGGTCCCTTCCTCCCCTCTGGCACACTGTGAATGGTGCAATTGGGATGACCAGTTGTTTGCTTTCCAGTAGGTGGTCTTACTACTGGTAGCCTGACTGGCATAGGAACTGGAGCCTTGGGCCTTCCTGCGGTGAACAACGACCCGTTCGTACAGAGGAAGTTGAGCACATCTGGACTGAACCAGCCGACATTCCAGCAGAGTAAGATGAAACCTTGTAAGTGGTAGTGTTGTCTGTGGCTGTGAAGTGTGACTGCGGTTCTGCAGTTAATCTGCCTTTCCTTCAGGGGAGACTTGGATGTCTAGGTGGGAAATGTTAAAAATGTGGCTCTAGTTTGACGCTATTGGTCTGGAAAAGGTACTTCAAAACTCCTCCACTAAAAGCTTGCCAAGTAGCCTGGGGGATTGAAAAAAAAATCTGTTAGTGTAAAAAATAGAGTGTTATAGATTTGCATGAACAGGGTGCTTGTGTCTCTTTTTGTTCTGTGTTTTGAACAAAAGTCCTGCTCTTTACAGAGAATTGTATGCCTCTGGCAAGAGAGTGGGTTTGGTTTTGTTTGTAACAAGGTTAAACAAAGCTACCTGGGTACAGTCCTGTTTGCAGCAGGGAACTTGAGAGGTGAAGCAGGAAATTAGACTGCAACACTGGAGAGAAATGAAAGTAACAAAAGTTGGTGGGAAGGTGTTTTTTCGGAAGAAATAATTTGCCTCCTAACACGGACCTAGTACACTTAACTCACTTATCCCTCTTAAGTATGCTCACAATGAAATGTTTAAGCAATCAAATGTTGCCTTTAGGAAGCAGAGCCATATGCTAAACCTCCTGCATTGCTGTTATTCCATATGTCTCCTTAGACAGCTCTGCCTTAAAAGCAAAGTCACTGATCTCTACAGGGGTACAGTGGAGGCAGGCGTTGCTTTATTTTTGGGCTTGAGCATTCAATATAAACTTGCTTGAAGCTCCCTGGCTGGCCTGAAAGCTTGTGTGAAAGTTTGTCTGCATGTTCATGTTGTGTAGCATGCTGTATTTTAGTCTGGTTTACGTGCCTTTAGTTTAGGCATCAGCTGAGGTTAGCTTGGGGTGCAACGGGTTGTAGGGCTACAACAGCATGAGGTTAATTCTATTTCATGATTTGGTTCTTTGGCATAAATATAACGTGTTGAAAACAGATTTTTAAATAACAGTTCCTCTCTACCAGAAGGGTTAAATATCCCTCATTTATAGGAGAACCAGCAAGTTCTGTATAGATGGGTGGAAGAGTTAAAAAGAATTAGGTGAAATCCTGACTGCCTGAAGTTGTTCTGAGCATAATACCTGTTCCCTTTTTTTAACAGCTGACTTATCTCAGGTGTGGCCAGAGGCTAATCAGCACTTTAGCAAAGAAATAGATGATGAGGCAAACAGCTACTTCCAGCGTATTTACAACCATCCACCGCATCCCACAATGTCTGTGGATGAGGTGAGTTTTTCTGTAGCAGTAATTATTTCTTCATGTATTAGTTTTATTGGAAGGTAATAAAGGGCTAGTGGTAGGTGCTTGGCTAAAGGTGTGTATTTCCAAGACCGTGTGCTTTCATGGGGAAACTTGCAGTTGATCCTGACATTCAGCTTTGAATTCTTTGGGCTGAAGACTTTAGATGTCTAATTAACACCCCTAATATGATGCTAAGTGGGAAGAATCTGGAAACTTGCATGTTAAAAATAAGTGCTAAAGTGGGCCTTTAAACAATCTGTATAGATCTTGGAATATATTTGTTTTTAAAGTATCTAAAAATGGCTGCAACTTCAAAATAATATAAAGGTGTCTGAGCTTTGGTAAGTATTTGTGGTTAGTCTCTATGAGAGTAATTATCAGCCTAATATACTTGCTCTTTGAAGTGCTTCAAATTTATTTTAATATATTTGTGTGGTTATAAATTATGGAAGATACTGAACATTAATTTTCATTTTTCTAATTTGAAGTGATGGAGTAGGCAGTCATAAAGTTTTACGTGAAGATGAGGAGAAAACTAAAGTCTGAAGAGGAAGGTCATTGTAGTGTGATGTACTGGCTAAAATGAGGTTTTCTCAAAGTAGTTATTTCGCAGTTTTAGCTTGTGGGGAGTGCATTTTATCATAGTAGGTGCAAGCGCTTTGGAAACATGAAGATGCAGAAGGGCTGAAATAAAGCAAATCTGTTGGTAACAACTTCCGATTTCTTTGCAGGTCTTGGAAATGCTGCAGAGGTTTAAGGACTCCAACATCAAACGGGAACGAGAAGTGTTTAATTGCATGCTGAGGAACTTGTTCGAGGAATACCGTTTCTTTCCGCAGTACCCTGATAAAGAGCTGCACATAACAGCCTGCCTCTTCGGTGGGATCATAGAGAAAGGACTGGTTACATACATGGCACTGGGTCTTGCCCTGCGCTATGTTCTCGAAGCCTTACGAAAGCCTTTTGCATCCAAAATGTACTATTTTGGTATCGCTGCACTAGATAGATTTAAAAATAGGTGAGTGTTGTTGTTGGTAATATTTGTAATACTACATGGAATGTCTTGCTAACCTTGAACCTGTTCTAATTACACAGTACAAGAATGCCTGTATGTGTTTGGAATCGCAGCTCAGCTTTTGGGATTACTTTAAAGAGATGCTGAGCTGAAACAAAATGTTCTAGTTAAAGGATGACTTTTCTAAAAAAGTCAAAATGCTCAATGCAGTATCTGTATAAATGTGGGACAAACTGTGGTGCTGAAACTAATTCTGTGAAGTGTTAGGTCTAAAAATAATTCAGTGAATAATTCAGTCAGCTTGTTAGAAGTGGGGTGAATGTAATTACCCTTTGCAGGTGCTATTTGCAGTCTGTGGTGCTGAAAGACTGCCTAGGAACTGAGCTCTAGGACTTTGGTTTTACTTTTTGCCATACTTGAGATTTCTGTGTATCTCAAAAAAAAAAAGCTTTCTCAAAGCTTTTAATAGATTGCAGATCAGGGAGGCTCTCAAGGCAGGCTGCCATTGTAGGCAGGACTGTATACCCATGGGGAAAAGCTCCATTCTGGAAGAAGCTACTTGAACTTGAAAAGTATTAAGAAAGCTTCCTGGAATTGCTAAATGACTAGAAAAGTATAGGCTTGAAGTGTGGATTCGTAAGCAAGGGGCATGTTATCTTCTGTTCTTACTCTCCTTTTATAGTTCATCTGCCCTGCAGTGTTTCATCTGTAATAAAAGCTGTTGCTTGTGGCACTCGTGGATAAATATTGCACTGTGGAGTTAGTGGGAGAGGATGAATGAAGACACTTAAGGCTGACATACATGAGACTTAGCCACCATCTTACTCCTCTTGAACCATTTTAAGTGGGACTTAGAGATTGTACTCTCAATGGGTAGCAACAGGGTCTAGCATTGATAAGGAGAACTGTAATAATTGGCATGCATAGGTCAAACTTCTCTCTTGGGTGTTAGGAACACTCTGGTTTGCTGTTTAAAATGTATTCAGCCAGGCTAGAAATTATTTACCCAATAATCTTCTGCACACACTGAATATAAACACAATTCTGTGCTTGCTCAGAAGCATTGAAATGTAGGTGAGTTGCTGTGGAAAAAAAAAAAAAACCAAGCAAAACCACTTGTGTTTTGCTGCTAAAAGAATTAATTTCAAATGGGTTTTGCAATGAGAAGTACTCTGTAGAGAATGCTTTGTTTATAGCACAGCTGCTCTAAGCAGTAAATAATTCTGTGAGGCAGGATGGGAGTGACATCCGAGTGTTAAATTTGTACTTCTGTGTAATACTGCGTTTTTTTCTGGCCATATGTTTCTGATTAATGCATATTTTGCCTGACAGATTGAAGGACTATCCCCAGTATTGTCAGCACTTGGCTTCTATTAGTCACTTTATACAGTTCCCACATCATTTACAGGAGGTAAGTGTGTTCGAATTAGTGCACCTGCTTTCTCTGATTTTAAATTCTTTTGAGCAAATTCTTCTTTTCCTTTGGAAAAATAGTCTGAGCTGTCACGATTTTTAGACAGAATACATCCACAGAATCAAATGCCTTAAAGCTTTGGCTGTGGGATGAGGTGGACAGGTGGCAGTGGTTGTGTGGTACCTCTTCTGTTTCCACAAATCAATTCTTATGTTGAAATAACTGCTTGAATATAAATAACTGCATGATCGAGTGCTCATGGGCCATGCCCAAAGGGTTTAAAAATCCTTCAGTGGATTCACATTCCAGTCCTTTAAGGATTTGGAGTTTTCCTCTGCAATAGTTCACATTCAGCTGGGTTTATACAGTTTCATACTCAGACCTGCTATGGTAATCTAGATAAAGGTGAACCAAATTTTGTTCCTGAAGGTCTGACCAGAGTAATGGAAATGAAATACCCTGTAGTCAAAGGAGTAAAAGCAGAGTTGATCATATGGTGTCTGCCTCTGAGGTGCTTTCACTGGTAGAAATACAGAAAAGCTAATCCCAGTTTCAAGAGTTTGAGAGTGTAATCCTAAATAAGGAAGAATGTTCAGCTCTCACATGAAGGCAGAGAGGTCATTTACCCAATGCTGCCAAGTCCTGTAGCAGTCTCAAGTTCACCAACAAGTTTCAGAACATAACTCTTAAATGACAGATGTCTGATATAAATTTCTGGGTAAGTGTGTTACAGTGGGGAAGAAACTAAATTTTCTACTGTCAAACTACTTCAGAGGATGTTAAATCTTAGTTGTCTACTTCAGAAACGTGGTTTTGCTTACTAACTGTGAACTTCAGGCTTTACTGTTTCTGTGAAGCTGTAAGAGTCCTTCAGGAAAACTTCTTAACCTGCTTTGTAGCCCGTTTCTTCATACTCACACATTTCTCTTAGGCTTTTCCCCGTTTTTTTTGTTGTACTATCCCAGGCCCACAGGGATGAGGGGTTTTGGGTAGTGCTCTGTAACATTTTAAGAATGTCAAGTCTCTTCCTGCTTGGCACCAACCTTTTCCAGTCAGGATAGAGCTTGAGGCTCCTCTCCAGTAAGATAGGTAGTAATTAATGACAAGATGTGCTTTATAAGGGTATAAAATTGTAGTTTGCAGATTCCCTTAATGCCATTAGCATCAAGTATTTTACAGATTGTTGGCAAATCTTTATACTGCTCACACTGTAGTTCTGTTGCTGCATGTGAACTTGTGCCTGTGCTTGTTCACCCTGTTGTAGTACATAGAATATGGACAGCAGTCCAGAGATCCTCCTGTGAAGATGCAGGGTTCAATCACCACCCCTGGAAGTATTGCACTTGCCCAGGCTCAGGCCCAGGCCCAGGTTCCAGCAAAAGCTCCTCTTGCTGGCCAAGTCAGCACTATCGTAACCACCTCAACTACCACCACTGTGGCAAAAACAATTACAATCACCCGACCAACTGGAGTCAGCTTCAAGAAAGATGTGCCGGTAAGTATTCTGTCACTCCACTTGGAGAAGCAGAGGAGTTAAGGTGCTGGTCTGGATTGAGTAGGTATAGAAAAAAAA
>VXBJ01006550.1:393498-414437 GCA_013400055.1 Nycticryphes semicollaris | reverse complement strand
AAGGAAAGAACCTTAGTGTAAAAAATGTAAAGAGGACATGAAACATGACCCCAGAAGTTCATGGTTGTTTCATAGCTTCTTTGGTGTCCTTTTCCCACTGTTTATGGAGACAGGTTGAAGAATTGAAGGAAACAGTGAAAGAGGAATTCATGCCTTGGGTATCACAGTATCTTGTGATGAAGAGAGTCAGTATTGAGCCTAACTTTCACAGCCTGTATTCAAACTTCCTCGACACCCTGAAGAATCCAGAGTTTAATAAAATGGTTCTGAATGAAACCTACAGGAATATCAAGGTGAGTAGCACAAGTTTTCTAATACTTGGGTAGATGTAAACATTTATAAGGGTGCTGTTCTCAAGGCTGTTTGCTTATTATGTTGGTGATCTTCAAATATGGCACACAATTGAAAAATCGACATGCTAGCTTACAAATTAACTAGCAGGTTATCTCTAGGAACACCGGGATTATTATGTTTTCAGTCAGGAATGTACCAAAGACTTAATACGAATGGAATAATGAGAAGGGAAATTGACATTTAAATTCCTTTATGTAGGTGGACTCTAAATTTGTGTGAGGCTTGCAGATTATAACCTAGGGGGAAATTTCTTATGGTCTAGTTCTGTATGGGGAAGGTATAAGGATAAGAAATAACAGTCTTTGCTGTTTTGGTCAAAGGAGATTAAAGGGAAAGGGAATGGTTTAGAAAGTCAAGGTGTAACAACAAGAATTTCCTAGAGGGCTAAGATAATTTGAAGAGGAGGAGGAGGGAAAAACAGCACAAAAGGGTTGAGTGGATGAAACGCATTTGTCAAGCACTATTTTTAAACCTGTTGGTGGAATTTCTTGACCACCATGGGTTACGCTATAGTGCAAAAGAATCTCCTGGCTCTTTAGAGCGCAGCTGACCTTGCCTCATTCAGCTGATGCTCCTCTGAAGCAGAGGAACAGAACTCACAGCAGAATACTTGTGACAAAAGAAAATTAAATGGTTTCCCAAGAAGTGCACACTGTAGCGTTCCAGTCTATGATGAACCTCTGAAGGAAGCATTGCCTTTGAGTTATACTATACTGAGTAATCATAACACTCTTGACAGAGTAAATGGTAAGGTCTGGAAAGGTGTAATCATCTCGTTGTTGTTGTTGTTGTTGTTGTTTGGGGTTTTTTTTTGTTTTCCAGTTCCTCTTGGAACTGGATATTGAAATGGTTACAGGGCAGATTTACAGGGTACTGCCTCATAGTGAAGGCTGCTCTTATCCCCATAATGTGACTACAGCTCCGAACTTCATGTTCTAAAACTTTACATCTTAAGTCGAATCAGGTGTTGAACTTGGCTTTGAGTCGGATTATCTTCCACTTGTTGCTCGAGTTGCCTTTTTCTTTTTTTATTAGGTGCTACTGACATCGGATAAAGCTGCTGCCAACTTCTCAGACCGTTCCTTGTTAAAGAACCTCGGTCACTGGCTGGGAATGATTACACTGGCTAAAAATAAGCCCATCTTGCACACGGTGAGCTTCTGTCTTCGCAGATTTGTTTGGCGTGAATTGGGTGCTGTTATGCAGTAGCATGGGCTATTTGGGAAATTTTAACACGTTACTGATGCCTCTTTTTTGAGGGCTAAGTAAAAAGTATGATTCCCGAGTTGGTCATTTAAGACTTACAAATATTTTTTTTTTTTAATATTGGAAAAGTTAGTAGTTCTTGTCAAAATAAATTCTTTAATCCTATGTAAAAATGTGTATCTGTAAATCTCCATTCAGAAAGTAACTGATACTTTACAGTCTGTAAAATTCAAAGACTGTCTTGACTCGGTCTTCCCAGTATGTCCTATAAGGAAATAGCGTGTAAATGAAAATTTTGCAGTGTGCTTCACTGGTTTATCCACCTGCTTCCTCTTCAGTTGTTGACGGTATTTTTCAGGATCTGGATGTGAAATCGCTGCTACTGGAAGCATACGTAAAGGGACAGCAGGAGTTGCTCTACGTAGTGCCATTTGTTGCCAAAGTCTTAGAATCCAGTGTCAGGAGTGTGGTAAGTGATTGTGCTCACAGTTATTGCTCAAGTGGCAAAGATACATTTATTTTTTTTTTTTTTTTAGAAAGTAATTTTTTTTTTCACAAAGTAAAAAAGGATTGAATTTCACAGAGCAAAAGACATGGCCTTAAAGTGAAGGAGTTCTTGCATTTTTGCAGTCTAGATGGGTGGTGTGAACTGAACTGTACTGTGGCATCCCTGAACAAAACTCTATTTAGAGACATGGAAGGATGCCATTGAAGAGGTTCTAGGATCTGTTCATTCTTTGATTCTTTTTTTTTTTTTAATTCCCCCCCTGCCCCTCTTTGACCACAATCAGCTGTTGTCAGTTTGTTTGATGTAGAACTGATGCCTCAGAAGGACCAAGTCATTGTGTTTCCAGTTTAAGGTTGAACTAGCATCCCAATTTAGTTCCAAACAGAATACTAAATTCAACCCTAATTACAGCTGTACACACTTTCCCATGGCTGTATGCACAGTGTGTGTAATACTGCTTTCCTCTTTCTCTCATAGGTCTTCAGGCCTCCGAACCCATGGACAATGGCCATTATGAATGTTTTAGCTGAGCTACATCAAGAACATGATCTAAAAGTAAACTTCTGTTTTCTCTTTTCTATACCTACTGAGTTTGAGGTTTTCTTGATACACAGTCAAGAACGTTGTTGTGAAGGACCAAATTTCACTTCTCGCTGTTTTAGCATGGGGAGTATTGGGCATTGCTGAGTTTAGCAGAACTTGGATTAAACTATTCTCCTGTGAGGTCAGGATGCAAGGTATTTATGTAATCCTCAGTCAGTGTTGAAGTCACTAAAATGCATGGGGTTGGAGTGGGAAGGTTGGGAATGAAGTGTCCAGTAAACGTGGGTTTTTTCCTTGTGGTGTAATCTGTACTGGAATTGTTGTGCAGTTGAATCTGAAGTTTGAGATTGAGGTGCTCTGCAAGAATCTCGCACTAGACATCAATGAGCTGAAACCTGGAAGTCTCTTGAAAGACAAAGATCGTCTGAAAAACCTGGATGAGCAGCTCTCTGCTCCAAAGAAGGATGTGAAGCAGCCAGAAGAACTACCACCCATCACAACAACTAGTAAGTACATTCCGACTAGAACCCAGAACCAACAATATGTTTTAATAAGACAAGTCATGCTATTGCTAAGAATGTGAATCTCCATACATGATGGTGACATTGCTGAGTGCTTGGGAGCGCAGAGTTTGGACTTGGGAAGGGGATGGAAACCATCCTGGGGACTAATACTGTGTGCCGTGTCCCCTCCTTAGAAGGGAATGAGGCAGGATGATCTGTTAACAAGATATCAGGGGCTAAATTGCTGTAACAAACAGCTCTGGTGAAATGTGCCAAAGCCAGTGTGGTACTAATCACTGGGGACAATGGAGAATAAAAATTGCTTGATAAATTTAGGAGGCTTCACGATCAAACTTTTATTTCTTGGTCACTTGCTGGTTGAAATGAGTTATATACTTCCATTATTGCCTTTCAGTAAGGGTTTAATACAAACATTCTTGTGTTCCACAGCTGCTTCTACCACTCCAGCCACCAGCACCACTTGCACAGCCACGGTTCCTCCCCAGCCCCAGTACAGCTATCACGACATCAATGTCTACTCTTTAGGAGGGTTGGCTCCACATATTACCTTAAATCCAACGGTATGTTTTAGAGCTGATTTGGCTTGCTAAAAGAATTCTTGTCACTGGTGTTGCCACGGACCTCAACTGGTGGGAGCACCATTTTATAAGGCAAAGTTACTGGAGAGTCACTTCTCACGAGTAATGGGGAGGGTGAGGACTAATAAGAAATCAAATGGAGAATTTTAGGGGTGGTTAGTAGTTACATTAACAAAATTTCACATGGTCAATTGATCTTTTGCTGTGACATTTACATTAGTAGCCATTTACTTCTGGCAATAAGCATGAGTTGGGATGGCTGCTATTGGGATTTAAGCTTAAAAAGAGCTTCTGTGCTCCTCAAGTGCGACTTCGCTCTTGAGTTAACCTTTGTGTTATGCTCAGCTGCAACTTTGGGACGAAAAGTGGTCATATGTCCCCGTTTCAGAATTATCAAACCTTGTAATAACTGCATGTGGAACACAGGGGCGCTGCGCTGTAGACAGGCTATGACTTAAATTAGTTCAGAAAATGTGAGTGCCTGGGGTAGATGGATTCAAATGACTTGATTCTCACTTCATTTTCCCAATCCTCCTCCAGATTCCGCTGTTCCAGGCCCACCCCCAGCTGAAGCAGTGTGTGCGGCAGGCCATTGAGCGAGCAGTGCAAGAGTTGGTCCATCCGGTGGTCGACCGCTCCATTAAGATAGCCATGACAACTTGTGAGCAGATAGTCAGGAAGGACTTTGCACTTGATTCCGAGGAGTCACGGATGCGAGTGGCCGCTCACCACATGATGCGGAACCTGACTGCTGGGATGGCCATGATTACCTGCAGGGAACCCTTGCTGATGAGCATAGCTACCAACTTGAAAAATAGTTTTGCTACTGCGCTGAGGGTAAGAGTTGCATCATCTGAAGCTTATTTCTAGCTTGCAGGTCTGTAGATATCCAGCATGAGCACATCAGCTCTCCTTGCTGAAGGCTTGTGGATTAATTACATGGCTTAAAGAGTGTGGATGTGGATTTAGTGGACAAGTGTCTCATGACTCTTGTGAAAAAACTGTGCTGAAGTAACAGCTTGTGACAGAGTTAGGCCTGTGAGGTGGATCTTGCTATATTGCATACCAATGTCTAGACTACCTTTTTATTTTGCCCTGCTCTTCTCCCCAGAAGCCTTGAATTGCTTATTTTTCTGTGGATCTTGAGGTAGAAAAGCTAGAGGGGGGAGACCACACTTGGAATACTGTGTCCAGCTCTGGACCCGTCAACATCAGAAGGTCTTGGACCTGTTGGGAGTAGGACCAGAGAAGGCCATGGAGATGCTGAGAGGGCTGGAGCCCCTCTGCTGTGAGGACAGGCTGAGAGAGTTGGAGGTGCTCAACTTGGAGAAGAGAAGGCTCTGGGGAGACGTCAGAGCTCCTTTGAGTTCCTAAAGGGGCTTCAGGAAAGCTGGGGAGGGGCTCGATCAGGGAGGGGAGCCACAGAATGAGGAAGAAGGGTTTTACTCTAAAAGAGGGGAGATGGAGATGAGATCTCAGGAAGAAATTCTTTGGTGTGAGGGTGAGACCCTGGCCCAGGTTGCCCAGAGAAGGTGTGGCTGCCCCATCCCTGGAGGAGTTCAAGGCCAGGTTGGACACTGCTTTGAGCAACCTGATCTGTTGGAAGGTGTCCCTGCCCCATGGCAGGGGCTGGGACTGGATGGTCTTCAAGGTCCCTTTGATTTTGACTGAATTGATTCTGGTAGTTTCTGGTTATGTCAGCTGTCTCAGCAGGCATGTGTGTTTTAGGCAGATTTTCTTGACTTGTGCTGTTAGATATGTAGCTAAGACTTTTCTGCGCAGCTTGTTACGTGATTGGATTTTGCAGAGGATATTTTCATATCCCTTTATGAACAGATTTTGAGTTTAATGCTAGCTTCCACTTCTTGGCTTAATGAAACAGACTTTGTGAACTGCTGGCCAGAAAAGCAGCAACTACCCAGAAACTTGCTGTACTTGCTATCAGTGTCAGCAACAGACACAAGAGGATCTTGGAGAGATCAAGACATTGCTGTCCTTTCAGGGATTAAGAAAAGTAAAGACCCCACTGCCTTCCTCTTAGTAACAGTTAGAGAAAGCACTGTTGCCCTTTGAGTAAGGGGGGGGGGCACAAATATTTCTCTGTTGTGCAGTCTTGCTGTGGTTCATCACATGCAACTGCAGTTTAGATGGGGTTTTTTTGGGTGGTACAAGAAGGTAGAGCTGCGACACTTGCTTTTTTTGAGGCAGGGTGAACACAGAGCAGTGGTAGAGCTGTGTGTGGCTACTAGCTGTGATGTGCCACTGAAGAATGTGCATAAGCAGAAGGAATTCAAGTTTTGTGGAAGACTTAGTGCTGT
Source organism: Nycticryphes semicollaris (assembly GCA_013400055.1). Lineage (NCBI taxonomy): Eukaryota > Metazoa > Chordata > Aves > Charadriiformes > Rostratulidae > Nycticryphes > Nycticryphes semicollaris. Next base: position 408,406 of record VXBJ01006550.1, on the reverse strand, counting down.
GTGTTGTGGTGATCGCAAAATGTTACATTTTCATAGCGTTTATGACATGGTACTTAAGTTTTCTATCTGTGAAGGCATACAGCATTGATAAAGGGCCAGTTGTAACCCAAAGAAGTTTTCTTAAGGGCTAATCACAGAAAACAATGTGTTGCAGACAAAGTCCTGTACAAGACACCTAAAAACTCACATCCGACTTAGTGTATGAAGTGGGTTAACAAGTAAGGATTTCTTCTCTTTGAAAGCAGTGTAGTTTCCAGGAAATAATGAATTAGGGGTAGATATTAATGGACAGGGAAATCCAAGTAGATCGAACTTCTTGCATTTATATGTGTATTCCATTTCCAGTGGCAGTTGCTGCTTTGCTCCCTGGAAAACACATCTATCTGTTGAGAGTTCTTAAAGCAGCCTCCAAGAAGGGAAGAAGAAAACGTGTATGAGAAAGGGAACCCACTGAATAAGGGCTACTGTTCTGCATTTGTAGTGATGTACCTTTATATCTTCTGATTACAGAAGTGGAAAAAGTTTTAGGCTGTGATGCAAGGCTCATTTTTCCTACATGAGCATCTCTTGTGTGTATGGTTTAAAGCGGGGGTTTATTTTTATGCCCTGGAGACAGGTTGGTGGAGACGATGAAGAACCTCCTGCTGTTTTGTTCCTTGTTGAAAGTCTTAGCTGTTGTCTTGCCTACATGTTTTATTCAAAGCTATGCAAAATTAAGTTGATTATTGTATATTCCATGCAAAGAGAGCACGTTCCTAAGAGCATCCCTTCTGATTGCTGGTGTTCTGTATAGACAGTGGTGCAGATTTTAAGGCTAGTAATAGACAGGGAGAATTTACAGCCTTTACTGATTGTTGTGGTTTTCAATAGGCAGCCTCCCCACAGCAGAGGGACATGATGGAGCAGGCAGCTGCCCAGTTAGCACAGGATAACTGTGAGCTGGCGTGCTGCTTCATCCAGAAGACTGCAGTGGAAAAGGCAGGCCCCGAAATGGACAAGAGGCTCGCGACTGTAAGTATGGGACTGCTGCCTTTTAGAAACAGCACATGTGCTCATATATCCAGACTCAGTGTTTAAAATTCAACGTTTGATTTGTTTTATTTTTTTTCCCCCCAGGAATTTGAGCTCAGAAAACATGCTAGACAGGAGGGTCGCCGGTACTGTGATCCTGTTGTGTTAACTTACCAGGCTGAGCGGATGCCAGAACAGATCAGGCTAAAGGTGAGGATATGGACTGAGATCTGTTCTGATTCTGCTCTTTCCCCTTCCTGATCATGAGAAGTGGATAGTGCAGGTTCAGCTAAGCAGTCCTGTGTGTTGTTAGCCTCATCTAGCTACTATTAGCTTGGCTAGTGATGGAAGCACATGAACATATTGCTCCAAAATGAGTGTTCATACAATTTTCTTCAATTCCTTGAGGACATTAGAAGTCTTGTCTTCTGTGCTATTCTTTCACTGAAAAATGATTAGTCTGTTTTGTTGTCTTGTCTCCTCTATACCTTTCTTCCCTTAAAGGACACACCGTGTGCTCTCAGCAGAGCAGGAGAGGGGAGCCCAATGCAGAGCAGCTGAATGCTGCTGCTTGATGTCTAGGCCACTCTAAGAATGACTGAGCAGCTACCTGTCACCCAAACTGCCCTCCTTTCTTATTGCCATGGTGCTTAACAATGTGGTTAATGCCTGGTTTTGTCCTTGCAAAGGTTGGAGGTGTGGACCCAAAACAGCTGGCTGTTTACGAAGAGTTTGCACGCAATGTCCCTGGCTTCTTGCCTACCAATGACTTAACTCAGCCCACAGGATTCTTGGCTCAGCCTATGAAGGTAGAGATTTCTGAATTAATCTGCTTGAGAGTACGGTTGCCCTTTTGGTGACTGTCGCAGAACTTGTGTCCTTTGGTAGAATTAGCCATTTGTTTTGCTTGGGAATAGTGGTTGAAGTAGGCATTAATTCTAATGTTAAACTAATGGCAATGTAAAACTTAAATCCAGTGCTAGGGGTTTGTAACTCAAACTGGAACAAGATCTTCAAGTTAAGATCGCTACGTGTAGTTTTAGTAGCAGTGAAACATGTCATTCAAATCTCAGGTTACTTCTGTGGGAAGATCATGGATAGCAAGCGTGGATTTTGAGATAACAAACAGGTTTTTGTATGCATACTTGGTCTTAAGGACTGCTAGAACTGTTGGCTAGTTATTTCCACACCTTAATTGGCTCATATTTGTGTATTTCCATAAGTAACCACAATACTGGAGAGGTCTGAATTCTGGATGCTATGATTTCTGAAGCAGAAGAGCCAATCAGTATTTGAATTTCCTTGCAAAAATCACTCATTCCACTTTCTCTTAAGCAGCAAGCTTGGGCTACAGATGATGTAGCACAAATCTATGACAAATGCATGACTGAACTGGAGCAGCACCTGCAGTCCATTCCGCACACCCTGGCCATGAATCCTCAAGCTCAAGCGTTACGCAGCCTCTTGGAGGCTGTGGTAGTGGCTCGTAACTCCCGGGATGCAATTGCTGCGCTGGGACTACTGCAGAAGGTGAGTGTTAATGACCCTTCTCCTGGAACAACTTACCAAGAGTTTATTACTCACCTGGGCTATGGATTGTCTTGCTGGTGAGTGTATCTTCCTGCATCCTGTGGAACTTACTTGCTGAACAATCACTGTATTTGGAAATTCAGTGAATATAATTGGAAGAGGGCCATGGTGTTCACTTGATGTCATGTGTGTCAGGGGAATTTTGTTCAGGTGGGGCAACTAGAGAGCTCTTGTGTTCCAGAATGGTATGATTTCAGGATGATTTGGAAGCTGAGATGTTTGAACTGCCCTCATAGGTGTAGTATGAGCTTTATAGTGACACACTGTAAATCCAGTATTGTATTTTGCAGTAACTGATAAATAATTATGTATGGTGGGCTTACGCTGGCCACCAGCGGCTGCTTGCTCGTCCTGCTCTCTTGCAGGATAGGGAGAAAACAGAGGGAAGGGAAGGTGACTTGTTCATTCAGACTATGACAGTTTAAGTAGGGAAAACAAAAGCTGTGTGCACAAACAAAACAAAAAATAGCTATTTCCCATCAGCAGGCAAATGTCTGGTGACTCCTCGGAAAGCAGGGCCTCAGTATGTAACATTTGCTCGGGAAGGCAAACATGATAACTATGAATGCCCCCCCTTCATCCACCTTCCCCAGTGCTTTTATCACTGAGCATGATGTCATATGGCATGGAATATCCCTGTATTTGGCTTGGGGCTGGCCATGTTGCTTCCTACCCTCTTGTCCATTCCCAGTTTACCCACTGGTGGGGGAGGCAGAGCAGGGAAGGGAAAGCCTTGATGCTGTTCTTGGCAAAACAGCACTACCAGCACTGTTTCAGCTGTAAATCTGAAATGCAGCAGCATATGGGGTGCTGGGAAGAGAATGAACAGTATCAAGTCGGGGGTAGTGTTGTGAGCTCTGCAAGCTGAGCCAGTGTCAGTGCCCGTGCAGTGAGGGATGTAGAAAATGATCCATTTGAGTACAGTGGAAGGACACTGAGCTCTCTTCACCAGGATGCAAGAACAGCAGCAAACAGAAGTAACCAGAAGATGGAAACCGCTTTAAGGGAGGCTCTTTGTTCTTGGCTGATAGTGCTCATACCTATTAGTCCTGATCTAGTCCTCACTAGGGCTTAACCACATAAAATGTGCTGCCCCCAAAGACTCATCTTCTGTTTGCTATAGATGCACAGATGCATCTCTGGGTGCTGCAGCACTTTGTCTAAAGAACCTGAGAGCTGACCTCTGGCAGGTTCTGTAAATATTCCTTTAGGTAATTTTTCATGGACTTTATGCGTGAGGAGGCACCAGTTTACAGAAGTTGCAGCGCAAACACATGTGGTCTTTAATACCACTTGGTGCATATATAAAACCAGTGGGGTATAGTGAACCCAGAACCCAGCCAGCTATGTACAGGGAGTGTGTAGATGCCATCATAGCTGACAAAATACCACATATCCTTATCAAGGGGATTAGCACAATAACTAAATTGGTTTTTTACATGCCTGCTGAGGTGATAACTCTTGCTCATCTAATCTGCGGAAGATTTGGGAGAGGACTTGTTTTCTCCTCTACTAACAGGTTGTGTTTGTTGTAGGCTGTAGAGGGCTTACTGGATGCCACCAGTGGGGCAGATGCTGACCTCCTGCTCCGCTACCGTGAGTGTCACCTGCTTGTACTGAAGGCTCTGCAGGATGGCCGCGCGTATGGATCTCCGTGGTGTAATAAACAAATTACAAGGTCAGTTTTGAGACAGTTAAGAACATCGCTGTAACTCTCATCTGCTTTTGGGAGTTACTGTGTTATTCTGAATCACTTGCCTGTTAATATTTTGCATTGCTGCAGTTTACATAAACAAAAATAATTAGCTTTTTTGGTCAAAAGTGATTAGATCCTCTGATACTGCTGCTTCATCCTTAAGCATGGTAGGAATCTTGAATAAAAGTACACATTAGACGTGCTTGGGGTTCTTTTACTTCATTTTACAGAGAATGTCTCTATGTGCTGTCACAGAGCAGAAGCACCAGTGCTTCAGCTAATCAGATAACAACCGGCAAAGCAGTGTATGCTGAATAAACTGAAGCTCTTGGAGGGCTGTTGCGACCAAACAAGTGCTTGAGGCTGCTGACTGTTCCTGAACTCAGAAGCGTTAGGAAGTGCTCTAGAAGACGCTTCTTTTGGAGCCAAGTTGTGAATCACAGTGAACAGCACAGTTTATAAAGTGTTAGATTTGAGTTGCTGCGCTTAAGCTGTATTGTTTAAATAAACTCATTAAAAGAAGTCCAATTTTCAGGTGCCTGATTGAATGCAGAGATGAGTACAAGTACAACGTGGAAGCTGTGGAGCTGCTAATCCGCAATCACCTTGTGAACATGCAGCAGTACGACCTTCACTTGGCACAGGTAAAGGCAGCCTGTGTTGCCTTTAGAGTTACAGCCATTCCACTGTAAGATTTGTGCTTTAACTGCCTTTTTCACATTGACAGTCAATGGAGAACGGCTTGAACTACATGGCTGTGGCGTTTGCCATGCAGTTGGTAAAGATCCTGTTGGTGGATGAGAGAAGCGTCGCCCACGTAACAGAGGCGGATCTGTTTCACACCATTGAGACACTCATGAGGATTAATGCTCATTCCAGAGGAAACGCCCCAGAAGGGTGAATATATTACTTCTCTCAGGCTTGTTTATGATTGGAAATGCTATATAGACAATGTCTCATATCACTCAGTCATACAGCTTTCAACTGGGGGCTGCAGTCCTGTGTTGGTTTCAACTGTTACTCTCTTGTAGTTGTGCTGATTTTATGTCAGAGTAGAGGCAGCTGCAGCATGATAGCAAACTCTGTGCTTGAGTGGGAAAGTCTCTGCACTGTGCTCCAAAATACTGTGGTACTGTGAGAAACTCTTTGAATTCCTGCATTATCTCAAATTTCGACAGTATTCTTACCTGTTTAAATCTTAGTTATCTAGGTGTTAATACGGTATTGTTAATCACAAGCAATTAATCAAATTAGACAATCCTTCCTGTTTCTTTAGACAGCTTTGTGTTAAGAATCTATGAAGCAGTCACCCCCCCCCGGTCTCACATGGCTTGTGTATCCACCAGCAGAGAACTGGGCAGCACTGGGAGATACCTGTGGGACAACAAAGGTCCTTTGGTGTGGGTCTTTGCTGTATGAGTTGACTTTCACTGCAGCAAAACTTACTGCCCTAGTCAGGCTGTTTAGCACCGGCATCTCAAAATCTTGGAGCATTTTAGGGCTTCCAAAGCCTGCGAAAGCGAAGGCATTTCTATTCCATGTGGTGCTTTGTCACAGTACATTGCTCTATGAATAGGAGCAGAACTTCAAAGCTTGTATGACTTCAGTGTTCCTTTTTTATGTGTCTGCTTTCATGACTTATTTCTGCTATTCCATCGAGGACTGGAAGATAAGAAAATGTAGTATAAAAAATAATTTGCTTTCTTCCAACTATATTTGACTGACTTTCCAGTTCCCACTCCTTCTCAGGGAGGAGGAGAAATTCTAATTGGGCTCTTACTCTGCTCTGTTGCCTTAGATTACCCCAGCTGATGGAAGTGGTCCGATCAAACTATGAAGCCATGATTGACCGTGCTCACGGAGGTCCCAATTTCATGATGCATTCGGGAATTTCCCAAGCTTCGGAGTACGATGATCCGCCGGGTCTGAGGGAGAAGGCCGAATACCTGCTGAGGGAGTGGGTGAACCTCTACCATTCCGCTGCAGCAGGCCGTGACAGTACCAAAGCGTTCTCTGCGTTTGTTGGACAGGTAGAGCTTTTGGAAAGAAAGGTGCTTTTTATTCAACATAAGTAGGGTGTGATGCCCTCCATTTTTAAAACAGTGTTATAACCCATGTTAGACATCCTTTTGAAACTTGGCAGTTGACTATCAAAATTTTGACTGACTGTTTTTGATGGTAAAGCTCATAGAATGCCCCGTCTTTCACCAAATCACGTTCTACAGCTACTGTGGGAACAAGCTGTCACTTCAGACCATGAGTTTTGGTCCAAATCTGGGGAGGAATTTTGGCTGAGGTAGAGCATGTCAAAACTATTCCCAAGAGCTGTGTAATGAAGCATGACTGAGTGTTGCTCCTTATGGGTGACAGTAAAAGCTCTGACAGCCTACAGAAGGAAATTGTCAATAGGTGGAGACACAGGTGAATTTTTTCAGACCACACGAATGAGGGAATCCGTTTTCTAACTGGAATCATTAGAATATGGAAAAACCTGAAATACCATTGGCTAAAGCGGTGCCTAAATTTAAACAGCCTCCAGCATTTCACTCCTGTGCACTTTACCAGGTGTGATGAACAGCAAGCATCTCCCCTCCAGGTGTGTCCAAGAAGGGAGATGCCCTCAGTAGCCCGGTATGTGTGGTCACAAACTCCCTGTGTATCTGCGGTCACCTTCCTAAAACTGTGTTCCCACCAGCTCCTTGGCTGCAGCTGCAGGGAAGCCCCCAGCTTAGTCTATTTGTATTGGGTTCTCTTTAAATTCCTGTGTTAATACCACAGAAATGCTACAGATTTTGCAGCTAATAATGAAAAGAAGTTCAAGCTACCAAGTATCCCTAAAGATCTGGACCAATGCAGTGATTTATTTTTGTGACTTCAGTCTCCTTGTGTGCTGGCTTGTAGCCAACTTTCTGTAGGTCTGACTTCCACTCGTAGTATCTGTTACGAATGTTTTTAACAGGTTTTGTGTTAAACCCACTTTTTAACAAAAAGTTTTAGCTCTTTACATCCTTTTTATACCTTAAAGTACACTTAATTATAAAGGGTGCTTCAGTATTGTGTGCTCGTAATAGTGTGCTTCTGTCCTGCTTTCCTCTCACATCACACTTGTGTGCCTGCCTCTTGTACATATTTGATCAAGCAACTGAAATATATCAAAGTGCAGTATTTATGTATAATTTTTTTTTCCTTACAGGCTTTAGCTATGGGTTTTAAGGGAGGATTTTTTTAATAACTGAATTAAGCAAGGCTTTATTACTGAACTTGAATGACTGTGGTTTTGGCTGCTTCAATTAAGTGTTGCTTCCCCCTCCACTGGCCTTTAGGACAGGAACGAGCACAGAACTTTGAATGTGAATTCATTTTTTAAAAAAAAAAAGTTTCTTCAGAAATACTAGAATTTCCCCAAGAGTTGGCAATTCTGCTGCTTAGGTTGCTTCGTGTCTGTGCAGTAGGAGTTCAGAAGAAAGATGCTTTATTTCATTTTGACAGCTTTTAATACTGTTGATAACAAAAGGATACTGTTGATAACAACATCAGTTTTGGTGTTCAGGTGTTTGGTTTTTTTAAATATATATATTCATATGCTTTGCTGGTGGCAGAACTGAGCGGTCTCCTCAGCTGTGCTGATGGTTGGAAAGAATTGGGATCAAAAGACTCTACTTGGGACTAAATGTCTTTGCTAAAATTTGTGGCCACCCTCAAGTTGCCTTGAAAATATTCAGCTTGGGGGGGAAAAATAGCAGAAATAGTTTGTGTGGTAAAAACTAATTGTGCTAGGCAAGATGGGTGCTTTATAAAGTGTGTGTTGTTGGAAATAAGTTGTAAAATAAACCTTCTGTGGTTACGGTTCTGACACTTTCTCCTTTCCTGGACAGATGCACCAGCAAGGGATCCTGAAAACAGATGACCTGATCACCCGCTTTTTCCGCCTTTGCACGGAAATGTGCGTTGAAATCAGTTACCGGGCTCAGGCCGAGCAGCAGCACAACCCTGCTGCCAACCCCACCATGATTCGAGCCAAGTGCTACCACAATCTGGATGCCTTTGTGCGACTTATTGCACTGTTGGTGAAGCACTCGGGGGAGGCGACCAACACAGTGACAAAGATCAACCTCCTGAACAAGGTTGGAAACCCTTTTTCTACTCGTTCTATTTAAAGTGCATAATTTGCTGTGCCCTTGGCTGATAGATGTGAAATGTAGGCCTTAATGCAGGCTACTGCTAAAGTACCAGATGAAGGCTTTTGCAGGTTGGTTACTCAACTTGTGAGGTAACTTCCTTGTCCCCAAACATTTCATATCAAACAAACTTGAAATAAAAAAAGTCAACTGTTGTTCTTCTGAGGCATTAGAAAGTGTGGATAAGGTTGGTGATTCCTTAGTGTTTGCCTTGATTTTGAGGACTTGCCTACCCACTTAGACCTTGGTTCATGGTGAGATGTTCTTAACCCCCTAAGACTTCCCAGAGGAAGACTGACTGACCCAGTCGGTCATTGTGACTGTGATCCATGGGACAGGGAGAGCAAAGTATAGTAGTCTGGCACTGCTGATACAGATTGTAATATAAACTTACATAATGCTTCCAAGAACTAGAACTTTTAGTTCTTGTTAGAATCTACTGATCTTTTTTCTTTTACTGCTGGTTGAAGTATTACATAGTCTGATTTGCAAAGAAATTCTTGCTGTCAGCTGTCTGTCACCACTGAAATGTCTCAATCTCTTTAGGTTCTCGGTATTGTTGTGGGAGTTCTTCTGCAAGATCATGATGTTCGGCAGAGTGAGTTTCAGCAACTTCCTTACCATCGCATTTTCATCATGTTGCTGTTGGAATTAAATGCTCCTGAGCACGTGCTGGAGACCATCAACTTCCAGACCCTCACAGCTTTCTGGTACGTATTTGAGCCTGACCACAACGTTTATCCTTTCCTGCCAGGTTCAAGATTTTTCATCTAAAGGCTGTTCCTTTGTGGTGGCTTAATCACGTTTGGAATAACTGGTTCTCCTGTAGACTGTCCACTTGCTTGTTTTAAGGAAGATGATTGATAAACCCCAAGATGCTAAAAATGCCTTGCTTTTAGGGCTGTGTATGTTTTCCCCTCAATGTTATGAAAAGCGATCTTATTGCTGTGCACTTCTAACCTGCTCTAACTTTTCTTTCAGTAACACATTTCACATCCTGAGGCCTACAAAAGCTCCAGGTTTTGTTTATGCCTGGCTGGAACTGATCTCCCATCGGATATTTATTGCAAGAATGCTGGCACATACACCACAGCAGAAGGTGTGGCTGCAATTTATCTCTTCTGAATTAAAAATATCACACAGATGCTTAATCTGGTGTGGTGCTGTTTCACATCTCTCGAAATGCACTAGTAGCATGGCTGTTCTGTTGTTGTCTTCCATATTCACAGTCACCTAACTGCATGGAGGAGAGTCTTTGTGGTGATAAACTACGGAATATAGGCTGAATCAAATTTAATAAAGGTGCCTTTGTCAAATTCTGGAAGAGCTGTGATCTAGACCAAACAACTCTCAGCTTGTTGAGGCGTGTTGAGTGTCCTGGAAACACTCATAGCGAGTGATGTGCAGCAAAGGCTCCTGAAGTGAGCTGTGCTGTTCTCACTGCTAGACCTAGCAGTACGTTTATATGAAAACCAGCCTAATTAGACTTTCAAACTTAAGATAACCGCTCTTCTTTGCCCGTTTTCCACCTGCTGTTTTTCTCTTTGACAGGGTTGGCCAATGTACGCCCAGTTGCTGATTGATCTTTTCAAGTACTTGGCTCCTTTCCTTAGAAATGTGGAACTCACCAAACCTATGCAAATTCTTTACAAGGTAAAACAATGTCAGCTAATAGACTTCCAACTGAATTTATCTGAAAGTAGAAGCGTTGTGGTTGCAGAACAGGATTTACACTTCTGTTATAATTCGTATCTTAGAGTTAAATACAAATGTGGTGTGAGACAGAAACAGTCTGCCTCCCTAGATTAATTTCTTCCTGTTACTGTTAACCACATGACACAGAAAGATGTCTCTACAAGCTCTTGGGGCAGTTCCAACAGTTACACAGCTCACTTAGATTCTGTTTTATATTCACAGGGCACTCTGCGTGTGTTGCTGGTCTTGTTGCATGATTTCCCAGAATTTCTATGTGACTACCACTATGGGTTCTGTGATGTGATCCCACCTAACTGTATTCAGCTAAGGAATCTGATCCTGAGTGCCTTCCCACGGAACATGAGGCTTCCAGACCCCTTTACCCCCAATCTAAAGGTAGGATTGATACAGGAAAGGCTTTTGGTTTGATTTGGTTTTTTGATAGAGGCTGTGAAATTTTGGGAAAAATTAAGCTGATGCTTGAATTAATGCAACCATTCAAAAGTTAACAAATAGTTGGAAACTGAAGTGACGTAGCAGCTGGCAGAACAGCGTTCTTTAAAGGTTTGAATTATGTTTGTAATGCTCAGCATTTGAGAGTTTCCATAAGGAGCAAGAGGTAATCCTTGTCCTGTAGAGCACAGTGGTACGGAATGTGTTGTGGTTGGGAGCGTGATGTGTGACTCTGGTCTGGGTGGCTTCACAGCCACCCATAGATACTTACAGTGCTTGTGAGGTCTGTGCAAGCTCCACCTGAAAGGACAGGAGTTGTTACATGAAAACAATGTCAAGAACCCAGCTGTGCATGGAAAACCAGTAGAATTTTTTTCCAGCTTGAGACTGACTTGATGGTGTCCCTGGATCTGACAGTGTTGGACCAATGGCATCTTTATCATTTCACAGTCTCATTTGTCACTGAAAAACGGACGACTTCAGCAGTCTTTGTGGCTTTGCTGTTTGAAAGTTCTACCAACAGTTCTTGTCTCAGTTTTGTTCAGCTCATGCTGGATTGTGTGGCTTGTGCTCAGGATCTGTGGCTACTGGAGCTCAGTTAACTCACTGAAGAGCTGGTGTCCGAGCCCTATGTAATTATAAATACTTTTTGATGAGAAACAGGGACACCATCTTATCTTGAAAATGATGGGATTAAACCACCATTCTGAAGCAAGCCTCTTGCATAATGGGAAGAGACTTTGAACAGTGTTAATGTTAGCTAATTAAATCTTTTCAGCATATTCAGGGTGATGGGAACAAAGCTGCAATAATTATACAGCGCGTTCTTGAGACCGAAGGAAGGCTGTTCTTGAGTTGTGTGGATGTTTGTACTCCTTTAAACTACCAAACTGTCTTGAGCACAGAGAGGGAGACTTCAAAGGCAGTGACTGAATTCCCCTATGGCCATCGCCCTTGAGTGCTTTTATCCTCTACTTTCAAATCTTTGAGATGGTCGTTTAAGAACACATCAGAGACCAAGTTTCTGCTGAAATCTGCAAAAATCTAGTGTTTCCTACTGGTTGCTGGTTTGAAAAAGTTGTCAACAGCAGCAGTTGATGCGACATCACTTTAATGATCTGCTTTTGCTATTTGTTCCTTTAGAGATTACTTATGGTTTTGCTGACTGGGTTTTCTCTTGACAGGTGGACATGTTAAGCGAGATTAATATCGCTCCACGAATACTCACGAATTTCACTGGAGTGATGCCACCTCAGTTCAAGAAAGATTTGGATTCCTATCTCAAAACCCGGTCCCCTGTCACTTTTCTGTCTGACTTGCGCAGCAACCTACAAGTGAGTACCTGGTTTCTGAGGACACTGCATTTCCATAGTGTGGGACAAACACTCCTGAGTCACCCTCCTTTCTCACAGGGATTTTGATGGTGTGTAGCAAGCAGGGGTTTCAGGCAGTAGTAGAAGCCTGTGAGAATCCACGCTTCTCTGGCTAATTTTTCTACCACTCCTTAGAAGGCTGTTGAAGTTGAGTGTTAAGTAGTTTCAGCCAGGTGGAATTTAAGAAAAGGGGAACAGCCTGATTTAAGAGCGGTTGGTTTTATCTATGTGTGCTGCCAAATGCTCATGCAAGTGAAAATATAAGGTTATCTAAAAGTTTGACTCTCTGCTTGTGTGTCTGTAGTGCAGATCTTTGCTGAAGAATGTAATCAGAGCTGATCACATCAAGCTTGTTTTCTTTTCTCCTCAACCACTGAGTGACAAAGAGTCTTGTGCCTTCCATCACATGACTCCAGCACTGTTTATCCAAGCGTTGGCTGAGATTCAATGGGGTTTATTGAACTGGAGTGTGGTTTTTGTTTTTTTTTTTAAAACTGGATTAAATTTTGGCTCCAACTGGATTCATTGTTATAGGAATTTATGGATCTGATTCATTAGGGGTAAAAAAAAAAGGCAAATTTAGCTAAAGGTGGTGAATTCAGATTGCCTTTACCTAATTTTTGTAGACCAAGTACAAAATTTATCTGTTGGGTCTGTCAACACTTTCCTGATGCTTTTGAATATATATATATATATATATATATAAACCACTACATTACATAAAAATAAATGCTAACTTGAGTTTGTGGATGTCTGAGCATGTTGTCATCTGTATAATGAAGCAAGAACCTCGGAAGCTGCTTTTGTACATGCTGTACCTTTGATGGCTGGAGGAATAAAGGATGTTAATGCTTTTCTTATCTTTTCTATTAGGTATCAAACGAACCTGGAAACCGCTACAACATCCAGCTGATTAATGCACTGGTGCTCTACGTAGGTACTCAAGCTATTGCGCACATTCACAACAAAGGCAGCACACCCTCCATGAGCACCATCACCCACTCTGCCCACATGGACATCTTCCAGAACTTGGCAGTGGACCTGGACACTGAAGGTGAGCTGGAAACCCTTCTCGTTCATGCAATGTCAAATTTAACACCAGATTCTCTCTCTGAGCTATGAAAAATGCAGAAGATTATTTCATGTAGCTGCTGGTTAGTTCACAGTAAGTAATGCTATATTACAACATTAAACTTTGAATACAGGATCACTATTAAAATCCAATGTTCATGATATTAAAAATGAATGAGAAACAAATTTATTGATGTGCAAATGGATTGTTACTGCCCCATCAGCCTGTGTTGGTAAGGCTTTTTCATATCTTCGGTTGCTTTTGTTTCTTGTACCTTCATAAGACAGGCTTGTACCTTAAATCTGCAGCAATACTCGTTGCTGCTTTATTTCTGTGTAAGGAAAACTGTATGTACTCTCTGTTCCTCTCCTGCAGGCCGGTACCTTTTCTTGAATGCAATTGCCAACCAGCTGCGTTATCCCAACAGTCACACACACTACTTCAGTTGCACCATGCTCTACCTGTTTGCTGAGGCCAACACTGAGGCCATCCAGGAGCAGATCACCAGGTGAGGGGGAAGGTGTCTCACTTGCCAGCATTCAGCTTTTTTGTCGAATCATAGAATGGTTTAGGCTGGAAGGGACTTTAAAAACCATCTAATCCCACCCCCTGCCGTGGGCAGGGACACCTCCCATGAGACCAGGTTGCTCAAAGCCCTATCCAGTGTGGACTGGAACCCCTCCAGGGATGGAGCAGCCACAGCTTCCCTGGGCAACCTGGGTCAGGGTCTCACCACCCTCACAGCAAAGAATTTCTTCCTAAAATCTCAATCTCCCCTCTTTTAGAGTAAAACCCTTCCTCCTTGTCCTGTGGCTCCCCTTACTGATCAAGAGTCCCTCCCCAGCTTTCCCTTTGAGGGACTGGAAAGGGCTCTAAGGTCTCCCCAGAGCCTTCTCTTCTCCAAGTGGAGCCCCCCCAACTCTTTCAGCCTGTCCTCACAGCAGAGGGGCTCCAGCCCCCACAGCACCTCCATGGCCTTCTCTGGCCCCACTCCAACAGGTCCACATCCTTCCATTCACTTCTCTTCCCTGTGTATTTCAGACCTTTGAGCTCTAATGTTTTTACTTTTGGATTTCAGGGTTCTCTTGGAAAGATTGATTGTAAATAGACCTCACCCCTGGGGCCTCCTTATTACCTTCATTGAGCTGATAAAAAACCCAGCGTTTAAGTTCTGGAACCATGAGTTTGTTCACTGCGCTCCAGAAATTGAGAAGTGAGTATAATTTATCCATAAAAAATAAACATCTGAAGCAGGAATTGAGATAAACCTTGAGAATTTGGAGCTGTGTAGTGCAAGATCGTTTGCTGCCATTAAATGCACCTAACGCCGCTTTGCTTCTGTGTTCAGGTTGTTCCAGTCGGTTGCACAGTGCTGCATGGGGCAGAAACAGGCCCAGCAAGTGATGGAAGGGACTGGTGCCAGTTAGATGAGCTGCATCTTGTGTTGTAAATGTGCCAGCCTGGAGGTCCCTGTCCCATCGACCGGCAGAACTCCTGACCTTCCCAGCCCCCCTTGAGCGGGTAGACGCGACAGACCCTGGGTTGGAAGTCTTATTGTTGGCACGTTCCAAAGTTTGAAACAATTTTTTCTTTTTTTGACTTTTTTGGCCAAAATTCAGAAGATGCTGTGAATATCATTTTGAACTAGTGTAAATACAAGGAACGGATACGTTTGTCTGGACTTCTGGGTTTGTGCAAATTGTGGGTAACTGGTGCCTGTCCAGCTTGTAATAAAGGGGCAGCTGCTGATGCCAAGCACTTGGTCTTGGGCAAACCTCCTTGTCCTGACATTCCCAGACTCCCAAAGAATATTGAAAAGCCAGTTATATTATGTAACTTA
>VXBJ01006550.1:318898-378175 GCA_013400055.1 Nycticryphes semicollaris | reverse complement strand
TCTGAGGACCTGAACGCCCTGGTGCTAAGGACAGAGGAGCCAGGAGGATCAAACACCCCGGCAGCTCCTGCCATGGGAATGGGGATGGATGGGGCACTCAGCACCCACCCGGGATTTGGGAAAGGGAATGGGGATGAGGATGTGAATGGGAGTGGGAATGGAGATGGGAACGGGAACTGGGGGGCTGCCAAACCTATCCCTAATCCAGGATGTGCCTTCATCCAGGAGTGTGAGGTGCGGGAGGTGAGGAGACACCTGGCTGGGTGTCTCCAGCTGGAAACTGAGCCGCTCTGATGTCTTGTCCCCACTAGTCCCTCATAGGGCTGAAGCCACCCAAGGACACGGGTGTTTCCAAAAGGAGCCTGGCCAAGCTGCTGACCTGGGACTGCTCCCAGGAGGCTGGTGGAGGGGGATGCTGTCAGGGAAGCACTGCAGAATGCCAGGTGCTTGGGCAATTCACCACCACGTGTGTGCATCTGGGGATTCAAATGGAAAGGCGATTCCTTTCTGGCTTCTAGCACTCAGGTCTCCAGTGAACGTCTCTCAGATCTCCTGCTGTCTGTACAGAAGGGGGCCAGGGAAGCTCCGTGAGCAGCATCTGCCTCCACAGCCTCTTTTGGTTGACCCTCTGGCCCCTTTTGGTCAATTGCCTGGTGTAGACCTGCCAGGGCTGCTTGGAAGCCCTCTGTTGTAACAGGGCATAAGAACAAGCATGTGGTGCGGCCATAATGCACGTCCCCTGCAGAGATGCCACCTCTACCAGTGCCTGGCCCTGCCACCGAGGCTGCATTGGGCTGGCTGTAGCTCCCTTTGAGTTTTGGAGTGGCCCTCCAAGGTAGTAGCACTGAGAAGTTCAATAAGCCATATATGATGGCTGTGAAAGCCATCGGTGGAGCTGGTTCCTCCCTTACCACGGTGGGGTCAAGCCCAGGGAGCTCCTTGGAGAGCACCAGACCCCGGGGAACTGTAGGTTTTCCAAAGGATACTGGAATGAGATATGTAGTTAGGTGGGATCCATCTGCAGATGGTGAGTGGTTGAGAGCAGAGGACCTGTAGAGGCTCTGGGTGCCTGCCAGGAGCTGTGGATAGGCAACATCCACTTTGAAGAACAGTAAAGAGCTCGATGTGTCTTGGGAGAGAAACCTCCAACCCTGGTGTTTCTCTGAGGGGGAACTGGGAGATCTCCTCAGGCTGGAAATGGAAGTGGCCTAGGGATTGCTCCCCCCAAAAAAGTTGCGGTTTTGGGGCCAATGGGGATCTGTTCCTCCCCACAGCCGTGTGGAGCAGGGAGAAGGCATCCTCCCTCCTGCGCATCACCCCGCCAGCTGCCTCTCCATCCAGACAAAGCCCGGTTTCCAAAGAAGCCCACCTACCTGGTAGTTAGCAGAGTCATGTGGCTGCAGCACTTAATTAATAAAAAGCCAATATAAATTCTGGTGAGCATGTGGGGAGGAGGACATCGAGGCAGAGAGTGACAGCGGCGCTCCCAGGGATCTTGGTGGAGCAGCAAACGGCAAAGCCCCTCTCCGCTCAGAGAGGTCAGTGCTCATGATGGGAAGGGTCTGTGGGGCGTTTGGGGTGTGATGCCCATGGCCATGGGGCTCCCCATAGCACAAAGAGATCTCTCCTGGCAAAGAGCTGGGCAGTTTCATGGGGATAGGGAGGTGAGGAATGGCCGGCAGAGCTCTGCCAGAGCCGGGGATGGAGCGAGCCCCAAAGCTTTCAGGGCACGTGGCTGTCAGCAGTGTCAGGGGGTCCCCCTCCTGACGTCCTTCATGGTCCTCCAACCCTGCATCCAGTCTCCCCAGCTCACCCTGTCCTTCCCAGAGTGGTCTTCCTCCCCACTAAGCCCTCTCCAGCCCAGCCTCACCCTCTTCTCTCAGCATTCTCCACCTTCCTGCCTCCTTCACCTTCACCATCCCCTCATGAGCAGGGAGGGGGGAGCAAACTCTGCACTGAAGGCAGGTGAAAACCCTGTGCTGGTCCATCTGTGGGGGACATCTCCTGATGACGGTGCCCATGTCCCAGGCAGAGGGGTCTCTGCATCCCAAAGAGGCAGCCAAGTGTCAGTTGGTTTTCAAGGTGACTGGGTGGCACTGAGGGGCTGGAACCCCCTGTGAAGGTCTTGGTGGAGACACTCAGCCCATTGTGGCAGTCCTTGAGCAAAACCACATCCGTGCCTGCTCTCTCCACCAGCCTCCACGTGACACTTTATCTTCTGAAGGCCCCATGATTGTTTATCGTGCCCAAACCCTGGTGAGTCATGCTGCTGTGGGAAAATGGCAGGGGATGAAGCTGCTGGTGGGCTCCTCCACCATGGCACCTGGGGACCTCATGAGACCCGGTGCTGGGTGTTGTCCACAAGGTCCTGGTTGCACACCCAAGCACAGGTGCAGCCCAGGTGGTACATATGAGCTTTGGGTCTTTAAAACTGGCAGTGTTTCCAGACTCTGGGAGGGTGAGTGCCTGACAGGAGCCGTGTCAGGTGTTTTGGCCACATCTCATGCATGTGCAGGCAGTGGGTGCATGGCCCCACCATGGTCTGGGGGCTATATTTTGGGTAGAGAGACCTTGAACAGGTCAACTGTTTGGTTGATCAACAGATCAACCCAAAACAGATCAGGTCTCAGTCCATCCTCTGCTGCTTGGTCCTCTCCGTGGTGAGATGAGGAATGTGCCCGCAGGTGTGGTGCCCCATGGCTACCAGCATTAACTCTGGAGAGACCACAAGAAGCTCCCGGGCACGTGGTGGTCCAAGAAAGGCTCTCAAGTCCAGGATAGCAAACAGCCTGGCATCGTGGCTGTGCTGGCCAAGGTTGCCCCTTGCCAAGGTGCTGCTCAGAGGGTGATGGTGGCGGGATGGAGGTGGGGGCCAGCCCAGGTCGCTAGCGGGATCACTGATGCTGGCCAGCCCCCTCTGTGCAGGTTGTCCCCCAGGACCATGCTGAACGTACTGCTGCTGTGCTGCGGGCTGCTGCAGGGCATCCAGGCCATCCTCGCTGCTGACCTTGGCCGAGGCCACCTGCAGAAGGGGAGTGTTGGACTGGAGGGGACAGATAGAGCCCCTTATTCCAGCCTGCTCCGGAAAGTCAAGGAGGTGTCTGCTGAGCCGGCCGGTGAGTTCTGGGTCTCCCCAAATCCTCCCACTGCCTCCCACCAGCAACTCACTGGTGTGCCCAGGGCCACAGTGCAGAAATGGGGACCCCCACACCCAGGGTGAGATGCAGGGGATCCCCTTAAAGCAGTGCAGCTTCTCCTCAGAGAGCAGCTTGGGAGCCCGTGGGGAGTAGGGGGCTTTTGGGTGGGGGACACACATGATCATGAGGACCATCAGCAACCTTGTTGTATCTCACAGGAGCTCTCCCTAGGCTGGGCTTTGAGCAGATGGCACTGGAGATCCAAGAAGCTGATGGTGATGGTGGCGGCGTGCTGGAACCACAGGTAACCCTCCCCAAGCTGTCCTACAGACACCCCAAAGAGTGGAGTGGCCTTGGGCTACAGCAGCCTTCTCTGTGTCCCCACAGCCAGGGGTGGTTTGGAGCCCAGTGTGGCACTTTCTGGAGAAGGGAGTATCCACTTGTCACCGGCTGAGGAGCAGCCAGGATTGGGACAGGCTGAGGCTGCTCAGAGCTGCAAGGAGCTCTCACGAAGGGTGTCCCAAGCCCATAACTCTTGTAATCCATTTAATTAAGCAGTTAGTTAAGCAGTTTAGGAAGCCTCTTCAGAGCTGGAGCTTGCCAGGCAGTTTTGGTTGGCTGAGCCCCAAGTGCCTCTATTCGGTCACCCCTTCACTAAAGTTGAGGCTGGGCTTCACAATAAAGGTGTGCATAAAGGCCTTGAGACATGTTGAGAGGGGTGGTGATGCCAACTCAAAACAGCAGTGGTGATTTTCAACAGCTCAAGCCTGGAGCTGAGCATGACAGGGCTCTCCACTGGTGGCAACAGCAGGTTTCCTTCAGCAGCCACTCCTGGCTTTCTCCCACGCAGTTTTATTGCTGGCATGGTGGTCCACCACCAACCTGGTCCCTCCTCCTCTCTCCAGCACTCATCGTCCACAGAAGTGCAGGCTGCAGGCCGAGAAGAGCGTTCTCCCCGCCGCTGTGTTCGCCTCCTGGAGTCCTGCCTCGGCCACCAGGTTCCCTGCTGCGATCCCTGTGCCACCTGCTACTGCCGCTTCTTCAATGCTTTCTGCTATTGCCGGAAAATCGGCACCAGTTTCCCCTGTGGCAAGAACTAGCCCCCGTGGCTGGGGGCGTTGCCTGCTCCCTGCCCACTTGTGCCACTGTTGTCACCTCCTCTGCCGCTCTAATAAACCAGTCAGTAGCAAAAGCTATTGCTGAGCGGGAATGGTTTGATGTATCCACTTGGGATCTTGGGGGACAAGGGGGGAGCAGCGAGCGGAGGGCACCCAGGTGAGCATCGTGCCTGCACAGCCAAGAGTCCAGGGCACCTCCATGTCCAATAAAATGAGATTTTTTTTTGCCCCAGCAGGGCCCTTCTTGGCTAAAGGAGAGGTCTCTCGGCAGGAGGGGTGTCCCTCAGTGACGCTGGGAGCTATACTTGCATTCTCCTTCTGCCATTATTGCTCATGGTGGCCCACGGTGCTTTATACCCGGGGGATCCCTGTGAATCATCAGCCCCAAGGAATCAGTGGCCAAGGGGGTACCTGTAGGATGGACACAATCTTTATTAATGATCTGGATGTGGAGATCAAGTGCACCCTCAGTAAATCCACAGACAACACCAAGCTGGGCAGGAGTGTGGGTCTCCTTGAGGGTAGGAAGGCTCTACAGAGGGGTCTGGACAGACTGGATCAATGAACTAAAGCCAATGGTGTGAAGTTCAAAAAGGCCAAGGGCTGGTTCCTGTACTTGGGTGACACCAACCCCATGAATGCTCCAGACTGGGGGAAGAATGGCTGGAGCTACTTGGGGAAAAAAACCTGGGGGTGTTGGTCAACAGCAGCTGAATATGATGGCCATGGTGGCCATGGTGGCCAACAGCATCTTGGTCAGTATCAGGATCAGCAGGACTGGGGCAGTGGTTGTCCCCCCTGTACTGGGCACTGGTGAGGACCCACCTCAAGTGCTGTGTCCAGTTTTGGGCCCCTCATGACAGGAAAAACACTGAGGTGCTGGAGCATGTCTGGAGAAGCACAACAGAGTTGGTGAAGGGTTTGGAGCACAAGTCTTGTGAGGAGTGGCTGAGGGAGCTGGGGGCATTCAGCCTGGAGAAAAGTAGTCTGAGGGGAGACCTTCTTGGTCTCTACAGCTCCCTGAAAGGAGGGTGTAGCCGGGGGTGGGGGTCAGTCTCTTCTCCCAAGGAACAGGAGATGGGATGAGGAGAAACGGCCTCAAGTTGCACAAGGGGAGGTTTAAGATGGATATTAGGGAAAATGTCTTAACTAAAGGGAGCCTTGGAACAGGCTGCCCAGGGAAGTGGTGGAGTTGTCATCCCTGGAGGTATTTAAGAGCCAGGCAGACGTGGTGGTGAGGGACATGGGTTAGTGGTGGTTTTTGTCAGTGACAGGTTGATGGCTGGACTGGATGATCTGAAAGGTTCTTTCTAACTGAGACGATTCTTTTATTCTATGATTCCATCTGCCATGGTTTGGGCTGGACTGGAACGAATGGCAGGTGCTCCGCCCACTCTCTCCCTTCAGAGAAGCGAGCAACGCCCGTCAGGGAGGGAACTTCAGGCCCAGCACCGGGTGAGGATACAGTTGAGAGTGGTGGTTTCAGGCTGCTCCGCGGGGAGGGAAGAGGACTCAAAGCGGAACGCGGTCCCAGGACCGCTGTCCCCGCCGCCATCACCCCGCCCCCTGACACCACCTCCTCAGGCGCTTCCCGTCCCTCGCACAGCCTGGCGGGAAGGGGGTGGGCACGCCGCGCGGCGGCTGTCACGTGAGCGGCGGGGGTTGAGGAGGTGGGTCACGTGAGGACCTGTCTCCTGGTCGGTCGGCCGCCATGTCGTCTTTCCCGGAGCTCTATTTTAACGTAGATAACGGTTACCTTGAAGGGCTGGTGCGGGGCTTTAAGGCTGGGGTGTTGCGACAAGGCGACTACGTGAACCTGGTGCAGTGTGAGAGCCTGGAGGGTGAGTGGCGGCGGGGCTCCGAGGCGGGCGGGGACCCCCTCTCACACTGAGGGGAGGGCCCAGCTGGTGGGCTGAGGGTAGATGCCGGCTGGTGTGAGGGAGGAAGGCCGGAGGGAAGGCGAGGGGCAGTGGCAGTGGGGAGAAGATCCGACAGCGGCGTTTTTGGGGCGCTGTTCCCTTGTTCCTCCCTCTTCTCAGCTGCTGTCTCTGAGCTCAGCTGACTCAGTTTCCCGACCGTGTGATTGCAACAGCTGACATGGCAGGTTGAGGAAGCTCGAGCTCCTGGGGATTTCTTGAGATGTCCATACTATCGTGGTACGTGTCTTGCAGTTGTTTGGAGCCTGGTGGGTTTGTCAGGCTTTGCTGACGGGTCTCTTTTTTTTGTGCCTTTCAGTTCTAGGCAATGCAGGAAACTGTTTTGAGGACAGAAGTAAAATTATCAGGGTAATCTCTCCATAATCTCATAGTCCCAAAATCCTTATAATTTAAGAATAAAAAGCTCTCAATGTTCTAGTAAGAATGCAGAATGACATTTTCCTTACCTGAACATTTTCTCTGCTGAGTGCTTGGTGTCTCAGAGAATTAGGCCTCAAGTAGCTGTGGGATTCAAAAGTTCTTGCATACTTCTACGTGTTTGGGGTTTTTCCTCTTTTCACATCCTTAAGTCTCATGAGCACTAGTTTTATGGAGTGGGGAGGTATTTTTTGTCACATTCTTGTTTTTCCTTGCAATATGCTGTGTACTTACTCAGGGAAGGGGTTGAGTTACAATCCTTGGAGATATTTAAAAGACGGGTAGATGTGCTGAGGGACATGGGTCAGTGGTAACTTGGCAGTGTTAGGTTTATGGTTGGACTCGATGATCTTAAAGGTCTTTTGCAACCTAAATGCTTCTATGATCTAATTAAATCCCTGATACCCATGGTCAATTTTAGAGATCGGGTCATCTAGGAAAGTATCTACTGTTATTGAAGGATTGCTAGTGGGAAAACAATTCTGGTGCACATCTGAGTAAATTCACTGGTGAATTACCCTTCACCTGTAACCTTGAATTCTCTTTTGAGGTTAATTCTGACTTCCAGCCATTGTCTCTTTTCTAGATCAGTGTGTACAAACCTGGAGACCTGCAAAGGTTTTGCTATATGAGACTTGTTACCTGTGGTCAGCTTGTCATCTTAATTACTCGGTGCTAAGCTGTTCCTTTCTATTAGTGACCTGCTTATTACTTTTCAGTCCTTGGTGTCCAGAACCTGAATCACAAATCACAGAGTTCAAAACCAGGTCTCTATTGAAATAGATGAGAAACATATGTATCCAGAGAGATGTTGGTTTGTTTTCATCAACGGGACTATAATTATTGGATCAGTCTTTCTTCTGAAAACACTAGTTAAGCATCAGCTTTATATTGATGATTGTTGCCGAGTGATTGAAATGAATATTGACTATCTGAGGGATCCTTGGCCAGCTGAACCCTGGATGCGTGTCACCTGGAGCTGCTCACACAACTGTTAAACAGCCAAATGGGAACAGAGTGCTGTGATGTGCTTCAGTCTCTACCTTGAAAATACCCAGGATGTTTTTACTTAAGACAGAAGCTCCTTTTCAGCCAGAGTTTTTTGGGGCTCTCTGCTTGCAGCAGTCTTTGTTGTTCTTGTTATGGAGCCCAGGGCCTGAAAGAAGGGATGGTGGGAGATATTCCTATTCTCCTGTTAGTCAGAATTCTCTAGCCCTAAATCTTCCTTGCAGATAACTTCTTTAGAGTCTTTCTGTATTCATAGCTTCTCTTTTTTTTTTTTTTCCTTCTCTCCTTGCTCTCTGAACTAAGTTGTGTAAACTTAGCTCTCCCTTGGAGCAGTGTTCTCTGCATTTGGAATGAGTCGGTTTGGAGTTTCCGTATATTTGTCTCTGTATCGCTACTGTCCAATCCCTGACAGCTCTCTGGTGGTAGTGACTGCTGCTGTTCTCCTTGACAAGCTTGATTCAGAGCCTGAAGGCTCTTCTGAGTTCACTGCCAATCTTGTTCCTCTTCCACTTGGCTTTCTTTGCCCCTGTCTGGTGTGCTCTTATAGGAGGATTTTCCTCCAAAGGAGCATTGCTCTTAAGCACTTATATAGGTCTGTGGTCAGACCAGTTCTTTCCCCTGTCCCTTTAGGTCAGATTTTCTTATTTTGATACCTGTTTTCTGTGCTCCACAGACTTTTAACATGCATTCTTTCTCTCCCAGATGCACTAAATACAGGCAATGGCTAGCTTATTAGCAGCCATTATTTACTTGGGCGTTAAATACTCATACATTCTTCCCTACCACTTCTGGTTTGTCTTCACTGTTACCTTTTGCATGTCAGTCTGTCTCTGCAGTTAGTCCCAGTCCTGGAGCAAATCATGGTCTTGGGAAAATCCTGAATCAAAGCTGTTGTGGAACTAGTCCTTGGAATTGGGTATGTGACTGGTCAGTGGTGTTGTTGTTGTGCTTCCAGGTCTGAAATGCTGCTCCCTCTTAGGTGCTGTGATCAGTCTGGAAGCACAAAGGAATTCTTTGCTTCGGGACTTGGGCTGACAGGTGCTGCTGGAAGGAGGAGATTGTGCTTTTCCGCATGATCCTCTGTGATCAGGCAAGCAGAGATAACAGAGTAAGCCGATTCAAGCTCTTGCTTCTTGATGAGTCAGAAAAGGAGAGCAGAATAGGCTTTCTGTGATCAGGCAGACTTCTGAGCTGGCTTTAAGAGGCAGGAAAGCATGACTAGCATTGAGGAGAGGATATGAGAGCTGTTTTGCCTTAAGTTTTCTCTTGAAACCCTCATCAGTAATGTATTTAATCCCTTCTGTCAGCTTCTAAAGTCCTGGTGCTTTGGTTATTTCTCAGCCAGAGGTCCTTGTGTGCTGGGCATCGCTTGGAACCTGCCTGGCTCTCTGTTGTAGCCAGTTCCTGCTTCTGACACAAGGTGTCAGTGAAGGACTTGGAGCTGTTTTCCTCTGCTCTAGTGGTGTGAGCACGGATCTATTCTTGTGTGAAATCTGTCTTGGATAAACCAAACTTCTGAGTCACCCAGATCTCTGCTGTCAAAAGGGTGATGAGCCATCTCCAGCTTCTCAAAGCCCTGGTAGCCTGTTAGAGGTCTGTCATCTCTGGAGAATAAAAGAATATACTGAAAACAGTATATACAGCCTGGGAAGTGCACAAAAGCATCTTCTTTAGAAACAGGAATTTATGGTTGGACTCGGTGATCTCAGAGGCCCTTTCCAACCATGATGGTTCTGTGATTCTGTGAATTCCTTTACCTTCAAGTCATTGTTCATGAGCCTCCTATTGCTAATACTCCTCTTGCTTCCTCAGGAACAGTGTAGAAAGCCAATTTCTTTCTGACCTGCAAATGTGATAAAGGTGGTTGGTGTGGTAAAAACCAGCAGCAGGATGTGTCACTCTCTAACTGGGTAATGAGGCTGTGAAGTGGCCAGCGGAGAAGAGGCAGGTGGTTGGTTCAAGTTTGTTAGTGTAGGCCCCTGTTGGGAGAGGCTTTCCAGAGGCTGTGTGTTTCCACCACCTCTCTGTGGGTGCTTGAGTCCATGCAATTGGCTTGGCTGGGGACTTGTACGCCTTATGGAAACAATGGTGTGCATGTGCAGGGGATGGGATCTGCCCTAACTTCGGCTTAAGCCTTGTGTGGAACTAGTCTCATGCCCTTGCAGGGGGTCTGTCATGTTTTATTTGTGCATCTCAGCCTGCAGTTCATCAGTCTGCTGTGGACTTGTCCTGTGGAAACTCAGTTTTTCAGTCCTTGTAACCTCGAGGTAGTGGTGTCACGTCAGCTTGGGAAGAGTAGAGTAATGATCTGAGCCCCAAAGATTTATTTGGGAGGTGAAGGGTGGCTAGGAGAAGCAAATATATGATTCTTTGTAAAAGAAAAGACTTCCAAGACTGTGATTCTCTCTCATCTGTTCATTTTAGTCCATAGATCTGCATTTCTAGGATGCACATGCATCATCGGTGAAATCGGAGAGCTTGAAGCAAGTAGGTCACACTTGTCCTAGATTTGCTGGCTCCGCATCAGCTGGAGGGCACGGTGATCTGCCTGAAGGGTACCCTCACACGTGCCAGAGCCTTGTCTTCTGTCAAATTAATCCATAGCAATACATAGGGAGCACCAAACTTTTGATACAGGGCTGGATGGTGTGGAATAAACTATGACTGGACAGGCTGGCTCATTGTTTTTGAGTCTTGAATAGGATTTCCAGGGTTGCTCTGCGTAGTCCTTGCTGCCCAGAGGGGGAGTGCTTCTCCCCTTTGCTTTATGTTGTTATGTACTGAGTGTTTGCCCTATCTCCTTTGACCGAGAAATGAGTAGGAGAAGCTGTGCTACCCTTCTCTCTTTTCCATTTTATCACCGTGGCCCTAGAATTTGGGCCCCAGAAGGCTGGAGCTGGGTATTTCTTTCAGCTTAACCATATGGGCAGTGTGTCCTCTCTTGTGTGAAGAAGTTGCATTGCTACGAGAGTGACAGACTGCCTCCACGAGTGCCTTTGGCACCTTGGTCCATTGTGGAGCTCATGGTGTTCTCCTGGATGTGAGGAGAATGGGATATAGAACCTTTCCTGTGCAGCTCCTCTGCTGTACAACCAAACAAGGAGTTTATAGGCATGATGGGCCTGAAGTGTGGCTGTGCTTAGATCCACCTTGAACTCTGAGAATGGTTCATTCTGAACCCTGTATTCAGTGGGTGCAGAAGCCAAGCCATGATGTGGTAGAATCATAGAATGGTTTGGGTGGGAAGGGACCTTAAAGACCACCCAGTCCCACCCCCTGCCCTGGGCAGGGACACCTCTCACCAGACCAGGTTGCTCAAAGCCCTGTCCAGCCTGGCCTTGAACCCCTCCAGGGATGGGGCAGCCACAGCTTCTCTGGGCAACCTGGGCCAGGGTCTCACCACCCTCACACCAAAGAATTTCTTCCTGAGATCTCAATCTCACCTCTTACAGTGTAGACCCTTCCCCCCTCATCCATGGCTCCCCTCCCCAATGTAGAGTCCCTCCTCAGCTTTCCTGGGCCCCCTTGAGGGACTGGAAAGGGCTCCAAGGAATCCCCGGAGCCTTCTCTTCTTTAGAAAGCACGATGATGATGCTCTCTGTCTCCTGACATCTAGGAGCCCTTTGTGAAAAGCTGACTCTTGCTTGTTGGGACTGTGTAGGAGGACTAGCCTTGTCCTCAACAGCTTTCATCTGCCAGATGAGTGAGACCATATGGGAATGGTGAGATCCAAGGATGGTATAGACCGTTCCTTTCCTGTGATTGCTGGCTCCTGGTGCAGCAGCAGAGCAATAGCTCAAATGCTGTTGTGCTAATCTCAGGGCTTTGTCCTGCCTCCTTGAGTGTAACCACTCGCTGAGGCTGGTTAATTAGTTGTCCTGTTAAAATAAGCTCAAGGAAAACATTATTTATTGGAAGAAAGATGGCACTTCCATGGCCTGCTAAATCATGGTGGCAAACAAACACTGTGGTCTCTGGCTTCCTGCAGAGTTCAGTAGAGGCTATTTGCTGTTTGTTCTGGCCTCTTTTACTGGGCAGAGACCTGCTTCATAGCTTCTCCTAGCTAAACCTCAAGCAGCAGCTGAGGTCAGCTTCTTGACTCTGGGGCAGCTTCAGCCCTTGTTTGGGTCCTGCCCCTCGTTAGAAGATGGTGTCTGGATTTCCTGGCAAGTATCACCACTCGGCAGCCTGTCGGTGCTTTTGTCTTCTTGTTTTTCCTCTGCTGTTGGCTCCTGCAGCGTGAGACTGTTTTCTGCCTTGTCTCTCTTAGCTTCTGAATGTTTTGTTGCCTCTCCCTTAGGTGCTTGGCTGGTGTCCTGTTAGTGTAGTGGACCTGTGAAGTTCCAGCTGTGACTTAGTGCGCTCTGCTTTTAGAGAGGGGGGGAAGCTCACTGGAGATGCAGGTTAGGAGCAGTTACCTCACCTTTTGGAAGGATCAGGAGAGTGATACCTTCCCTGAAAGTGTTCAAGGCCTGGTTGAATGAGGCTTTGAGCAACTGGCTTTAGTGGAAGACCCCAGGGCAAGGGGTGGGACTGGATGGTCTTTAAGGTCCCTTCCAACCCAAACCATTCCATGACTCTGATTCTATCTGGTTGAGGGGATCTGAAGGTAACCAGACCTGGCCATGCTGGGTTTGAAGCAATGAGGGAGGCAAGTTCAACCCCAGGAAGGTCTGGGCTAGAAACACTGGCTGCTGTTTGGTGCTGATGACATCTTGGAGAGGTGAAGAGCTAGAGGTGAGGCATTGCAGGGTTAGAGAAGATACTTCTCTGCGGTCAGTTGTGGCCCAGAGGAATTAGCTGCCTGACAGCAGGGGAGAGGAGACATGTCATTGCTGGTGGTGTGCAACCACAGAAAAGGTCTTGAATTCTGTGGGAAATGAAGGGTGTCTGGGTGCTTCTTGGGTGAGGTTTCAGAGAAGCAGCCTCAGGAGCATCTGGGGTGGCTATAAACAGACCAAATGATACTGACTTCAGCCTTCTGAAGGGAGATGTAGGTGATGTAGCTGATGTTCAGGCTGCTGTGTAATCCCACAGCTACTTTACTGCCTTGGGCCTGGGAGATGGCAAACCACATTTAATTTTTATATATGCAGTGATGACCCTGGGTGCTTTAGAGTGAGATGTTCGGGTTACAGCAGATAATTGTGTGAAGACATTGGTTCAGCTTGGAAGTTGCAAAAGCTAATTCCGTGTCTGTGTAAGAGAAGACAAATTAGTCTTTGCCTGGAAGTGCTTGAGCCCTTAACTTGATCCAGAGCTCTGCAGAGCATTTACAAAAGAATGCTGATGAGAGCAGGGGTGGAAGTTTGAGCTGGTGGAGCCAGGGATCACTCTGGGTAGGGCTTAGAGGACTGACATGTCTGAAAGGCTGAGTAATGGCTTGAGTCCTTGTTATGGCAAAGGAGAGGATGGTAGTTTTGATGTGGATCTGAAATCAAGAAAATGTCATCTGAAATGTCAAGGTGTGGTCTTGGCAGAGCAGTGTGTTGAATTAAGCTTCAGCCAGCTGCATCAAAGGGCCTGATCCGGGAGCTGGAAGGAGGTTGCTCTAAGTATGTGTCACGGTAATCTCAAGCACTATCCTACTTGAATACTCAGCAGAAAAAGGCTGTTGTTCTGACAAGCTGTTGTGTTCTTGCACGAGGCAGCTTTCTGGGAACTGTGACCTGGCCATAATTTACCAGCTTTTGCGGGGGCGGAGACAGAACAAAAGTGTTGTGGTAATTCAAGCTCTCCTTTGCCAAATGCTGGCTCAGTCTGTTTCTTCAAGTGCGTGAAATGACTTGGAAAAACGTTGAAACAGGCAGACGGACCCCTTAAAAGCAATCGCTGGGTTGAGGCCGTGTGCTGCTGTTAGTCAGCATCTGGAGGAGCTCGTCAGGAGCGGCTGGGCTCAAGGTGCAGGTCGGTCTCTCCTTTTTGGCGAGCAGCTGGAGAAGAGATGCGGCAGAAGACTCCCAGCCGGCGTCTGGTCGACAAGCAGCGTGTGGGATCTCTTGCAACCGCCCCTGCCGAGGTGCTGCTGTCGCTGCCAGAGGCTGAATCCAGCTTGGTCTGAATTTGAGTTAGGAAACAGGAACTCGAGCCTTTGGAGAGCGTGGGGCTTGCTCAGCAGTGGGTCCACTTGTTAGTCACCGTGCTACTGGGACAGCTCTTCTGGCTGGGGATTTATGAAACCACGCGATTAGTCCTTTCTTAACTGAGAAGCCTGACATGTGAATAGCCCTGTTAAAAACTCCCAAAACCCCTTGGCTGAGGCTCTTGTGACCGGCCCAGTGGCTGGAGGAGGACAGGCTCACATAAGGCACTAGTACGCTGTGGGATGCATTGAGTCAGGGTTTATAAACGCAGTCCAATTTCTGGAAAATATGTTCTGTTCTGTCTGCTTGGATGCTAAGAGATTCAGAAAAGTTTAGTTCTTGCAGCTTGTGGCTGGCCTTCCCTGTAAAAATTAATTCCAAGTGTTATATAAACATGGCCCTTATTCCAGTTGCAACATAATGTTACGCTGGCTCTTGTGCAGTGGAGTTGGGGGGGCAACCCCCTTATTGAGCAGGACAAAATGCTCTGGCCAAGCAGCTCGTGGGAGAGGCTGCAGCTTGTGTGGCTCTAGGCTAAATGTAATGCAGCTCTGACCTCCTGGAGGTGGATGGCACAGCAAAATCTACTTTTTGTGTCACAGGTATCAAGCATCAAGTGACCTGAGGGAAAGGTGGCTTCTTGCAGCCTCAAAAGTATGAGCGGAGTTTGCAGGTCGCGATGACACCGAAAGGAACCTGTGGTTTTGCTGTAGCAGAGTTGGAGTTGAGGAAACAAGCTGAGAACTTTGGAAGCTTCCCTGCTGAAATAAGATGTGGTAGGACAGGCAAGAGCTACTTCCTCTCCAGGGTCCTGTATAGCTGCAAAACAACATCACATGCCTCTTTGGGCAGGCTTGCTTTTCATTAGAGCTCTGTATAGTTGCAGAGAACTGAAAGTAGAAGGTGTATGAATGTAGCTGCTGCAGTCCCCTCTGTTTTTCCTTGCAGTTTGATTTTTGTGGGTGCAATACTCTTGCCAAGATTCTCTCTCTCGTTCTGCTGATTTTTACTCCATCCTCTCTCTAGACTCCACTAAAAGCAAACTAGTAAAGCCCTGACCTGACAGTTGGACTTAATTTCCACTCAGACTCTAAAGCTAATAATCCAAAAGTTTCCAGAAGAGGGGGTGAAACTTGTTAAGACTCAATTCCAGAAGACTTCCTTTCTATAACTACATATTGGCTTTCAAAAATCAAGCAATTGCAGAACAGATGAGCGAGAACTCTTCGCATGCAGGGTGTTGGGCTTTTTTTGCAGGGTATAGGCAGTGATAACCATCAATAACAATCCTTTGCAGGCTGCGTGGAGATGAGGGGCATCCTGGGTTTTGGCATCATCCAGTCTTCGACTTTGAAAAGGGTCATATTTGGAAACTCTGCTGTCTGGTTATCCAGACCACGCTTTCCCACCTTGAAAGCATGAGCAGTAGTTGATAATGTGTTGGTAGAATAAAACACAACTGTCTAGCTGCGGTGTAGTCTGGGGAGCAGAGTTTCTGCTTTGCTTCAGCCATAAAGTAGCTTACTTTGAGAGTAAGAGTACCACCAAACTCTCCTGTAAACCACAGAGAAACGTGACAGAAACTGAGTGCTGTTTAAATCTCTGGCATTTTTCCCCATCTTGATAACCACCATCTGCTTTCTTTGTGACTTAGCAGTGGTAACATCTTCATAACTAGGAAGTGCTAGGGTCAAAAACATCTTAGCTAGACCCTCTTGGAAATGCCCAGAGTTAAATTCAGCTTGAAAGCCTTTTGACCCTTCCACCCTTTGGGCTGAGGACAGTGTCACACTGCAGAGTATGAGCTGAGTTTGGAGCTGGATGCAGAGGATGCTCTCCAGCTCATGCCCGTAGCTGGGTGTGATGGCAAAAGATCAAAGTCCTCAAGCTAAGCTGAATCCTTGCTCTGGCCTCGGTGCCGTGGATGCTTATGCTATAACACTGAGGATTTGTACGGTTCAGCGGAGGGGAGAGGCAGCCTTGGTGCTCCTGCCTTAGAGAAACCAGGGAGAAATGTCTTTGTTTTGTTTTCTCTGGACAGCGTGTTCACATCTGGTTTGACTAAACTCTTCCAGCTACTCTCCTTTCCCCATAAAGATCTTGAATCCCTGGGAGGGTGCTTGCCTAACCATCTCTCTGAGGTGAAGCTGAAGGGAGATGAACATTGTGTACTGATATAACTAGTAAGAGTTTTGAGGAGCAGGATTAAATGACGTTCCTCAGTTCTGGATTCAGTTTTTCCATAGAGACATTAAATGCTTTTTGGCTCAAGTAAGGATTTTATCTTGACAGAGCTCAGCATGTTGTGGTTGCTTGTTGGCCAGGGCTGCAGCTTGGTTGGGCACCTGACCTGCACCAAGGGTAACGGAGGAAACAGAGGTTTCCTCTGCTTGAAACTGGAGGAGGGGAAGGCTTCTGAGCACGTTCGCCATCCTGGGCAGGGGCTGCCTGCCATAAAAGATAAATTCTCTTCACTGACCACTCTCTACCTCTTACTGCCTGACTTTTCTTTAGCAGAGCAATTAGTTGGGCTGACTTGATGATGTAATGCCTAGCTGCTTTGTAATTTCAAGCTTGCTGGTTTTGACTCTTTGGCTTTGAAAGCTTTTCAGATGCCTCCACATCACTAGATCACCAGTATCTGAGGAAACATGTTTCTGGGTGCTGACAGGTTCTTGGTCATGATTGCTTCAAAGAAGCTTGTGACCAGAGCCCTTTTGGCTAGTGGAAGTGCTTAAGTTTTCTTTTTTGTCCCCCTAAATTTCTAGCAAATACTTCCTAGAAAATAATTAACCTTCCACTTTGAGCACAGTGGGTAA
The DNA here is from genome assembly GCA_013400055.1 of Nycticryphes semicollaris. Taxonomy (NCBI): domain Eukaryota; kingdom Metazoa; phylum Chordata; class Aves; order Charadriiformes; family Rostratulidae; genus Nycticryphes; species Nycticryphes semicollaris. Next base: position 361,656 of record VXBJ01006550.1, on the reverse strand, counting down.
CTGGCACAGGTGTGTGCTCAGTTACACAGAGTGCCAAAGGTTCCTCTTTAAGATGGGGCATGGCTGATACGGTGAAACGCTGATCTTCTCCTGCAGTTAGATTGTCCATATAAAACTGAGCACAAATGCAAGCGTACAACTTAACACATGGGTTTTGTCTGGGTGATCTTTCAGAGGAGAAAACGCCTAGAGAGCTGCCCCCAAAGCCTGTAGAGTGGAATTATTCTTTCTCTTTCAGACTTGAAACTGCATCTCCAGAGCACAGACTATGGAAACTTCTTGGCCAATGAAGCCTCCCCGCTCACTGTCTCTGTCATAGATGACAAGTTGAAGGAGAAAATGGTGGTGGAGTTTCGTCACATGAGGAACCATGCCTATGAGCCCCTAGCAAGCTTTTTGGACTTCATCACGTGAGTATCAGCTGGCATTTGAAATGCTGGTGTTCTTCCTGACTTGAGGGCTTTCAGACCAGCTTTCCACACTCAGCCCCATAGCTGCTATGTTTCCTGTAGCTTCTGGAATTAAACTGTGTCAGTTGGATCTGGATGTCTCAAATCAGTAGCACAGTATCACTGTGTTATTAAAGGCTTCTGCTCCTGGTGAGCTGGGGCATGCTGCACACACACTGTGTGTCCAGTTTCATGGAGCCTTGTAACCTTTTTACAACTCTTTGCTCTTGTTTAGTGAGAGATTCTACCTTCTAAAAAGCAGTTTATCTTTTAAAGTACATCATCAGGGTGTGGGTGCTTCATTGGCACAGCTCCTTAGCTGCCCTCCATTGCATACTTGGTTCAGTCTCTATTAGACCTGTCATTTACCTGCATCCCTTGTGTTAAATGTTCCTGGGCTTCTAAATGTGTGATCCAGCTGCAAAACATGCTCATACCAGGCATGTGCATGACAATTGCCTGCCCCACAGAGGTCAATCAGCCTTCATCAGGGCTGCTGTGGTCCTGCCATACCACCCCAGGAGCTGTAGCCCTTTCTCTGACCCCATCACAAACTGATTCAGGGAGTTGAGCTGGCCAAAAAATGAACAACTTTTCCCTTTTGCGGTTAATCTTTGCTTTTCTCAGCAAGCTCAATGGGATCTGAGAAATGCCAGCTCTAGAGGAAGGGAGAGCCTGGGATGTGCAGCAGGGGAAGGCAGGGCTGCAGCAGCCTCAGCACGTCTCTGTCGGTGCGGGAAAAGACATGGGACGTGTGTGCTCCCACAGCAGGTTCAGCTGATGTGAAAATTTTGAAATAGTGGTTTTGCACCATCCTCTGCTCCCCTGTGTGCTGCTCTTATTTTAATAAGTAGTAAAATGAAATTGCTAGCCTCAGTGAGATACCAGTTGGGCTAGTTTGCATGTGAAATGTGGACGTAAAATTGCCTTTTTTTTTCCACTTAGTCTACATTGCTGTAAACTCTAGTGTGGCTTGCAAAGTGCATAACCAGTGGCCTTTCTTAACCAGCAGGGAGATATCTCATGGACAGAAGTGAATTTGTGTTTCAGTAGAGCATGACTTTAACTTGCATTTCTGAGAACAAGATTGTTCTCAAGTAGGATAGTTAATACATCAGCATTGTTTGATGTAATGAGCTTGGACTGATCACAGGCACTCTGGCAAGTGGTGTTCAATTTTTGGCACTCGTGTGTGTGTGTGTTATCATGCTTTCCCCCTAGAGATTTTTTGAATGATGCAGGCCTTTGTGGAAAGGCCTTTGGCCTATCTATGTCATCTCCTGCATGTGCAAATACTGATTAAAGACCTTTCTCTCTGCCATATTCTTTCTGTTTCTGTCCTTTCTATATCTGGACAGTAACACTGTCATTTTTCTCAGTGGCTCATATCTGTTATTTTCTGGGTCACTGTGCTAAAGCTGCCTGTCTTTTAAGCCTTTCCTATTTTCCAAGTAGTTTTTTCTTATATGCCTCTCACTAAAACTCATGGAGTTTCCATATTTGCCTCCAGACTTGGCAAGACATTACTAAGCCCTCATTTTGCAGCACTGTTTGCAATGGATGAAGCAGCTTCTAGCATATCCTCTCAGTTGTGTGCAGCAATCTCTCTGTTCTCTCAAACTTAACTTTCAAAACACTTCTTTGCCCATCTTTAACTTGTTGTGAAGAAGTCAGCACTGTTTGAGCCTGGCGATATTAGGTAGTTTCTCTTCCACTGGTGCTTTTCCTTTGCTGCCCTGCGAGTGTCTGGAAATGTTTAGTCTCTGTGGAAGTATCACGCTTATCGCTACTGATATGTGTTACAATATGTCATATCTCTTCAAAGGCAATAGTCTGGGTAGGAGACGAATATTTTGTAGGCTTCAAAACTTCGCCGTTCTCTAACTGTTCTCCTTAAACCAGTGCATGGAAACGATGAACTGAAAGGTCTTGGACCATGCCTGCCCTGATTACACACTGCATGACTTGGTAGGAAGGCTGAGTAGCTGTGGAAATCCAGTTTCCTCTTACACCAGTCCTGTTGACCTCTATCCAGTGTCTACATCCAGCTTGAGTTATGCAGAATTCCTTAAACATCTCATGCAATCTGATAGGCTGGCTTTCACAGCTGAATTCCTTCAAAGATGGGTGTTTTCCCCTCACCTGGATTTAACTTTGATCTTGTTCTGCTTCTGTCTCTGTGATTTTGAGTTCTCTGTAGCGAAACACAATTCTGTGTAGATATCTCTATCTTTTGCCTACTCTGTAATATCATCTTGAATATATTGGTCCCGTTCAGCACAGCATGTTCCTTGAGTTGTCTTCACTCTCACGTCTTCTTTCCCTTTTTACCCACAAGATTGGCTTTAATGCCACTGCCTGCACTGCTCTCTAGAGCAAGGTAGAAGATCAAGTGGGACAACAGGCGTTCTAGTACGTGAAGCAGACTGCTAATGACACTATGGACAAGTTAACACAGAAGAATGAGGACATTGAAACACAAGGAGTTTGGAGAGGGTAGTGTTTTTACCAAGATCTGTAAGGTCCCTTCCAACCCAAACCATCCTGTGATATGTGCACACAGAGCTACTGTGTTGGTCTGCTTACCCTGAGTGTCACTGGAACAAGCCTGTGCCCCTTCATCTTCCACTCCAGCTGGGCATACAGATAAATCATCCCATTGTGCCTATCTTTGCCTTTTGAACATGACTTATTTCTCACTTTTTTTCTCTTAGGGTAGTTAATGAAACCTGAGCAGGAAACAGTAAAGATAGTTCCTGGTAGACAGTTCAGGGCAATCGAGGCACCAGGTGGTCAGAGGAAATTGTACTCAGCTGAACGTGTCCATGTGCTAAAAGTGTACAGGCTGACTTTGAATAAAAAATGGTAGAAAAACATGGAAAGTCTGAGCAGGGCTGGCTTCTGCAGGGGGAAAGCTTGAGTTCACTGGGACTCTCTTGAGAGAGAGGCATTGGGTTGTAAACAGATTTTTTGAAAATTGAATGGGAATGTAGGAGGTGTGTCTGGCTTAAAATTGAAGGAAATCTTGTGTAGCATGTCCAGTTCAGCTCTGAAACTCACTGCTGCTGGATGCCTTTCGATGTACTAACTTTTTTGGCCTTTTTAGAAATACTGGCTAACCTCACATAAGACAGCCCCATCGAGGCCCGTTAAAACACTTGGGTACCATCTCACTGAGAGTGACCAGAGTGTAGATGCCAGCTGGTGGTGGATGAAGCATTTAACAAACAATTTTCTCCTTCATGCACATCCTGATGGTCTTTGGGGTGCTTTTGAGTTGATCCACAGGTGACTGTTGAACTTCCCAGAGTTGTTTGTTTTCAGAGGGTACTCAGATCTTGACCATTCAGCCAGGTGTTGAGAGGATCTGGGGAGCAGCTGTAGACCTTGTCCCCTCTGATGGCTCTAGAGCCGACCTGCCAAAAGCCTGTGTGGGACTATGCTTTGTGGTTTCTCTTGCCTTTTCTAAGGGACCCATCAACTAGGTGAAGCCACAGGAAGGAAAAGGAGCTCCAGGAGCATGTGTTTCCTTGGTGTGCTCTCCCTGCCCAGCTCTGAGACGAGGTGGTGCTGCCGGTGACTTGCCGGAAGGTGGCACTCCAGCCCCGTGACTGCCTGTCCCCAGGTGCACACCGTGTCATAGGTAAGCATGGTCACCTAGAGAAGTGGGCAGGAGATAACTGATGCAAGAACACAGCTAAGCAGCAACCCCAAAGCAAGATCTTCGTTCTCCAAGTCACTTGCTGCCACTTTTTTTTTTTAAATCCTGTTGTGCCTTTCTTCTGGCACCACACTGACTCTTTCCTGGCTCCAGTCCTCTCCAGGAACTCTTCTGTGGCAAGTGTTGCATTGTTAGTACCAAAATATTGAGGAAGTTGGCCCGTTTCCCTCTTGGATTTTTCAGGTGGTGGCTGTAGCTGGCAGCCTCTGCCCCACTACGTCCTGTGACAAGGAAAAGCTCAACTTGCTGAGCCTGCCATGATCTCTATGAAACACCTGCTAGCTTGGTCTCTTGCTAAGCAGCTCCTCACTGGAAGACTGCTGGTTCTTCCCTCTGGTTTTCATCTGCCCATGGTAGGTTCTGACTGATAGGCACAAGTTGGCTGTTAACATCTCTGGTCCAACACAAACAATTGACTGTTTGGCTGAAGGAATGCAGTGATGTTCTGTAGGGCAGCAACAAACAGGTATTAAGTGTACTTGAAATGGCAAAAACCACTTCCTGAATTCAACAAGCACATATTGACTTGTGGAATGGAAGTGGGTTTTAACTTCTTCTTGGTGATGTTCTGCCCTGCCTTTCTGTAAAGGCTTTGTTCTTTGTCTTAGCCTGACACAGTGCCATGTCCTGTCTCCCCTTTCTTCCAGTGCCCCTGTATATGGTTTAGGTAGGATTCTTTATCGTAGTGTTGCTCNTGGGGGGGAAAGGGAGGTGTTTCTGGGAAATCTGGTTTCACAGCAGCCTGCCCCTTGAGCCCTCGCAGAGAAGGGTTTGATCTTGTGCTCCGATGGAGGAGCTGCCGATAGCTGTGTGGAAACTGAGCCCTCTGTAGGAGGGACATCTCGGGAAAACTGGGTCTAAATACATTTTCCAAATCCATGCTCAAGCCCATTGTTAGGGAACAGACTAAGTTGTCTTTTGTCTCTACCTTACCAGTCTGTTGGGGCTGGGAACTGGGTTCTTTGTTGCCCTGAGGATGCAGCTGAGAACTTGGCTTTCAGTGTGTTTTTGTGGTCACAAGACGTATTTTTGATGAGGTTGCATGTACCTTTTCCCCTTGCGCATGCCTTTTCTTAGCCGACACTTCCCTCTCTTACCTTTTCCCTGACCCAGTCCTGGCCTCTCCCCTGTACTGGATAGATCTAGTTTCTGCTGCACAACTTCGAGTTCAAACTTAATCTTGCAGCAGTGGTTTTTCTGGAGCCAAATTGTTTCAATTGCTACTTGAGCTGAAGAGCAATAATCCTCTCCTCTGGAGTAGGAAGTTGCCTGTCTTTATTCTAAATATACTGGAGTGTGCACCCTGGCACAACTGCAGAGGTTACAGGCTATGACTACGTTCTTTTAAAGTCTTTTCTTGTAGAAGAAAAAGCTCCAAATGCTTTACATTACAGACACTTGCAGTTTATTTGGGTGAATGCAACAATCTGAAGGATCTTTCCTCGTGCTGCTCTGCTTTAAAACTGTGCTACCGTGCTATACTATTTTCAATTAGTTGTTGATCCCTTGGTGGTGGGTGGGATTGGGAAGCAAAAATTACCATAGTGGCTGAGGATCCTGCAATAAAAGATTTACAAGCCTTTTCTGGCAGAGATGGTTTTGGCAGAGAAGCACAGGTTTGTGACAAGCAGCTTCCCTGTTTGCAGGGAGTGCAAAGTTGAACTGATAAGCTAAGTTCTTGGAGGGATTATGCAATATTCAAAATAAGAGGGCACGTAGTAACTAATGGTCTGGAAATGATCAGAGACCTGCATCCCGCGGGTGGTAGCATCAGAACTGCATCTGTTCTCCTGCACAGGCAGAGGACACGGATCTTGTACCAGTTTCCCAGAACCAGTGTCTGTGAAGCTGGACTGGGTTGGGTGCCTAAGTGGTGGCTGTGGAAGTCATCATTCAAAAACGGTGTGACTGCGGGTGCCCTGATCAGAAAGGGAGTCTTTGAAAGGTGGATTTCACTGTGTATTATGTTGAGGGGATGCTTTTTTCCCAAACCTGGTGCCTGGAAAACGCTTCACTGTGCCCCGTGGATTTCAGCTGGAACAGCGTAACCCTCCTTTTGCTGAGCAGTGCTGTTGGTTGCTTGGAAGGCGTTAGCATGGCGCCTGGCAAACACAAACACAGCAAGCCACAGTGATGATAGCAAGAGCTAGCAAAACATTGTCGGTGGCTGTAAAGGTGCAGCAAAAAGCAGGTGATGAACTCTGGGTATAAGCCCCTGTTTCACTAAGAAAAATCTTTGATGAAACTTTGCAGCCGTGGGAAGGGGTTCTGGCGTGGAAGGTGTGGGTGATTAGGTGACAACACATTGGCCCTGGATAACATCCCTGTCCAAGCTGATGCTGGGGACTTTGCCATCTTCCTGGACTTTGTTTAGTGCTGAATCCCTCTGGTGACTCTACAGCTCACAGGACAAATCCTTGGACTTCCCTCACATTCCTTCTCACAGTCCTTCCCTCTATAGACTGGGCAGCTTTTCTGTTAGAGATACAAAGCAGGGTGGGAGGGGAGTACCTTAGGAGGTTATCGGTGCTCCTCTGATCGATTTATGTGTGGTTGCCACTTTTCCAGAAGACAGCCTGTGCGTGGTGCCTTCAGGTGGATGAACTTTTGCTGATCACTTCTATTCCTCTGTAACATCCTTCGCTCCTTGATGGAAACTGTTCTCAAGGTATTCTGGTGCTGGAAGGTGCTCAAGGTCTTTTGGTGCAGCCTTCATTTTTCCTTTTACCTTTCCATTGATTTGCCTCACCCAGAATCTCTGGCTGGCAAGTTCAGCCCAGGAAATTACTGGGGGCCAAGGGCACTGCTACTAAAGGCTCCTTGGGGACATCTTGGGTCCCGGTCCCCTTTTCCAGATCCGTTCTGTGTGCTGAAGTGTACCAAATACTTATACAGAGATATGTGTAAATAGTGCAAAGTACGGCGATGTTTAGAGATCAAGCAAAATCTTGCATCTGCCTAAAATGGTTTACTGTGGGTCAACTGGGACAATGATAATTTTAATTGTCTTCTGCTGGCAGCAGGTCTGTATGCACAGTAGTATTCTCCATGTTACGCCCAGATCACTGAGAATTGAGTTAAGGGCATTTAGATGCTTAAATGCACAGATTTTTCTTAGCTACTTCAGTTTTGGGGGCGATATGAATTTGCACAGTGCAGCCTTTAATCTTCTTTTATGTCCTAGGAATGTTTGTACTGGGTACTTTTTTTTTAGTGGTGGGTTTTTGTTTTCTTAGTGCTTTACATGCAAGGAAGGTAAGAAAACAATATATGCAAGTATGAGTTTTGCAGCTGCTCTATGTGCAAGCAGCGTGATTGGTTGTTTCTGGTCAATATTTAAGATGTAATTAGTGCTGAAGCCTGCTCAGCAGAGTGCCAGGACTCAGCCTCGGATGCCAGCCTAGTCTTTCTCAACGCTAAGTTGAAGCAACCAGAGTCTCTCGCAACGAGGCCGCAAGGTGTTCAAAACACTGCCTGATGTTTCAGGCAGTTTTACTCATCTAGAACACAATGTCATATTCACAAGGCTTCAAAATTAAAAGTATTTAACACTAGCAAGAAAAAAAAAAAGCTAGCTTAGTGCCGTTAATGCTGGATGATAAGTTACCGGATGATACCACTGGAAAACTGAGGTCAGTATCCCAAGGGACCTAGACTCACTAGAAGATGGTAAAAATCATGTGGAGTTGCAGCTAAATATAGATTGATGCTGAGAACATTCCTGGATACTTGGATTTTGAAAGGCTGCCACAGCATCTGTACTGTCGTGAAGTTCTAACTCTGTGAAATGGTCTCGTCAATCTAAGTTTAGCAGAGCACCCACTTATTGGCTGAGTGCCCTTGGTTTGTGGTAGCAACCATGAAATGCTCAGCTTTCTCTTTGGCAGGTTCACGAACCTACCACTTAGGTGTGGTTTTTACTGGTGTGACTCTAGGAAAGACAGCGTGCAAAGATAGGAAGAGATCAACACGCTTTGAGCGGAGACCATCACGTGCTGCATCTGCTCTTGCTGTTCCCTGGACTGCCAGAACTTCAGCTGCAGATGAGGGGTAAATCTGCTCCTGGCCAGAAGCCGCTGGTCTGACATGTTCTAGTCTGAGCTGAAAAACTGATTTAAGGATTTGACTCAGTTCATCCACTCTCTATTACTCCTTCAACAAGCCTCAGTGAGGCAACTGAGGTCTTCCGGATGTGCAGCATCCGTCTCCTTCCCAGTTCAGGACAGCTGTACAGTTATTTACTTAAAACGACACTCCAGATACAAGCATCTCAGCTGTCAGCACTATTCTTAGTGTCAGCTACTGCTTTTTTGTCCTTTGAAGTCTCTTGTGTGCTGCTTTCCCCTGTGACTGCTTACATTTGGAGCTTGAGAAAGGTGTGACAAGCGGCTCTGTCCCAGCACCTTTGCTCAGGTGTGGAACCCAGTGGGATATGGAGAAAGGTCTGTGTGTTATCCACAAACCCAAGGAAGCAGTGGTACAACTAACGCTAAACTTTTTCCCGAGCTTACTTCTCCCAGCCCCTGAATACACAAACTAGATGAGCTGCAAGAGGGAAGTGCTAGATGCTGAAGTGACTGTAGTCAAAACAACTTCATCATCATTGAAAGCCGTGTCTAGAATTCAGGCTGAGTTTGGAGCACTGCTCTGATCCCGCTGGAGACTTCCCTTTTTCATCCCAAAATAAACATACTCTTTTACAGTAATCTGAGTAACTGCCCAGGGCAATCATGTAGTGACTTCTGCCTCGCTAGCATTAGTCCGTGTTAAGCCCTAGTGCTGATTTTTGGAAAGCATTAAAGTTGCCTGAAAAATGCGATAACTTAACCTATCCCAGTAAAACCCCCAGAGCTGCAGCCTGGTTTTCCCCTGCTCTCCAGTTGTGTATCAGCCCGTGGCTCCCTGTGATTTCTGTCCTCATGACCCCTTGCAGAGCAGCTGTTAAGCTACAGTTTGGCAAGGCTTTCAGAGGATCCCTGAGAAACGCAGGTCATGCAATGTTCCGGCATTAGTCATGCTTTGTGACCACTTGCAGTATTGTTTATGGTTTCTTTAGTATCCTGGAGCAGAAAGTAATAAAAAAAAAAAAACCCAACCTATCTGCCATAGGACAATGACTCTTTATGATTAGATTAGATTAGATTAGATTAGATTAGTAAATTAAGGGAGGGAGAAGCCCTAACTGTCTTGGGGTCACTGGCCAAGTTGTAAACACCCCATGTGATGAGCTTTCATGCATTTTTATGTGCTCCCCTGCTAAAAAGCCCTTCTCATTGCAATCTTGCTTGCATATCTCCTTTATCTGTGGCTGTACTTAAGTAACTTAAGTAAAGGAGGAAGACATTGTATGATCTGAGGCCTGGAGCCTCTCTACTGTGAGGACAGGCTGAGAAGAGTATTCAGGAGAAGAGAAGGCTCCGGGGAGACCTTAGAGCACCTTCTTGAAGGGCCTACAAGAAAGCTGGGGAGGGACTTCTTACAAGAGCATGGAGTGATAGGATGAGGGGGAACAGTTTTACACTGAAAGAGGGGAGATGGAGATGAGATCTCAGGAAGAAATTATTTGCTCTGAAGATGGAGCGCAGTGAACAAACTCATGGTTCCAGAACTTAAACACTGGGTTTTTTATCAGCTCAATGAAAGTAATAAGAAGGCCCCAGGGATGAGGCCTATTTACAATCAATCTTTCCAAGAGAACCCTGAACTCCAAAAGTAAAAACATTAGAGCACAAAGGTCTGAAATACACAGGGAAGAGAAGTGAATGGAAGGTTGTGGACCTGTTGGAGTGGGGCCAGAGAAGGCCATGGAGGTGCTGTGGAGGCTGGAGCCCCTCTGCTGTGAGGACAGGCTGAAAGAGTTGGGGGTGCTCCACTTGGAGAAGAGAAGGCTCTGGGGAGACCTCAGAGCCCTTTCTAGTCCCTCAGGGGGCTCCAGGAAAGCTGGGGAGGGACTCTTGATCAGCAAGGGGAGCCATAGGACAAGGAGGAAGGGTTTTACTCTAAAAGAGGGGAGATGGAGATGAGATTTCAGGAAGAAATTCTTTGCTGTGAGTGTGGTGAGACCCTGGCTCAGGTTACTCAGAGAAGCTTTTGCTGCTCCGTCCCTGGAGGTGTTCAAGGCCAGGTTGGATGGGGCTTTGAGCAGCCTGGTCTGGTGAGAGGTGTCCCTGCCCATGGCAGGGGGCTGGGACTGGACGATCTTTAAGGTCTGTGATTTTCAAAATGCCTATTAAAGGCTTTTGCATGTGTGCTTTCTTCCTCCGTAGTTCTGCTTGACAGTTATCCATGGCCAACATCAATCTCCTGTAGGTGATATTTCTGTGCTCACTGACTCTCCCCTATCCCTTAATAAGAGATACTACCCTTCTGGGAGACGTTACTGACACTTCTCAGTAGCAACTAAAATAATATTTCTGTGAATGTGAATTTCTGGAATATACCACACCTCTGTTCAGTGGGTGACAGGAAGAGCGAGGCAGGGCGTAGCTGTGCATGTGAAACCCTGGCTGAGCACCTACTCCTTTTGTGTCCCTCTCCCTGCACGGGCAGGTGCAGCTCAAAGCAGGAGTGTAAAACACGTTCTTGCCCAAGAGGGTTTTGCTACCATCTTTGTGGAGGCGAGGTTGGGGTGTTGAGACCACGTGCTGTTTTAACACTGAATTAAAGCCATGCCAAGCGGGCTGTGGTAACGGTGTTGTAACTTCATGGTGTTGTAAGTGACCATCTACTCTCTTTTTTTTTTTCTGATGTGTTCCATAGTCTGATCCTCTTACTAGCTGCACTGAGAGCTTGTGAAAGTTAAAGTGTTCTTGGAGGGCTCTTCATTAACCATGAAAGCTGAAACGCTTGAAGCTGGTCAGAACCTAACAGGACACAGGAAGGATGATGACAAAAGCTGCTTTATTAAACAAGAAGTTGGAGATTCCTAGGAAAACTGCTGCCACCGTAAAAAAAAATCTAATCTGTTGGCCCTGGGAGGAAATGCCAGCGTAGCCAGGACTTCTGCTATGGTCTTAGTACAGCTGTGCTGATGGTGGCAGATGCATTCTTGTTGGGACCTGGCACAGGAAAGTGAGTGTTGCCCCTTCCACAGATGAAAAGAGGCTTTTCCAGCTGCTCTGGCACTAGAGGACTTGCCTCATAGTCACGATTGACTAAGCCATGACTGTTTTTGCTGGGATAAGTAGGGACTGAATGTGAATAAGCATGGTCTGGCCTTGCTTGAAGGAAACAGGAGCTATCAGGATGGAGTAGGTAGTGGTACTGTTGTCTGCTGGGTCTCAGCAGGCACAAGAAAACCTTTATCCTTCTGCAGCTGTCCTGCTGTCGTAAAGGTTTGAAATGCTGTTGCAGTGGAAATTTGAATAAGAAATTCTCCTTCTGCTTTGCATGTGGTAATTCCTCCACCTGCAGGGATGAATCCTCAGATTTAAGAAGTCTTGATAGGTAAAGTTGCTGCTGGGTGGCCTTAGAAACCTTGCCATTTGGTCAGTTGATTGTGCATTTCCCCAGACTTCCCTGAAGAATGAGGAAAGAAGCAAGTTAAGGTGTGTAAATGAAACGAGGAGAGCTGTGGTTTGCAGTCTGGAAGGGGAATCGTCTTTCCTGGGACCATCAGTCCTGAAAGCAGAGCCCTCTCACGTGTGAAGAGGGTTGGGCTTGGGCTGCTCTCCCTAAAGCTGGCTGTGGCTTTCGTGCTGATGATGGGTGAGCTTGATGTGACTCAATAAGCCAGGAGCTTAGTCCCTCTGAAGACCTGCGAACAGAAAGGACTCTGGGCGCTTTCCCCCAGTTCCTTGTATAAAGTTGACTTTGGCCAGGCTTCCTGCAAGGTGCAAACATCTTGCAGAGAGCAAGATCCATGGTAATCCAAGGAAGGAGGTGTGCAATGGCTGTGTTTCCTTGTCTGTGCCTTCACTGTAGGCTGAGTTGAAGAAGCAAATTTTTTCTGGTCCTGTGTTTTTGCCTTGCTTTGGTGAGACTAATCCTGTGTTTGGCCTTTCCTGAAAGCCACTGTGTTGCACTGAGCAAACTTGCACATTTGAGGGCAGATGGTGGAGCTGGGAAATGATCTGCTGTACCTTGGTCTGGCACACCTCATGGAGAAGCATCTGTGTGAGGCTGCAGATGCTTGTATTTACCAGGGGCTTATCCTCAGTTCTCATAAACAGGTCCTTCTTGCTGCCCTGGAGACTGCAGTCATCTCCATGGTGAGAGTTGCATGAATAGAAGGCAGGATAATGACATGGCGGATTAAAGGGCAAAAGGAGGTTTCTTACTATGTGAAGCTTCTGGCCATTGCAGTGATTGTAGATTGAACATCCCTGGAAAGGTGGGCTGCAAACCTGGAAAGGGTGTCTGCAAAAATTGGGGGCCAGGAGGTGCGTTACCCAGCCCTGTGGTGTGGAGAAATAAGTAGCACCTGTTTGAGGAACTAAGGTGTGGATTTGTTCATGGACGTGCCCTTTGAGCATATTTGAGAGGCAGCAAGCCCATCTAATAAAACCTACTTAAATCTGCTTTTAACTGGTTCTGCTCACCTGCTTTTGATGTTGTTCAAAGGGAAATAGAGCTGCACTATGTCCTCTTTTTTAGCTTGGACATATAAAGACCAGCAGCATCCAAATGCCTGACAGACAGTGATTCTCTGATAAATGTGCAGATCCTTGCCATTCCTGCCCTTGCCCCAGTCCTGGTGTGCTGGCCTTGTGTTCCCTTACTTCTGTACCCAAGCACACATGGGAAGCCTGAACCTCAACAGAGGTTCTCTGACTCCAGATGTCCACTGCTTCTGCCATTCTAGTTCAGGCCTGATGCCCTTTGGTTTGGAGTTGATCCTACCAAGGAGGACCTTCTTCATATCTTTCCCATCATCTGACTTCTGAAAATTAGACCTCAAGCAGTGAAAGCAAGGGAGCGTAAAATCCCAAATATCCTGCTATTCCAGCATTTGTGCCCTTTCTTTGTGCTGCTGAGGGATATCTGCAGAGGCATCTTCTGCTGACTGAAAAAAAAATAAAAATCCTCATGTTTCTTGATGTTTTTCAGGTTCTCATCTTGGTTGGCTTGTGGCTCAGGTCATGGTGAGGGTGCCTACAGCACCACAAGTGTTCTTGCTGCGGACACTTTTCCTCTCATCTCCTTGTATTTACATGATGCCTTGATCCCTTGCTTGGACTTGAAGGCCTTTCTTATCTTCCCAGTCTTTAGGCTAGCTGTGTCTCTGGCTGGACTGGGAGGATTGGGAAGTGATCCTCTCCTTCTGCTCAGCACGGGTGAGGCCTCACCTACAGTACTGTGCCCAGTTCTGGGCTCGTCAGTGCAAGAGAAGTGTGGAGAAAAAGGCCACAAAGGCCTTGTGTTGGTGGCACTTGTGCTGAGTGCTGTGGTTCCACACTGATCATCCCACTACTGCAGTGCCAAAGACTGGATTTGCTAATCCTGTGTAATATAAGATGGTAACTTGATCAGGGACACCATAATATGGGCTAATGCAAAAAAGCTTGTACCTTTTGATGGCAGAGGAGTGAAAAAGCTCGTGTGTAGTTTTGTGAGGGTGTGGATGAAAGTTGTGCCAAAGCTGCCAACCCTGTTATTTTTGGGATGGAGTGGGGCTGCAGAAACAGGACCCTTTCTCCATAGTCTTGGTAAGATGGATTGGTGCTGCTGAGCTCAAGCTAGGCTGTCTGCAGATCCCCCTTCTGTGGTGTCTTACCAAACATGCTCTCTACCAGAGTGTGACAATGCCAGGAGAGCAGTGGGAATGTTGGAAAGACAACTGTTCCTTCCTGTGGGAGGGTGTGGAGAAGCAGGAAACAGGGTTCTCTTGAAGGTGTGTGGAGTTAGGATGAAAGACAAATAGCCACAAAGGTAGTTCTGAGTATCTGTTAGGAAAAGACTTTGCACAAGTCCTGAGCAGCCTCAGCTAGCCGCGCGTGGAGCAGGACATCAGTCCAGAGACCTCCAGAAGTCCCTTCCGATCTAATACTCTTCAGTGGTGGGTGGGAAATGCCCACATGGTGAGGTTGAGCAGTAGCATAAATCACAGCCTGAGATTACACTTGACCCCCTTTTCCTAGGCTGGTGTGATGACAAGACCTTAAGGAAGTGACTAGTTCTTTGTGGGAAGGGTGCGTCTTTCTGAATGTGTTTACAGGGACTGAAGATGTGTGTCCATCTGGTGCCAGGTGCTGGTGTTTGTATTATTTGTATTGTGACAAGCTGCTTCCTGTGTTCCTCCAGGTACAGTTACATGATTGACAATGTCATTCTGCTGATCACTGGGACCCTGCACCAACGCTCCATCTCTGAACTGGTGCCCAAGTGTCATCCTCTGGGAAGCTTTGAGCAGATGGAAGCCGTGAACATTGCTCAGACACCTGCAGAGCTCTACAATGCAATCCTGGTGGACACTCCCCTGGGTGAGTAGAGCCTTTCAAAATACCTCTTGGCTGTGTGTGGAGCAGATGTCCCTTTCTCCCCCAGTTTAACTGGGTCCCACTAAGTCTAAGCTGTGCTCCAGGAAGACAAAGCGGTAGGTAATGCACAGCTGTGACCATGCTGCCTGCGGTGGCTGGGCTTGGGTTCAGGTTTGTGCCTGTCCTTTGCCAGTTTTCCCTCTGGAGGACCAGCTGACTGGCTCTCTGTAAGCTTCAACAAATGTCTAAACCAGCGCTCTGGTAGCTCACATCACTGGGGAATTTAGTTTGTGTGAGCCAGGCCTTGAGCTGTCACAACAATGCAGGTGTAATTAGGTTGGATCTGCTTAGATATGTCCATTTACAGGCTCTTCTGGGAATTGTGGCCTGAAACTAGGGAGGAAGGAGAAAGTTTGAGAGGTCTTAGACAATGTGATCTTTTTAATAATTATCAAGGGGTACATGGCACGTGTGCTTCTTTAATGAAAGGCTATCAGATCCTCTGCTGGAATTAGTCACTTAATTTCCAGTTGGACCATTGAGCAATTTCTTGGGGATAATTATAGAGATCTGCACATGCCCGCTCTTGTTCTAAGACTGATAAAATTAGCTGTACATCGAGGAAAGCTCTTTACATAACAAAAACCAAACAAAAAACCAAACATCCAAACAACAGGGGGAAAAATAATTAAAAAATAATCTCCAAAAGCCTTGTTAAGCTTGCTGTATAGCAGGATCCTGTGCTGGGTTATACTGTTTCAGGGATAAAAGCATTGATCAGGAGACACATGATACTGAAACCAAGTGTGTGACGAACAGTTAAAGAACAGATGTGTTCTTTAAAGATAAAAGGTGCAGGAAGTGGTTCTGAAGGAGATACGGACATCTTTTGCAGTAGTGGGAGAGGTAGTCACAGGAAACTTTCTAGGTTATAATCTGTGGGCAAAGAAGTAATAAGGCAAGCCTGAGTCAGTGATTAAACCTTTTTTTGGGGCTGCTAGAAAGAACAAAACAATCTAAATTATCCTACTGTCATTGATAGAAATAATTAGGTTTGGAACTGAAAGTGCTTTTGCAAATGCTCTAATAACAGGGCAAGTGAAGTAGTTGTCATAGCAAAATTACTTCCCATCAAAGGTGGAGAATGTGTCTTGATCTGGATTGCAGGGTAAGGTAGTCCAGGCAGCATGAGAACTGAGGCTTTGCAGGCAGATTAATTGAGCCCACTATAGGGATGATGTATGGGTATGGGAAGAAAATCCTTCTCACAAGTAAGTGGGAACCTTTCCATTTTGGGAATAAGATAGAACAGATTATTTCAAAGATACTATTTTTCAGAGACCTTAATGCTTGCAGCTGTGGTTGGAATGAAAAAGCCCCATTGAAGCTGCCAGTTGAGGGACTTGATGTCCTTTCGTCATGTACTTGTGCATAGAATCATAGAATGGTTTGGGTTGGAAGGGACCTTGAAGACCATCCAGTCCCAACCCCTGCCCCGGGCAGGGACACTTCCCACCACACCAGGTTGCTCAAAGCCCTGTCCAGCCTGGCCTTGAACCCCTCCAGGGATGGGGCAGCCAAGGTTTCTCTGAGCAATCTGGGTCAGGGTCTCACCACCATCATAGCAAAGAAGTTCCTCCCCATATCTCCCCTCTTTCAGTTTAAACCAGTTCCCCCTTGTCCTATGGGTTCCCTCCCTGATCAAAAGTCCCTCCCCAGCATTCCTGGAGCCTGTGAGGGACTGGAAAGGGGCTCTAAGGTCTCCCTGGAGCCTTCTCTTCTGCAGGCTGAACCTCCCCAACTCTCAGCCTGCCCTCACAGCAGAGGGGCTCTAGCCCTCACAGCATCTCTGTGGCCTCCTCTGGCCCTGCTCCAACAGGTCTGTGTCCTTTTGGTGTTGGTGGCCCCAGAGCTGGAGGCAGCCCTGCAGGGATGTCTCCCCCAGAGCAGAGCAGAGGGGCTGAATCACCCCCTTGCCCTGCTGGCCATGCTGCTGGGGATGCAGCCCAAGATGTGTGTGGGCTTCCTGGGCTGCCAGTGCACGTTGCCGGGGTGTCTGGATCTTCTAATCCACCAACACTCCCAAGTCCTGCTCCTCAGAGCTGCTCTCTGTCCATTCTCCACCCAACCTGGATTTGTGCTTGGATCGGCCGACCTACAAACAGGACCCAGCTCTTGGCCTTGTTGACCTTTGTGAGGTTGGCATGGGCCCACCTTTCAACCCTGGCCTGCTTTTGCCCTGGCTAGGCTGAGTTCTTCTTCACCCCCGTGCCCTGGCCATGCCCTTGAAGCTGTGTACCACCTAGTGTGGCATTTCTTCAGCAGGAGAACGTGGGGAGTAGCTGTGTTGCCTAAACAAGCAGGCACGCGGGCTCCAGTTGTTTAACTTGCACTCCTTCCAGTGACCACACGCAAAGAAACAGCAGCTCTATCTCCTAAAAGTACTTGAGTAGCTACGTGGCTTGGTAGGAATGCCTAACCCCAAATGGCTTTCATAGGTTAGCAGGGCAAAATAAGGCTTGCTGTTAGCCTAATTTGGGATATTGGAGGGCCAAGAACTGAAATAGCTGTGTTCTCATTCTTCTGCTACTCTGAAGTAGCCACTGCTCAGCTATCGAGGCTAGCCAGTGAGTCCTACCATGAAAACCAGTCCTGGCACACTCCGTTTCCATTTTTACCAGTTGTCGGGAGTGGTGCTCCCCCAGCTACGTGGCACTGGTCTCTGGGGCTGTTGCAAAGAAACCCCTGGGGGGCTTAACCCCTACTCAGGTCTCTCCAGACCCAGGGTGCTCTCTCCATGCCAGGGAGCTTGTGCTATAAAGTGATGCACACCAGAGGCGCATCAGGGCAGGTTGGTTGCACAAAGCAGAGCACCGGTGAGTTCTCAACACGAGTGCGTAGTCTTTTACCTGCAGCCCTGCTGCGGGAGCTGAGAACGATCATATTGCTCTGTGAAGCAAATTCAGCAAAGTTGATTGCTGAGCCAGAGCTGAAAAAGTCATAAAAATGCTGTCCATGGGTTTTATTAGCACTTGCTAATGAGTGAGTGGTACAACAGCTTTCTGTTACATTAAATGTATGCAACTCATCTTTATCTGCAGCTTGCAGTACCCTGTGCGAGGTGTGAAATCTGTATTCTTTTGGTGGCAACAACTTCTCAAACTTCCTCCCAGAGACACCCTGGCAAAGTACATAGGGCTGAGCATCCTACCAAAACCCGCTCGTTTGTCCTGTCTCCAGTTGGAGAAATAAAAAGTTTTGGGAAAAGTGAAAAATGGGATGGATAGACCTGACTGGGGGAAACAGCTCCTGACTCCAACCGTGGAGTGTCATGGCCTGTAGGAACTGTGGCAACCCCATGCCTCCTTAATCCAAGTAAGATATTGGGAGAAGGAGAGGGAGAAGCACCAGCTTCCTCGGGACTCGATAGTTGCTGTCTTGTGGATGCTGGAGTGCTGCTGCCATGCTGTAGCAGGCAATTGGGAAGTTGTCTTGTCACCTCGGAGTCTCTGCATCTGGGAACAGTTTGGGTTTTGCTTATTTTTAAATACAGGCTGCTCTGGCGCTGATGCTGGGGACTAGAGCTGAGAGTTTCTGCTGAGAATAGGCTGGTGTGAGTGCCCCGAACATGATTGCGGCCTGAGGAACCTGTGGTGGAGCCTGAGGTTTTGAGTCATGGCAATTTGGTGGCTGCTGAAGATAAGGACCAGGACTGGGAGGGACAAGCGCAATGTAGGGTGTGCTTCTGTGGGGTGTTGTTGGGGACTTTGGAAAGTGCTGGGCATGGGACTGGTTAGGGCAATGCTAACTGCGTGGTTCTGTTTCAGCTGCTTTCTTCCAAGACTGCATATATGAACAGGACCTGGATGAAATGAACATCGAAATCATTCGAAACACACTCTATAAGGTAAATGAGCCTCTGGGAAGGGAAAGAGATGTTAACTTCCGGATTTATTCCTAGCATGACTGCAGCTCTGTCTTGAGTCGGGAGCTCTGACCTGGGCTGGCTTTCTCAGTAAAAGAGGAGAGGACCTTTTCCTCTTTCTTCCTGTTTTCTTCCCTGGAATAAGGTGAAAGTGACCAAGAAGTAGTTGCACCCACTGGAAAGTCAGGATAGTGCTCTTGCTGGAGCCTGAGATCCAGTCTGCCAGCTCTGCAGTTAGGGCACCTGAGGGGGTTTGATTTTTGGGAGCTGTCAGGCTGTCAAGAGTCTGTGCAAAGAGATTTTTGCAGAGGTCCTGCCTTTGAATAATTTCCCCAGGCCCCAGATGGGCTGGAGAAAGCTGCTCCTTAACTACACCAAGTTAAGATGTCGTTAACTGCATTCAGAGGCCTCAAGTGGCTTGATCCTAAACTTGGTCGAAGGACTTCCATTGGGCTTCGCTCTCTGTCTTGAGCTCTTTCAGAAGAGCCACCGAGGGTTTGCCTTCAGTGGTGTGGTTAGGGTTAGATGCTCCTGCTGGAGCAATGTAGAACGTGAAGGGGGTTGAAGAGTCTTGCGGGCACTGGAACGTGGAGGGGCAAAGGCTCTTGTCCTGAGTCTGCAGAGGGAACTGGTGTCTCCTCTGCAGGCCTTTTCTGGTTCTAGCTGGCAGTATCAAAGCATGTGTTTATGTGCAGGCTGTGGCTATCGCTCCATCTCCACTCTCTGGATTAAGGGTGGGATGCAGATGGTATCTGCCAGCCTTGTTTTGGCTGGTCACAGCCAGCCTGCAGTCGGCGTGACCTCTGCTTCCCAAGGAAGCCGTGGCCCCTTTGGAAAGGGGGAGAACAGGTCAGGCGTGAAGGGAAGAAGGCAAAGGGAGGGGAGTAGGAGCTGTGTGTCAGCAGTCATGCCCAGCTGCCTGTGGCCTCTGGCGTGTACTAGACTTCTTGCTGTAATGCGGGGGAGGGGGCATGCCTGTATGCATAAATACCCACAGCCTTTGGGGTGCACACCTCTGTGTTGAGATGGGGAAGGCAGGGAGCAGAGGAAGCACAGGGTGAGGGGTGCTTTCTCCTTGGATCTCAGCTTCCAAGTCCTTTCCATCTCCTTTTTGAGGTCTTGTACTGCTTTGCATTCTGCTCTTCCTACCCCCAAATTGAAGCATAGGTGCCTGATATCTTTTGGCCTGTGCTTGGACTGGTTCTTGCTAAAGAACAGCCCCTGAGGAGCACAAGGGCTCCATCAGTAATAAATCACAGGGATGCAAGGGTGGAAAAGGTTAACTGCTGCTTCTAGACTCTTACTTGAAGCTACCTCTATCCCCAAGGACTAGAAAATGTATAATGCAATGCAAATGGGTTTCATAGGCAAAAGAGGGAAACAAAATCAGGTTTGAAACCTGCACAGAGCTGCTCTGAGGAACGCAGCAGGCAGGTGCCTGGGATGGACACCTGTGTCTGGGAGGAGTTGGCATGGGAGTGGCAGTGCCACCTCCCAGACCTACTGGAGGTTTTTTTGAAGGAATCTGCAAGCACATACACAGCATACTGGAACAGGATTCATAGGAGGAAAGCAGCTACAAAGGCTTTTTGATAGCAGTGACAAGTGAGAAGGTTCTCAAATGGAAATATGGTGAAGATGGGGACGTTAAAAGTAAATGATGACCACTTGGCGTAGAAGGTGGTCAGCAATGGAGTCCTGCAATGGGAGGCGTGCTGGACCTATCTTCAATGCTTACTCCCCTTTTTCTACATCATTAATGGATATCTTGAAGTGAAGCCTGACTCACTGTTGGCCTTTGCTGGTGACTTTCTTGTAGGAAGGAGCTTTGTGACCAGACAACGAGATACAGCAGGCAAATCAATATAGAGCAATGTATGGGAGAGGCAAGGAGGTAATCCTAGCTCTGCTTGTACAGTGAAGGTCTCCTTGTTCCTGTCTACTAGTAAATGAAATCCTGGATTATGATTGACCTAAGCAAGTGTCTCTGTACAAGGCAATCTGTTCCTAAGAGGAGAAAAGGAAAGAACTGCACAGGTATCACTGGATATTTGAGTTCACCTATTTTTGCTTCTAAAGCCTGAAGTTTGGGTGTGGACTCTGAGAAGGGCAGAGGTAGTGATTGAACCTCATATCCAGGTTCCCTCTTCTTTTCAGATTCAAGCAAGGTCCGTTTTCTGTGTCCTTGTTCCTGGGGTAACTCTGCAGACTGATGCTCTGTGCTCTCCTCCGCTTCAGCAGCAGCGAGTGCTGGAGCCAATGTTTCTTTGATGTGTGATGCTCACCTGGAGGTGTCCACTTGCATTATGCAGTAACATATGTGATATCTCAGCCTTGCTTTATTCCATCCCTTTTAACTGATTCTGGTTGCAGCTCTCTGTCCAGGGAGGTATTTTATCACATGATGGCTCCTTCTGAAAAAAGCTTTTGCTGAACAGCACTTTTAGCCATGCACTGCCTTCATGGGCCTCCCCCTGGGAGACGCAGTCATCTTCCAGCTGGATTACGGAACATCTCGACAAAGGATTACGTTTCCTGGAGGCCTAGATTGACATGTTTTCTGCGGTGCTCCAGTTGGGATGGAGACCAAGAGGCTGCAGTGTAAAAAGAGAATTGCAGAGAATGGCTGGTTTGCTTCACAGATGTCCTGTCTCATCTCTTGACTCTGCTTACACAGCGGTACTTTCAGAGTGTAGGTCTTGCAGCTAGAGTTGTGTGGCTTGGCATGTTTGTAGAGGCCAGAGTGGGGTCAGGAAACCATGTGAGACTTCAGAGTTAGACGACTCAAAAGAGCAAAATACACTCTCTCCTTACTGCCTGGGGATCTTGTGTGCAGTAAGTCATACAGTCACTTGGACAAACCCAGCCACAACCTTTCATGCCTCCAGCTCCCCGGGAAGCACTGTCCCTTGTGTGGGCTTGGCAATGCCTGTGCTGTGTCTGGGAACTTCCCTACTGGCTGTCTGTCCCCTAGTGCATGGCCCTGTGGAGAGGTAGACAAATCTGTGCAGAAGTGTTCATCTGCCCTCTCTCTCCTAGGCTTATCTGGAGTCCTTCTACAAGTTCTGCAAGGTGCTGGGAGGTACCACAGCAGATGCCATGTGCCCAATCCTGGAGGTATGTCTGGAACCCCCTGTAGCTGGGTGGTGTTGAAGTGATGCTCATTGCTTGGTGCTCAGGCCCAGCTTGCCTGCCAACACCAAGGATGCTCAAGATAATCTTCAGCATCCCCATGCAGACTCTGTCTGCTCACTGGGAGACCTAGGAAAATGCTGCCTGCATGTGGTTTTGGACAGGTTTGGTTCCCCAGTCCTGATCTTGCCAGGTGCTAACACATCTGTTGCTTTTCTGGCACAGATAACGAGAAGGGGAACAGCCAGAGCTGTTTGGTGCCTGGCGTGTCTCCATGGCAAGGCCAGCTGAGGGATGTGAAGGGCTTGGGGGCAATAGGTGAGAGAGACTTCTTGACCTGCATGGGGTCCTGTTCAGTGATTTTTGAGGACTTCCTCACCTGACTGCTCCCCAGGCATCAGATACTGGGAGCCTGCACAAGTAGCCAGCTCTTGCTGAGCACTGAATAGCTAGCTGTGTCCCAGGCACCTTGTTCATGCTGCCCTCTGATGTGTCTCTGTTTGGAACAGTGTCAGTATCTGCTGGCCTCTGGCAAAGATGCTGCATCCCCAGGGTAAACTGCTCTTTTTTTTCCCCCCCCCCAGTTTGAAGCTGACCGGAGGGCCTTCATCATCACCATTAACTCATTTGGTACTGAGTTGTCCAAGGAGGACCGAGCAAAGCTGTTCCCGCACTGTGGCAAGCTCTACCCTGAGGGCCTGGCTCAGCTGGCCAGAGCAGATGACTATGAACAAGTCAAAAATGTTGCTGACTACTACCCTGTAAGTGCTTTGGGGTGAGTGGCTGTGGGAACTGGTGCAAGGACTTGCTCTGGATCAGAGCTTCTTAGGGACTGGGGGGAACTTGTGGTTCAGGACAGCCTGGGAAAGGGGTTCCTGTCTTCTGCTGCTGTTGATCTTGTGCTCTGCTTGGCTTTCCTGGGATGCCACTGGCTTGTTAGTCATGGCTACCATGGTGGTGGTGATAGGGAGACAAGCCCAGGGTGTGGGCCTGCCCTCACCACCAAACCCTTGAGGTATTAGTGTGGCTGCAGTGACACGCTTTGGCTAGTTTTGGGGGACAACATGTTATCAGTGAGAAACGGTGTGTCACATCTCTAGTGTGTCACTCTGAGCTCTGGTTTAGTCATGGGGGAGATGCTAACCTGGCAGAACACACTTAGATGTGTCTGGGTTCCTTAAGCTGCTCTTGTGCATGGCTGGGGGCCTGTTTGGTGTCAGAGCTCAGTGTCCTGTTGCTGAAGAAACCAGGGCATATGCAAGTACTTGTGGGCAGAGGGGCCTGGCCCAAACTGGTCTGTACTTGGAGGTACCTGTAGCTGGTGTGTCCTCCTTACAGGTTCAAAGTGATGATATGGCTTTGAGAACTGCATTTCAGAGGAGGACTAGGATCTGAGGCTGGACAAGCTCACAGATGAAATAAAGGCTTTCTCTGCCTTTCTGGGGATTGCCTTCAGCTGGTGTGTGCGCGGTGCAGCCCCAGCAGCATCCAACAGGAGGCACAGGGCAGACTCGTGGCTTCTCCGTGTTCTCTGCTGACCTGCCTTGGTGGGCTGGGGTGTCTGTTTGAGGTACAGGGCCCTGGAACAACGCTGTGCTTGGAATGGTTTGGGTATAACCTCTTGTAATGTCTTCTATAGGAGTACAAGCTGCTATTTGAAGGGGCTGGCAGCAACCCTGGAGACAAGACCCTTGAAGACAGGTTCTTTGAGCATGAGGTAAGTGAACCCTGAGACACTTCTCGGCCTGTGGTGTTTGCAAAGCTCAGGGGAGCAGGAAGCTTGTCATCTGCCCCATCAGCAGAGCTGTGGGTGAGCAGAGTTTGGGGAGAGGAAAAGGATGCTCCAGTGAGCACCAGCCCAGCATGGTGCTCTTGGTTCTTGTTCTCACCCAGACAGCTTAGTGCAGGGCAGGAGGCAAATTTGGGGCTGCTGGTGGATGTTTGGTCTATTGATAGCAATACCAGAGTGTAATTAAGTGGGAAAGAAGGATTTTCGTATGTCAGAGCCTGTCCTGAGCCATGTGCTGTAGGTTAGAGCTGCCCTGAGGACCTGGAGAGGTGCACAGCAGGATCCCTGTGCTGAGCCCTCCAGCCTTGCTTTGACCAGCTCCACCCAACGGGGTTGGACAAGTGACATGTCCTCCTCTGGGCTCTCCCCAGGTGAAGCTGAACAAGCTGGCTTTCCTCAACCAGTTCCACTTTGGAGTTTTCTATGCCTTCGTGAAGCTGAAGGAGCAGGAGTGCCGCAACATCGTGTGGATCGCGGAGTGCATCGCCCAGCGGCACAGGACCAAGATTGACAACTACATTCCCATCTTCTAACCCCACTCTGTTCCCGTCTGACCTTCCTACCCCTGGAGTCTGGAGGGACCCCTGTCTTAACTCCCCAACTTATCCCTTTCCCAGACACCAGGGGTGTCCCATCTGGACATCTGGTGGAACTGGCTCAGATGAGGAAATTGTACAGTCACTGGTTAAATTATTGACAAGCTGAAGTTTGCGTTGTATGTGCTGTGAGGGGTCCGGAGGGACCAGTGCCACAGGCTTGGCCCTCTGTAGCAGGAGGGGACACCTCCTCTTGTGTATCTGATAGTCCCTGTGTTACTCTACTAATCAGCTGTATGCGCTTAATGCTTGTAGAGCCGGGGTGGGGGGGGGTTGCTGTCTCCACAGGGTTCCTGCTGCCGCAGAGGAAGGCATCAGGTCTGCCATGGCTGAGGGTGTCCTCTCCATCAGTGCTCTGCACGCCCCCTAGTCCGTGTTGTTCCTGTGAGGTTTAGTTGGAGTGTAATTTGTTGCGTAGCCCCTGCTGCTGTGCAATCCCTGCATCCCCCTGTAGCTAACTCTGACCCGGGAGATACCGGTCGGCCCTGGCAAGGACTTAGGATGGAGCCTGTGGGAAGGTCAGGGCAGAGCCAGAGTGTGGGTGGAGCATGTTCCTCCCTGTTCCACCAGCATTTGCACTAGTGTGTCCTCAGAAGCAGCTCTCACCAGTTTCCCTCCTGCCCTGCAGCCTGAAAGGGCTCCATACACTGAGCTCCTTCTTCTTCCTCTCCAGACCCACAGCTTGGAACTCCTTCTGGCTCTGGGGATGGTGCTGGACACCTGTACCACCCCAGGGCAGACATCCAGGTTGGTGCAGCCCCCTCCCCTGCGCAGGGGTGACCAGGCTGACACTGCTGTGGAGCTGCAGAGCAGTCCTTGGGTCTGGCTCCTCTTGGTCACCCTGATGAGTGCAGAACGTGGCTGGTGGTAAAAATGTCCCACACCCTGTCCCCCTCCTGCTCTTCTGTGGCTAGGGAGTGGGAGCCAAGCCCTGGGCACAGCCTGGCAGCCCTGCTCCTTGTTGCTGTCCATCCAGGCAAGATCCCACTTGTCCTTAAGGGAGATGCCCTGTGGTGGTGTGGCACTGGGGAGACCTGGCTCATGGAAAACATGTGCTGGGAGGGATCAATGGAGAGCAGCTCTGTCCCAGCTTGTGCTGTGGTCACCTCTGCAGTGTTTGTTAACCTGTGATCCCCCCTCTTCTCTACACCAATAAATATCTGCCTCCTGTACTCTGCTCTCCCTGCTTACTTGGGCACCTCCTCCCATGTCCCCAAGAGAAGCCTGTGCCCACACTGGGAGATGTGATGTCATGCTTGTAGTAGTGGAACCTGGCATGGTTCCTGTGTGACCTGAGCAACTTCCGCCACAGGCAGGAGTTGTTTGACCCCTCAGGGGCCCTGGACACTAACCCCAATCCAAGCTGGAGCTGGTGGGTACCCAGGAGCTGTAGCCCTTGCTGCTCATGTAGCTGTAGGGCAGTGAGCCATGCACTTGGGGAGCTGCTGGCATGTCCTCTGGCTTTGCTAAGCTTGTCCCCCTGTGCCTGGACTTTTTGTGGGGCTATCCGTGTGTGGCACTGCCTCCCCCTCTTCCATCCTCACCCCAGCCTGGGAGTGAAGCAAAAGGAAGCCCCGAGAACATATGTGAGCTCTTCCTGGCACATGTCCCCTCTTCTGCAGCTGTCTGTGGCATCCTCTGCCCTATGTGAGGGACCAGTGCCCTTGCCAGCTGTGACCCATCCCTGCCCAAGCCCCACAGCGCTGCACTGCAGAAGGAAATGACCAGAGCCCAGTGGTGTATCAAGAACAGATTTATTTAAAAAGTGACAATCACATAGTTCATCTCGTGAAGAGCTCTGCAGCCCAGCCTAGGCCCCTGTGCTCACCAGGAGCACGTGGAGTGTGTAAAGGATGGCAGGAAGGCACTGGCCACAGGACCCTGGGCCTGACCCAGCCAAGAGGGGATGGAGACAAAGGCTTGTGGCTCCCACAGTGTGGAGGCAGGTGTTGGGTAGCTGAGAAACACCCGAGATCCATCCCAGCCTGTGGTGTGGAGCTGCTGAGTCAGGCAGGGGCAGCCCCCTTAGAGGATGCATGGTTAGAAAAAATACAAAACTGAGGTCTCTAGAAAATGTTGATTCTCGCACGATAGAAAATAGATCTGCCTGATTTTGAAAAGCAATTTGGTATTTGACATCTAGTGCCTATTGTTCCCCCACGGTGCAGGAGGGCGGCGCTGATGGCCGCGCACGTGCTCGGGGGCTGGTGTCCCTGGGAGTCCCAGGAGAAGGCTGGTTCCTGCCCCGCGATCGCGTGGGGGCCGAAGTCAGGCCTTCTTGGCGTGGTCGTGGTGCTCTCGCCGTAGGGCTCGGGGCAGCTTGGGGTTGATGAAGAATCCTTTCAAGAACAAGTCTCGGACGAAATAGGGCAGGTAGCGGTGTATGAAATACATGAGCCCAAGGCCCTGCCCTGGGTAGTAGCGCACGGCTGGGTTGGCAGCCAGGAGCCCATCTGTGATGCTGTTCACCACAGCGCTGAGGTCCTCCACCGCCACCTTCATGAACTGGATGAACTGTCGGTTGATCTCCTCCACATAGTCCTCACCGTAGGCCTGCAGCAGCTCCTGGGGCAGACTGGCCACCAGCCGTTGCTTCTGCAGGTTCCAGAAGGCAGGGTCACATGTCGACCCTGCAAGGACGCGGCCCCCCCACCATGTGAGCGGTGTGACACCCTCCTCCAGCAGCCCCCAGTCCCCTCCCAGCCTCCCAGAAAGGTCCTGCTGAAATCCTGACCATGGTGTGCTCTCATAGCCTGGGACTGGGCCGGAGGGCTTGGATCCTGCCTGAAATGGGGATGGTGCTACCATAAATGTATCAGCACTGCTTTGGCCAGTCCCAGTGGCAGAGGATTTGCTGGCCTGGCTTGATCCTGACCCTGCCTCTCACCAACGGGGAGCCCAAAGGCCACAGGATGGCCACCGTCTCCAGGGAGGTGGCCAGGAATGCTCAGAAGCTGCATCCTACACCGCTGCCTGCTCCTGCTGTGCCTCCATCTGCATCCTGGAAGGTACCTGCCCTTTGCCTGTGGGTGCCGACCCTCTTACCTGTTTTGTAGTAGCCGGGCAGGATGAGGCTGACTTTGACACCCCAAGGCTGGAGCTCACTGCGGAAGGTGTCCATGAGCAGGCTGAGGGCTGCCTTGGAGGCCCCGTAGGCTGCCAGGCAAGGGAAGGGCAGGTCACCTTGCAGGAGAGAATCATGAAATGGTTTGGGTTGGAAGAGACCTTAAAGAGCATCCAGTCCCACCTCCTGCCCTGGGCAGGGACACTTCCCAACAGACTAGGTTGTTCGAAGCCCTGTCCAAGCTGGCCTTGAACACCTCCAGGGATGGGGCAGCCACAGCTTCTCTGGGCAACCTGGGCCAGGGTCTCACCACCCTCACAGCAGAGAATGTCTTCTGGCGATCTCAAGTCTCTCTTCTTCTAGTGTAAAACCCTTCCCTCTTGTCCCATGGCTCCCCTCCCTGATCAAGAGTCCCTCTCCAGCTTTCCTGGAGCCCCTTGAGGGACTAGAAGGGGCTCTGTGGTGTCCCCATAGCCTTCTCTTCTCCAGGCTGAACCCCCCCTGCCCCAAGTCTCTCAGCCTGTCCTCACAGCAGAGGGGCTCTAGCCCTCACAGCATCTCTGTGGCCTCCTCTGGCCCTGGTTCAACATAGAAGGGCTGAGGAGCTGCCTGTGTGCCCAGGGCCTAGCAGGGACCAGGAGGGATTTCGTAGCAGTGCGTTCCTTGTCTTTGCACAAGGGAAGGGCTTAAGGTACCAGCCTGATGGGGCCAGAAGTGGAGATGCCTGGATGGGGTGGAAGCCACACCATGGTGACGCTGGCTCTGCCCCCCTCCCCTCCCCAAGTAGGGATGCCAGGGGTCTGGTGGACATGCTGAAGGCAGGTTCCTCACCTGCAGGGCTGCTGACGGTGACGATGCGGCCGCCAGCAGAGCGGAGCAGGGGGAGCAGCCCCTTAGTGAGCTCCAGCGAGCCGAAGAAGTTCACCTCCATGCAGGCACGAAACTTGCCCAGCGGTGAGAGCTCGGCATCGGCGATGGTGTCATTGAAACCGGCATTGTTCACCAGCCCCCAGAGCCCTGTGGGGATGGGATGGTCAAAGAGGTGACACATGCCCCCCGCAATGGGATGGGACCCACCACCCTGCCCTTCCCCGCATCATTGGGGTCCTGCAAGGGAATTGTGGGGTGCCCCAGGCTTTCCTGACAGCTGGGATGCAGCCCGTGGTGGGATGGGCACATGGAAGCTTGGAACCGCCACCCTGCCCCAATCTGAGGTCCCAGGGGGTTGCGTGGGGGGTCCCCAGGGGGATGGGATGCCAAGGTCGCCTACCTGTGCTGTTGGTGTGGGCATGGATGTGTTGCAGGACACTCTGGATGTCCTCAGGCTTGGTCAGGTCCATCTGCAGTAGCGTCAGCCTTGGGGAGCAGTTCCTGCGCAGCTCCTGGGCACCAGCACCCTGAGGGTCCAGCACGCTGGCGAACACCCGGAAGCCCATGGCATCCAAATGCCGGGCTGTCGCTTGCCCAAAGCCTGAGTCACAGCCTGTGGGAGCAGAGAGGAGCCCTGTGATGGCCGCTGACACCCCCAAGGGACACCCTCAGCTCTGCCTCTCCTTCCCCAGGGACTAAATGCCCCCCACTCCGGCTCCAGACCCCTCAAGGATGTGACCTTGGCCTGGGGCATTTGCAGGTCACGGAGCTGCTGTTTTCTCTTGTCTCACGCATGGGAGGAAGAAAACACTCCCTTATCTGCAACCCCATCACCCCGAGCGCCTTCTCTGATGCGAGGTGCAGGTAAAACCGCAGGCACGAGGCCCCTGGGACAGCTCAGAACACGACAGCAGTGTGGAGCAGGAGGTATCGCCCCCCCAACTATCTTCCAAAAGCTCCATTGGGCACCACTGGGAGCTGGCACAAGGCTCCAGGGGAGACGCTGCCTTTCCCTGAATGCTTTTGCCTAGAAATGGTGGCCAAGAGGCACAGCACCCCCTCACCTGGCTGGGGGGGCTGAGGGAAGTAAAAATGGGAAAAAAAAAAACCCAAAGGAAAAAGGGTGATCCTGGTCCACTCCTGCCACCCAGCATCCTTCAAGGGAGCATCTGATGGGGACGTCCTGTGCAGGGGAGCGCTGAGTCCCAGCCTCATCTCAGCTGGAACCAGGGCAGCACAGGTGACACTGCCACCTGCAAAGCCACTATTGGGGTGGCTGGGGGGACAGCCTGGGTGTCACAGGGCCGGTGGCCAGGATGCGAACAAACAGTGGGCAGCAAAGGTACAGGCTGTTCCCAGGGTCGATGGCAGGGCTGATAGCTTGCAGGGAGCCCACGTTGCTGTTGCTGCCTGGCCACATTAACCATTAACAGGGAAGCGCTGCAGGGGCAGCCCTGTGGCTCCTGCGTCCTCCTGCCTGGCACCCTAGTGTGCTCCGTAGTGCATCCCTGAGAAAGGAACCTGTCCTGTGCCTGGAGCCACGCTGGGATAGAGGCAATGGTGTCCCCGGGCACTGCGACTTGCTCCTCAGGGCTCTAGATCCCTCTCAGCACCCTTCCTGCCAGCCCTGGGGTGACCACAAGGACTGGCTGCCCCCCATTTGGCTGGCATTGGGGTGCTGTGAGCTCCACCTCTAGGGGTGCCAGCTAAACTGTCTGTGGGCTGGTCCCCAGCTCAGCTTTGCTGCGTCAGAAACCCATAATAAACCCCTGGCCAGAGGCCAGAGCGATACTGCACCCCAAGATGTGCTCAGCTGGCAGGAAGGGGCTGCAGGGACCCCCTTCCCCGCCTTTTCCCAGTAGAGCCACACAACGCCAAGCACCCATCGCGGACGAATGTCAGGGCCAGCTCAGCATCACCCCAGCGTCACCCCGGCATTGCCCCTAGCGCCACAGGGGATGCCAAAGCTGTCATGGTGCTGCCGGCGTGGCACATCCGCCTCTCCCCTCTCCCGGGAACAGGTCGTGCTGCCAGCAGCCGGCCAGATAAGGTGCATTTCGCCTTTCCCAGCAGGGCAGGAGAAAACTGCAATAAAGATAAGGCTTGAAAATAAAAGTGCTGGCAGCCACAGCCAGCACCCTGCCCGCCACCACCGCTGGGACACGGTTACCTGCGCTGCTCCCACCCCAGGCAGCAAGAAAAGCTTCCAGTCCAGACATGAAGCTCCCTATCACCTCCCAGGTCTCAAAACACCGGGAAACATCCCAAAAACCCGAGAGCGAGACAGGTTTGCCGGCTTGTTTTCGGCAAGCGTGGCAAGGAGGGAGCAAACACGGCCGTGTGCTGTCCAAGCCAGGCAGGGTTTGTTTTGCCTCAGAGGAGCGGGGCGGTCGGAGGGGTTGTTTCGGAAGTTTTAATTTATTCAGACACACACACACACACATTGAAAAAAAAAAACACAACCCAAACCGAAAAAAAAACCTTCTGGGAGGCTGGCAGGAGGCCCGGGGACAGGAAGGTGAGGATGTGCTGGTGTTATTTAAGGTCTCCGGCGCTGCTCGGCTTCCCAGCTGCCACTCTCAGGCTCGGCCAAAAGCACAGGGACGGACAATTAAACCCGCTGGGACCGTAACATGTGGCCCCAGCACACGGCAGCTCGCCCAGGGCCAAGCTCGCTCCCTATGGCTACCCAGCACACGAGCCGCTGGCCATGCCGGGGCTGGCTCGGCAGCAGCTGCCGCCGCTGGCTCGGTCCCACGGGCAGCGCTGGAGCCGGCCAGTCTGTGCGGCCCCGGCGAGGCTGGCGCTGGGCACGCCGCCCTCTGAGGATGCTGCATCATGAGGAGCTGCCGGCGCCAGCTCCCTCCCACCCCAGCTCCCCACTTGCCAACCAGTTTTGCATCCATGCCGGCGGTCAGGCGGAGCGCAGGGGGAGGGCAGCCGGCAGCTTGAAGCCCCCCATCGCACACTGCCCCCTGGGCCAGCAGCCAGAGGCTTTTTCTGCAGCAAGAGCAGAGCCCGGGTTGCCAAATCTGGCAAAGTGTGGGCAAACGCCTGCTCCAGGGGCCGGCTGGCGGAGTCAAAATTGCTTTCCTGGGGACTTCACAGAAGCTACAGCCACTGCAGTGGCTCCCCCAGGCGTGGGGCACACCGGCCCCCGCTGGGATTTGGGTATGATGACACCACCACCCCCTCACCCCCCCTCCTTGCTTTATCTATCTTGAGCAAGCAGAGAGGTTTGGCCTCCAGCATTGCCGTTGGGGATGCCCTCCAGCCCAGTCAGGGAGGACTAAGAGGACTGACCACATGACATTGTGCGTCCACCACCTACAGATGCCCCTCGCCAATGAAAGCAGAGCCGCTTGAGGGACCGAGCTGTGCCCCTGTGCTGAGCCACTGCTGCCTGGCTGTCACAGAGGTGGCCACCTCTCGAGCTTCCTCACTGCCAGGAGCCAGGCTGGGCTCACGTGCCACCAGCTGAAGCCACAGTCCCAGTTTGATATGGGCACATTTCTTCTGGGTGAGTCAGGTGCTGGCTGTCTCAGGTATTCACGCTGCTCCAGCAGCCAGCACCAAGGTCACTGTGCACGGACACATGCTCAAAATCAATGCAGCGGTTTGCTGAGTGGAGTTGAGATGGGCTACAACACAGCTACGACAACCACCTCTCAGCCCCTGCACCCACTGCCGGCACAGTACATGATAGAGGGCTGCCAGCATCATCCCTGAGCAACGGGAAAAGACCAGCACAGACCTGCAAAACCTCAGTGGTCAGAAGCGCAGGTTGGCTGCAGAAGGCCCGTGTGGCTACAAAGCTGCCCAGAGCCCAGTGCCAGCCTGGGCACAGCAGCAGCACCCTGGTTGCTGCTCCCTCCACAGCCACTCCAGTCTGGGACCCTGATGTGGAAGCTGGAGAGGAGTTGCTCCAGGAGTGAGAAACCCTTTGATAGACCACCTCCCCCGGCATCAGTCCTGGCAGAACCGGGAAGACCTGGGGACAAGGGCAGCCATGGGGCATCCTTGGGAGATGCTCCATCTCTCACTAAGGTGGGTGCCCATAAGCTGAATCAGAAACTTAGAGCAGCCAAGCACTGTGTGCTCCTCACAGCCCTGCTACTGCTCCCCAAATCCCAGGACATCGATCCCATCTCCCACACAGAGCTTTTGGGCTGTGTGTCCCACTACCCTGTCCTAGTTGTCTCACCAAGACGGGGTTGTCATCACTGTCACCAGCCCTGGGACGGCACGGGGCTCAAAGACAGCATCAGCTGGAGGGGAGCCGGGGCGCTGAGGCCGAGCGGATTAACATGCTGAGCTGCTTGTTTCCATAGGCTCAAACTCAAATCCTGCCTGGGATGCCAAGCTAAACATGACTGACATTTTGCTCGGAGGTGTTGCCTTCTGGCCCCGACAGGATTCATTGCCACTGCCTCTGATCCAGCTCCTCAGGGTGTAGGATGGGGGTCGAGCCCAGCCATGTTGTGGGAAGGCTCCACTGGGTGCCCCAGTAGGGACTTATCCTGGCTCAGCTGCTTGGGGACAGTCATCCTGGCTCCATCCTGGGAGCACCCTGCAGATGAGGATGCCTGGGGCGAGGTGGTACCAAGCAGGGTGCCTGGAGCAGGATGCAGCGTGGACAGTGCCACCAGAGGGGTTGGGTATCACCAAAAGAGCCTTGGGGAGGGGGTTTGCTGCATGGGGCAGGAAGAAAAGCCCAGCAAAAGTCCTTGTGGGGAGGGCAGGGCCCTGTGGCCAACACCTCCCAAATGCCACACACGTTCAGAGCGAGGAGCGATAAAAGGGGTGATGTCAGCCCTGGGGCGAGAGGGAACAAATTCTTGGCAGGGTGCTGGGAAGGGAGGGAAGGGACAGCAGGAGCACCTGTGACTATGGCAGCTCAGCTGCCTTGGCTGGCCCCGCTGGCTCTGGCCACCCATGGCCCACACCCAGGGTCCTGTTGGGGGAGTGGGGCCAGCCAGGGACACCGGCAGCACCCACCGCAGCCGGTGGCATCACCGTCAACAGGAAACCGCACCCCAGCTGGTGGCTGGCACAGCAGTGTGGTGTGCCAGCAGTGGGGTGTTCCTGTGCCCCACAGCGACTCCCAGGAACAGCTACCCACCACCGGACACTGGCAGATGGGGCAGGGTGGCAGGAGGTGGCAGCAGCCCCAGTGATGCTGCTGCTGGTCCTCAGCACCCGGCTTTGGGAAGCCACGAGTCTAATTAAATTAAATTAGACCCAGGGAGATGGCTCCAGGGATGACCCAAATCCCTGGTGAGAGGACAATGTAGGAGCACCCCCCCCACCCAAGCAGCCTGGGTAGGCATTCCTGCAAAGCCTCAGCTTCTTCTCCTGGCAGAACCAGAGCCAAGGGGGGCTCCCTGGGGAACCCCCGCCAGCACAGCCAGAGGGAGATTATCAGCCAGGGTGCTGACAGCTCCTGCAGCCCGGAGTGAAATGCCACATCTGTGTCCCCCCAGCACGTCCTACAGGATGGGGTGAGGGTCAGGCAGGCCCCCGAGGGGACCCATGGAGCAGAAGGCAGAGCCAAGGATGCCCATCACTGTGGAGGGCACAGGGGTGACCTGACTCCCTCCCCACACCAGGGACAAGGGCCAGATGGTATGAATTACAACGGATTAGCCAAGTGTTTCTGAAGCCTCACACGCCACCACCTCCACACGGGACGATCTGTTTCACTCAAGGAACCAAAGAGGAGGGGGAAAATCTGATTTTCTGCCCAGACAACCTGGAGCAGCTGGGCAGAGGTGGTGAGGAGCCCCAATGCCAGCACGGATGCACCCACAGCTCCTGAATTAAAGCCCATTTCTCAGGAACAGAAGCTGGCTCTGGTGCATCCATATTGGGGACCCAATGGCACAAGACCAGATGCAAGATAAATCGGCATGGGGAGCTACAGCCCTCCCTATCACTGTCACCAAAAGCCACCCAGATGCCTTTCCCCTCCCCTCAAAGCTGCTTGCAGCTGGTAGAGCCAATGAAGCCAG
Organism: Nycticryphes semicollaris; assembly: GCA_013400055.1. Lineage (NCBI taxonomy): Eukaryota > Metazoa > Chordata > Aves > Charadriiformes > Rostratulidae > Nycticryphes > Nycticryphes semicollaris. The sequence goes on along the minus strand of VXBJ01006550.1, from coordinate 327,681 downwards.
AAGCTCGTTACATTGCACATGGCCTTGGTGCATCTGGGACAGAAATAAGCCAAACCAGGACACAGTGAGCCCAAACTGCCTTCCTCTGCATAGGGCCAGCACCTGGCAAGATGCTCTAGGAGCTCAGGATCCACGCACGAGTTTCCAATAAGATTTGTGCCAGTTTTAAGCCCTAGGGAGGGCACCCAGACCTGCTAAACTCAGCCTAAGGGCTTGCACCAGCAGGGTCAGCATATGCAAAAACACCAGAGTTTTCCTTGGATGGAGGAGGAATGGGCACAGGACAGCCTGAGAGGCAGGCCAACCCTAGCCCAGCAATGACACTGCTGCCGGTGTGGACTACACCAGGACTCACAAACAGGCGGGGCAGAGGAAGCACCTCTCCTCCCAGCAACACTTGGGGGTTTCACAGAAAAAGGGTAAAGGGAAATTCCTAGAAGCAGCCACTCACTGCATTTCAGGGCCAGATGGGATCTTCCCACCATCTCCACTGAGGGGAGATCGACCCCCCAAAAGGAGCACCGGACTCTCACAGTCAAGGATTTGAGTTTCCCACAGGCACGGGGGAGCAGAAGGCAGCAGCATGGGCATCACCTGGGAAAGGGCATAGTCTGTACATTAGAGCTACTCTGGGACAGATGGATGTCCCCTCTGAGAAGAGGAAGTTGTGAAGAGCTGCAGCGATAACTGGGTTAATAATCACCTTCAAGAGGGAACATGGTGAACCGGGAACACGGCGCCAGCAAAAGCCATCCATCAGCAAGAGCTGTCGCTGGGAAGGACACCCATGGCCCAGGGACAGCTCAACAGGGTCAGTGCCAATGCCAAGTGCTGGTAACACATCCACATAGGCATTTGGAGAGGGAGAGGCTGGGTGGGAGCTGGGCTGGGAAACTGGAAAGCTCCACCAGCCATGGCCAGGATGCAGCACTGAAGATGCGCCAAGGGAATGAAGTGGTGTCAGCAAAGTTATGGCTGGGGAGCACCCCTGGGCTGCACAAGGGCTCCCCAGAGACTACTATTGGATTGGAGAAACACCAACCAAGCCCCATATCCACCTCTCACATGTCATGAGCCATCAGGCCCCAGAAGCCAGCAAGGAGAGGCAGAAGGTCATGCCTAAAGTCTGCTATAGGCAGTGTTAAGCCTCCAGGCAGCAGAAGGGAAGACCAGCTCTTCTATATGGGCCACCATGAGCCATCACCACCCCAGAACATCTCTGGGAAGGTATTTCTAGCCAGGACAGCAAAGCACTGCAGCCACTACAGGACCAGGAAAACCTCTAGCCGTGTGGTGCATCGGGTCAGATGTGGAAGAGCCCTGAACTGCCACATAGGACATGGTGCCACTCCACCCACTGTACCATGGAGGTGGACATATCACAGGGAGCTGGGACAAGCAGTATTAGCAGGGACAATGCCAGGCCAGGGAAGTGCTAACCACAGCAGTCACTCCAAAGCAATTCCAGAGGATCCTAATATTGAGCAGCTCAGAGTGTGCAGAACAACAATAAAGCTACAATGGAGTTGCAGCAGTTGAGGGGTATTCTGGTGATGAAGTTCTACTTTGCCTGTGAAGTGCCATCTCATCGCTCCCCTTGTCACAAGAATCAGACTCCCACTAACCACAAGCCCAGGAAAGCAGAAAAATAGCTGTGGGCCCTGCCCATCCCACATCATCATGAACTCTGCAGTTACACCAACTCTATTTTCCTCTTGCAGCTTCCATACCCATGTAGAGCTCAGATTTGGTGGGGTTTTATTTATTTTTAAGAAACTGAGCAAATCAGTTCGAGATTCAGTCTTGAAGCTTCAGTCAAGACAGTTTTTGAAATACTTTGAACTGTTTATACCTCTAGGCTAAGGGCTATACCCCCATGGCCACCTCAAGCCACACCAGACCCTTCTATACCTGATTTAAGTTGTCCCTTCTCACCCTCTGCCTGCAGCTCCCGCCAGCTCTGCAGAGTTTGAGGATCATAGGACTCTTTTGATTTATTTTCCCAAAATATCTGAAGGTGGTCCTCACGATGGACATGCCTGGGCACAGTCATGCTAAACCAAACTGAAGGGCAATGCACAGGCCATCAGCCCCCCATGCTTTTCAGCCTGAGAAAGCACAGGCTGAGCCCAACGCACCAGCTAAAAGGGGGAAAGAAGTCACCACAGAATGGCTGCACACTCCAGTTTGTACAGCTTGTCCCCACACGGTAACTGGAGAGGAGTAAGCATTGGTCATAGTGTCTTTGGACAGCATCATGAGATGCAAGTCATGGAATGGTTTGGGTTGGAAGGGACCTTCAAGACCATTCAGTCCCTCACCCTGCCCTGGGCAGTGACACCTCCCACTAGACCAGGTTGCTCAAAGCCTCATCCAACCTGGCCTTGAACCCCTCCAGGGATGGGGATGTGCATGGTATGACCTTTATGCTAAACTGGAGTACGACCTCCAGAGTGGAGAAACAAGGAGGGACAAATCTGCTCAAGGGTAGATCTGATGGAAACCAAGAGACTTAGCACAAGATGATTGCCCCACTAGAAGACATAGAGAAAGACTTGAAAGAAGAGGCCAGACATTCAGAGCCTCTGCAGAAGACATCAGGGCAGGTACCTCCTCCAGGACCTCAGCTCACCAGCCCCATCTCTCCTCTCCATCCCCAGCCTGCCTGGGGGATGCCACTCACCATCTGGCTCCCCAGGGTCAGCCACCCAGCTAGAGGCCATCCTGCTGCAAAGCCTGTAAAGCTGAAAACTGCTTTTCAAGATTACAGCCTTAGAGCCAGCAAATCCCAGGACAGCACCATGTGTGATGGGGGAAGCCAGCTCCCAAAAGGAAAATGGATAAAGCTCTGGGGCAGGTGGCTCTCCAGGGGAGGAAGAAGCTGAAGCAATATGTTGGACATGGGAGCACACACAGGCTGGGACAGAAGAATGGAGATTGGAAAGCATGGATGTTTTCTCCAGGGGGACTGGAGATGGAGGTAACAGGTACACACTGGGAGAAGTTAAAGGAAAAAGTCACATATTATACCTATAGCCACACACTGACAGCACAACAACAACTGTCTTGGGCATTTTCCACTGCTCAGGCTCCACAACACTATCTCAGACCTGAGGTTGCAGGAGGGACATCAGAAGGTGAAGAGGTACAAAAGCCCTGTGGCCTTTCCTCCTACACATGGGTCATGCTGAGGTCTCCCAGCTGGGCTTTTGGCCCAGCACTGAAAGAAGGCTATGGGGAGAAGGCAAATGTTTTGCCTAGGCTCAGTGGAGGCACCTTGAAGGCTCCTCTACCCCATCCATACTCAGGCCAAACCCCGTCTGGCCAAGTCCACCACCCCAATGGCTCCCAGTAGAATGGCTCTTCTGTAAACTTGAGGGGAGCTAGACTCAATTGAATAACACAATCCCAGACTTCATTGAAGATATGCTGTTGATTGGACCAGCGGGCAGCAGCTGCCTACACTTCTCTCCTCCCCGAAGCATCCGTTCCCATCTGACAATCTCATTTCTGCAGGGAAGTCACTGCTTTACTACTCTCATGTCCCCATGTAACCCTGAGGGCTGGATCAGGCCAGCTTGGGTTTCCTCTACCAGCCCCACTCTCCCACAGCACATCACTTCAACATGCTTTTCCTCTCCTAATTAGCTGTGCTCATCATTTCTGGTTAACAGTGCTAAAAGAAACCACTCTGACAGGTCTGTGTTGTTATCGGGCTTCAAAAGTGCTTATTTAATAGATAAGTGAGAAAAAGCTGAGTGTATGTATCTAAACATCTGTGGTGAGCAGGAGTAGGTTTCTATTTCTGAAGAAAAATCCTAAAAATGTGGAGGGTTGCTGAAAAAGTCGGGGGAGAGCTTCGGCCCTCTAAAGAGAGGTAGAAAATGCAAGTTTCCTGCTCTGCTCCCAGAAACCAGCAGCAAAACTCATAAATAGAGTTAGATATCTTTTTTTTTTTTTTTTCAAACAAGCAAGACACTGCTTGTACAGCAGGGCTGGAGCTTAGTTTTGGTCCTGTTTCCCCCCTCAGCTTGGAGGAGCAGTTGTCTCTGCTGTTAATTTTTAATAGATCCTGGAAAAACCAGAGCAGTTCCAAGGAACGAGCTGATTTTCAGCCTGCACTTAACCCGGGGAAGGCCCTGGGTACCTCCCAGCCAGCTCACAGGCTCCAGAAGCCAAGTGGAAGCAGCCTATGGAGACTTACAGTGTCCTTGCATGAAGTTTTACTCATTGCAAGGCTGCCAGCAGGCTCAGCACGAAAACCAGGTTGCAACACACCATGCCAGTGCTGTGCCCATGCCCTGAAATGAAGGTACCCATCCCAGAGCATTACTCAACATCCCTGAAATCTAGAGGCCTGACATCTCTCAATCACCCAGTTTAGCTGGAAAAGTGGGTCTAAGACAGCATCAAAGTCCAGATGGGAGGGATGTTACTCTTCTACCAAGGAAAAGTGATTTACCTTGGCGGCAGAACAGTGAGAATCCTGACATCTGGATTAAATCACTCCATCCAGCCGCAGTCACCAGATGCTTCAACATCTGTTGAGTCCATGGGAAACACCGAAGCTCCGCTTGACTGCGATCAAGTTCCAAAACCTCTGTTAACCTTCAGCCTGATCTGAAGCTCTGACCCGTTTCAGATTGTTAATGGGGCATGCAATTGTAACAGGAGAGCCCCACCAGGAAAAGTGGGTTTTCCCTAAAGCAGGAAAGGAGGAGGAGAAGAAAGGAGAACATGACAGGTTTGGGTCTAGAGCAGCCTGACCTGCCAACAGGTTTTGTTTACCAAGATGATTTGTTGGGGAACAGAATGGTCCACAGGTGCCTCCTGGCTTTATAGGCTCCACCAAGGAGGAAGAAGATGCCAAGGACTCAAACCACCGCCTCCAAAAAGCAATTCTGTGGCTCTGGGATTATTTCAGAGCCACTTAATTCAAGGGTGACCTCTACTGACAGAGCAACAGTCCACTGTGTTCGACACCTCAAGTGGAAGAATCAATACATTGCTACACAACTTGTGTCTTCCCTCCACTCCAGCAAAACTCTGCAGGCTCTATGACCTGGTTTGCATTCAGTTGTTTCCAAGAATCTGCATAAGTGAGGCAATTAGTCTGAAAAACCACACCAAGCAGCTGCACACAACAGAGCTACACAACAGCAAGAGACTTACAACTGCTCCAGCTCCCTGGGATGCTCACGGCCATCACTCCGCTGCCTCCAAACACTAAAAATCCACTTGTGTTGGGTGGTTCCTGTGGAGTCATGGAATCTCACAGGCACCTGCTAAGACCAGAGGGCCCAAAGGATGATCCAGGCTCATGTCTGAACTGACCAAGGTCAAAACCAAACCCTCCATGAAATGCTGTCAGCCTGGATCTGGAGAGGCCCAGGAACAGGTGCCTCATCTCCCCCTGCAGCTGCTCTTGCAGATCATCCCCTCCGCACGGGCTACAGAGGCCAGAGCACTCTTACATTGATCCCTGATGGGAAGGGGATAGGGGATGCAAGTGACACCCCTCCTCTTCACTCACACAGCTCAGGGGGACCCCATTGCACCCAAGGACACCCAATAGATGCTGGTTGTAGATTTGGAAGAGGACAGGCACACACAGAAACTAGCTTTTTGATGCTCAGAGCACGGCTGCTCCTGGTCAACCACTGGCACATGGCTGTGCCACTGGCCCATGGGTGCCAGGGTGCCCATACCACATCCCAGCAGTGAGGGATGCCAGGTATGGGCTACCCTGCAGGTTGCTGATGATGGGTCAGCCTTGGGCCAGGCAGCTCCATATCCAACCTGCCCACACTACAGGGATGCTGGGGTTCCCAGATCTGGGAAAATGCTTGCCCAGAGCCTGCACAGGGCCATGGGCTCATTTTCAAGGCAGGTTTGGACTCACAGGCTGGCTCAGGACAGCAAGGAATCACCACTGTCTCTCTCCCTCCCAGGCCCCGGCTGTAACAGCTGATCCAGGCTCCCCTCCTCATCCTGCCAGGGCTGACCTCTCCCAGCCCAGCTGCACAGGAGGGCATTCTCCTCATCATTGCAAACATCTGTGACCTCCCCACAGAAGGCAGCATTAATACTTGCCTCACTCACACACCCCCTCACCCCCACTCCCAGAAAAGCTGGATGGCCCAAATAGAGAGCAAGAGCCCTGAGGTCACAGCCCACAGATAAACACAGCACCAAAGGGACTAGCAGCCACCTACTTCACTAGCCCAGGGGATGCACCATAGGAGACCACAGTGTCCCTCGCTCCCCTCTGGCAGTGAGCAGGAGGAAGCAGCTGCCCATCCCCACTTGGACCAAGCCTCATGTGCAACACCCAAAATGCAAAGCTGCAGCAGATGGGAAACACCACAACTTCTGAGTCCTGGCTGCTACCAGCAGCTCAGCAGCTTTGCTCTGCAGCAGCTCCATGTCTCCTTAGCTACCTTCTCACTGAGCTGCACAGTTCATTTCCCTTCAAGCCCTCCTGTAAATGAAGTACTGATTCACCAGTGATAGCCAGGACCAACACATGGGGCTGGAGCATCACCTGTAAGAGCTCAACTTGGGGTTACTCCCTGGGAGTCTAGGAAGCTGCAAGAGCCGGGGCACCTCACCCAGGAGGTGCAGCCGTTGAACCTGTGCAACTCCCTGCCACAGGATTAAGCTGACAGCCAAGAAATGTATAAGAGGAAGTTGTGCCCAAAGCTTTTTGGGCTGGGACCTGCGCTGCTCCAGGGCAGGCATCAGGAGGGGACTTTGTTACATCTTTCAGTTGACCTGCAGGGTCCAGCAGGACACCCAGTATGGCAGAAACCCTGTCCCCAGCCTCACACATCTTCACAGCATCCCCAGGCACCCAGCTCCTTGCTTCTTCTTGCTTCCCATATGCAAGAGGAGGAAGGACAGGCTGCCTTTCTCCAAGAGCTCACCCCTGCACTGATCCCCCCAGCCTGTCCCCACAGGAGACACCAGCAGTGCCTCAATACCCAGTTGCCAGGAGGTGTCCGGAATTAATCCGCAAAAGAATCAGACTAATTACTATGCAAATTCTCCAGCAAGGGATGCTGTCAGAGCAGCCCTCACATCTGCCCCTTGGCAGGCACCTGCTGGAGGAGCAGCAGCAAGGAAACGCCAATCCTGCACCGCGGGCTGTGCCTCGAACCTGTAAAACCACAAAGTATTTACAGCCAAGAGCAAACACACCAGAGCTGCAGAGGTGTCACCTCAATGCACCACAGCAAGAACACCTTGTTCCAGCCACTGACTCACTAATTATACAGGCAATGCCACAGAGCCAGGGCTGGCTTGACCCGCTGTGCCACAGGGCACCTGTGAGCGGGTGGCTGTCAGACATGTCCTCTCCAGGCAGCCCTGCCCCACCATGGCTTTGGCCTTCACTCGGTTGAATCATTCATTCATTCATCCATCCATCGCCTTGCTCCTCCAAGTTTCCTCTTCTGGAGAGGTCTCTGTCCACTTCCCACGGCACTGGAGCTGGACAAGGGATCCAGCTCTCATTTCTCCTTCTCAAAGCAAGTCCCCACCATGAGACCAAGTTTTCTAGTAAGCACACAATCCCTTTTCTCCAACTGGGGATCTACATGCCCAGCCCAAACATTGCCACCAGGACACAGGTTCCCAGCCCTCCTGGGAGCACTGCCAAGGTCATGTCCACGGGTTTCCCTCACCTCTGCATCCATGTGGAGCTGGCAGCATCGCCCAGCACACGTCACCCGCCGTGGCTCCCGCACTTGCGCCTCACCCCTTACCTGCTGCCATCACCTCACAGCAAAGCACCCACTGGCCCCAGCCACCATCACCCTCCTGTCCCACCACCAGGACAAAGGAGAGGGGAAAGCACTTGCATACCAAGATATCCCAACGATTCAGCCACCAAGCCTGAGATGGGAGCTCAGCACATCCCCTCCAGAGTCACTATCCCTATGGAGGAGCCCTGTGCCAGGCAGCTTTTCCCAGGAATGTCCCCACAAAGAGAAGAACAGCCACAACTGCACCCAGCAGCTCTGGATGAAGCAGCCATGCTCAGCTCCAGGTAGCTGGCTCCATTGTAGCCTCTAAAGATGCCACAAGAAGCTTTCTAAGAACAAGCATGGCTCCAGAGGGGAGGGGAGGGCAGCCAAGGTGCTCCCGAACCAGCAGTCCAGCTCCACACCAGCCCCACCACGTGTCCCATTCCATCTCCCAGCTTTCAGAGGATGCAGCTCCTGGCATCAGTGGTCAATGCTCAGACTCAAGGAGCCACTTGCAGGGGCAAAGGCAACTCTCTAAAGCCTCCTCACTTCAGGTACAGCTTAGACGTGGAGAAGGTAAGCTGGTGGCCGTGCTGCGCTGCCCGTGGGGTGGCATCCAGGGGGGACCCCACTCACGTGGTGCCCATGGGATGTCCCGCTCCCCAGCAACCCCACACCTGGGGCCGTGGGGTGGCAGAGGCCGTGTCCCCTCACTCACCTGTGACAAGGACGGCTCTGCCCGCCACCGGCAGCAGCCTGCGGGGCGATGCCCACCACAGCAGCAGGCAGGCGGCAGCGGCGGCCAGGGCGAGCCCCAGGGGCAGCGGCAGGCAAGCGCGGCACAGGCTCTGTAGCCCGGCCAGCAGCGCCAGGGGCAGCACTAGCCCCCGGCCCGGCCCCGGTGCTCGCCGGGCCGCCCTCAGCGCCAGGCTACCGGCCAGCGCCGCCCACAGCGCTCCGTACGCCCAACGCTCCAGACCCGGCTCCATCCCGGGCCCCGGCCCCGCCGCTGCCGCCGCAGCCGGCCCCGCCGCG